>CM076578.1:239212133-239406231 GCA_034641835.2 Pinus albicaulis
TGCTTCCTGACCTGCATCTAATATAGGCATATGCTGTGGCTAACCATGGTCTACCTAAAATTAATGGATGCCGTCCTAAATTTATTTTTGGCTGCAAAATTAGGAATTCTACATGATACTCCCATGAATCCAATGAGACATTGATATCTTCCACTATACCTTATGGTACAACTTTAGATCTATCTACAGGTTCTAAAACTGTAGATGTTTCATATTCTCTGTAGTCATAACATTTATAGCTGCTCCCAAGTCTATTAATTTGTTTGGCAGTTAAAATTTGTTGATCGAAATGGTAACCATAGGGATCCTTGGATCAAGATATTTTTCAATGGTTGTATTTGTAGACATGAGACTAGCTAAACTTCCAATTACCTGGATTATAGGTGGATCCCTTTTTCTTCTGCCAGATTTATTAATGCATAATTCCCTTATTGTATTTACATATATTGGAATATATTTAATTTCCCACAACAAAGAAATTTTGACATATGTGTTCTTCAATTCATCCATAATATAAAATTCAGGTAGAGATATTGGAATTTTCTGTTGTACTAATCTCTCTGGATATGGTGGAGTCTGAGTTGTAATAGATTTACACTTCTGAATTTGTTTTTATGGTTGAGATTATTGAATTTTCTCTCCTTATTCGGTTTGTTCTTCTATTATTGGAGGAGAATATTTATGTAACACATTCCCAGACCTTAAGTGGACATCTTGTACGTGAAGAATAGAATAGGTAGAATAATATGTTACTTCTTCCACATTGTATGCTCTTCTATCCACTTTGTTACTTGGATTAGCTACTAGTTGAGCTGACAATTATGTTGGTCTAGGAGGTGGTTGGTTAGTAGGCAGCTGAAGTTGTTGAGGTTGAGTTAACATTGGTTGATTTTGGGGTGGAAATGGCATTGGTTGATGTTGTTGGAATTTTTGGTATTAATGAAATTGTTGTGGAGGGTATGGTTGTTGATATGAATACTATTGAGGGTACATATGATGAGGTGGTTGGATTCCATAACCATATCCCCTCCAACCATGTGTAGGTTTGTTTTGATATTGTTGTGGAGGCTAAGCCTGCCATGGCATTGGAGTGTTCGATGAATTTTGAGGATATTGAAAATTATGGGGGTTTTGTTGAGGGAATTGTTGAGGAATCCTTGTTTGCCAAGGTATCTTTGGTGCCATATAGTAGAGAGAGTCTACCCCTTACACTTCTTCCACTTGAAACTATTTTAATTTAGGACAGTTTTCTGTTGCATGATTTTCTGTACAAAGTCCACACACTTGTATACCTTGCAAAGGAAATTCCCTAAGTGGATGTTTTTACCTATACTTTGGAAATAAGATTGCTACGATTTCATCTTGTTATTCCTTATTCTTCTTAGCTTTTAAGGAATCTACTTGTGTTCCCAAAGTGCTTAAGAGATCTGTTTTGAAATTTTCTAATAAAATTCCTATTTCTGCTCTTGTTACTGCACTTGCTGCAGATTTGGAAGCTCTTGATGTAATATCTCTCTTTCCACTCTTTTCTCTTCCCCTAGAATATTTTTGACAAAGTTCAACAATTTATTCAAATGGTCAATTGGAAATATATCCTTTTCCCATCAAATTAAGGATATATAAATATTAATCTCTGTACCCTTAAGAAAGATTGTATGGATGGTATCGGGATTTAGAGAATGTTTTTTGGAATTCTCCAAATTGTAAATAAATCTTTCCAAATATTCCTCCAAACTTTCATCTTCTTGTTGTGTCATTCTAAAAATGCCTTCTTTTGAGTCTCTAGCCCTGTAATAATCTTGATACTTTTTAAGAAATTTTTTCTTCATATCATCCCAAGGAGCTATTGTATGTTCTCCTAAACCCATAAACCATTTTAATGCTAATTCTTTCAATATAGCAGGAAACATTGAAGCTTGTGTGTTCATCCGTGTATCCATAAGTTCTACATAGGATATCAAACTCAAACATGAATGCGTCAGGATATTCTGTTGACATTCCATAAAAGTTAGGCAATACATAAGGTGGAATGTTTTTCATTTTCACTTATTCTCCTAATATTGATCTTGCATTTAATATTGGAAAGAAAAAATTATTTTCCTGATCATTGTTATTTTCTTGTTCATTATCATGTATTCTTATGTTTTTATTTTATCTTCTTGCATCTTCTTCTATCTTTCTTAGTGCTTCTGTACTCCTATCTTCCTCCCTTTTTCTTTCTTCCCCAAATTTCCTTTCTTCCTCTCTTTTTCTTCTCTGTTCCCTTTATTGTCTCTCATATTCAATTCTTTGTTCAGGACTCATGATTGGCATATTTGATCCTTCCCCTTCGTCGATCATTTCCTATTCAAAGATTTGTATTGTTTCAATGTGAGGTTGATTTGGTGTTTCTTTTACCACTTTGATTTGTTCAAGGACAGGTTCCTCTAATTGTTCAACAATTGGTTTTCTTGTTTCCTTCTATTTCCCAAAGGAAGGAGGTTCTTTTGGTGATTGTTTTATTTTTACCTCCAAGGCTAACAATATCTGTTGTTCAACTAGAGTTAATCTTTTTCCTTATCTCTGTTTTTCCTCTAACTCTTATATAGTAGGTCTTCTAGCAATTCGTGTTGTTAGTCCTATGGATGGATGAGTTGCTGGGGGGTTTTGTTTCACGAATCTACCCTTCTGATCTCTATCTCTAGGCATATAGAAAGATAAATTAAAAGAAAAACTATGTTTTTGTTGTTTTTCATGTTTTTATATATTTTTTATCTTTCTAATTGACCACTTCGAAATATTCTTCCCCAACAATGACGCCAAAATGTTTGGTTGTTTACTGGGAAAATAAACACCAGTATTTATTATCAATCTGAGCTTGTAGGACTTAGAAGCATATCCAATATATATGGGTTTTTAGCTATGATCAAGTTGGAATATGATATATTAATAATAAAGAAAATGCATATTACAAATATAAATTTTAACTAAATAATTTCTAAATTCAATTATGTAATCAGCAGCAGAAGAAGCTCCTAACTTAGGAGAACTTGTTTGTCCTTCTCTTACACAACTACTTCACGAATTAGAAACCAAAACTAGTAATGAAAAATAGATCAAGATGAATGAAACAATAACTGAAGAGGCTCTTAACTAAAGAGATTCTTGTTGTCCTTCATTATATATCCATTCATCATTAATACTATTGTTAGAAAACAAAAACTTCAAAAAATCATTAAAAGCAAGAAAATATGAATTCTAGCTCTTAATCAGATAGAAAGAATGTTTAACTTAAATATTGGATTGTCCTTTCATATGTAGAATAGGAATTATAATTAGATTCATTAGAACTCATAAAACATCAACATATATCTAATTAGAAAATTAAGCATAAAATAAACTAGTTCAGAAACTGCAACTTAAAATAACTAGAAAGTGTAGTTCGGTGTGGGGGCCCACCACCCTTGCCTCACACAGTGAAAGTGATTTCAGCTACTAAAATTTTAGTCAATAATTCACCATATAAAAAAAAAAAATGGAATAGAACATGTCTTTCAATTAACTCTCCAAAATCTCAGAAATAAAAAAGTTAAGTTACACAATTTCTACATATGAATGCCTTCAATGTCTTAGGCTTAAATACATAAAATATGAAACAAACTCATCTAAAATTTCTCCTACAACCATGGATATCATTATCCTATATAATCAGGTTGATCTCATCCATCGAATCACTAAAAATCTGGAAAATCCCATAAAATAAGAAATTTGACCTATTTCCTAGGGATCTCCATAAAAACAGGTCTTGTTTGACCACCTTTAACCGAGATTGTTTAAGCTCGGTTTGAATGAACCAATAGGTTTAAATTTAATCTTAGTTCCCAAGATTTCTAGAAATGTATCCATCTCAAGCCCAAGTGTCCTGCAAATATGACAACCATGAGGCTATTACGGGAATTTCTGATCTGGTCCAAAAATGCACTTAAAATTCTAAGAATTTAAAAACTTAATTTAAATACCTAGATATGAATTTATTGGGAAAAATAGGGTGAATATGATGGTTTATGGATTTATATCATGGTAAATAAATTGTATTTTCATAAACAAAAAGAGATAAAAAAACGAGGGCCAACACCAACCAAGTGGGTTTACTTTTTTTTAATCAAGCAGCCAACCAAGTGGGTTTACAATTTTGAAAAAGTCTCTATATGAATGAATATGACAATATTTACATCATAGGTATCAACATGACCCTTACATCAAATTAAAGATATGAAATTATAATCAATACCAAAGGACCTCAATAGAGAGAGATCATCAAACACACTTCAGTAACTAACAAAATTCCAATAATGCATTATATCCAGCAACACTAATGCTCCACCTAAACCTGTGCATCTTGAACATTTTCAACAAAAAATTCATCAAATCATCTTTATCAAGTAGATAGATATCAAGTAAAGGAAATGTAAACTAGAACCACAGACTATACCCATCAACACCTGAGCAACATAGCCAAACCATATATGTTAGCAACATGACAAAGACTGTTCTGAAGGTTGGCCCATTAATTTTATGACAAAAGTATCCATATGTGAATGTATAGAGAGAAACTCACGTATATATGCGAATATGCGTCATGAAACCTGCGTACCGAATTTACTCTTCTGAAATAAAATAGATCAGATAAGTGAGGCAGAGACAACTCCCAACTTATGTCTAAGATATTCAAATGCTTCTTTGGGAAGAGGTTTAGTAAATATGTTAGCAACTTGTTCTTTGGAGGGAACATATTACAATTTAAATTTTTTCTCAAGCACTTATTCTCGTAAAAAGTGATACTTGATAAGAATGTGCTTGGTTTTGGAATGCATAACAGGATTTTTTGAGATACTGATGCCACTTGTATTATCACATAGGATGGAGATGGGAGGAGAACATTTAATTTGAATATCTTGTAATGTATGCATTATCCAAAGAAGTTGTGTGCAACATGATGTAGCAACCACATATTGTGCTTCTATTGTATATAAGGAAATGGAACTTTGTTTCTTGCTGAACCAGGATACTAATCGAGGCACCATATAAAATGCACCTCCACTAGCGTTTTTCTGATCATTAACATTTCCAGCCCAGTTTGTATCTCTATAAGCATGAAGAGTAATATAAACATTTTTGGGATACCATAGACCAAAAGCTTGAGTTCCTTGTAGATATTTGAATATTATTTTTACAACCTGAAGATGTGTGTCCTTTGGATTGACTTGGAATCATCCAATGATCCCAATTACATGCATGATATCTGGTCTATTCCCTATTAGATAAAACATAATTCCAATCATAGATCTATAATCTGGTTGGTTTACCATGGGAGAATCATCATGAGACCCGAGGTTACATTCGGTCACCATTGGAGTGAACACAGGTTTTCAATCTTCCATCCCATACTTCTTCAGAATTTGCTTGAGATATTTTTCTTGTGAGAGAAAGATGTCATCTTTTGCTTATTGTACGTGTAAGCCAAGAAAATATGTCAGTTCCCCAAGTAAATACATTTCAATTTCCTGGTGTATAATAGATGCAAATTTCTTACTCAAGGATTCTTCATTACTTCCAAAAATGATGTCATCAACATAAACAACAATAATTAACAGTTTACCATCCTCAATTTTTGTGTATAAGTTATTGTCTGCAGATCCTTTTGTGAAACCTTGTTGTTGAATATATTTGTCAAGACAATAGTACCATGCCCGTGGGGCTTGTTTTAGACCATATAGGAATTTTTTAAATTTGCAAACAAGTTTTTCATCATTTCCCAAAATAAATCCTTCTGGTTTCTCAATACAAAATTCTTCTTCAAGATCACCATTAAGGAAAGTAGATTTTACATCCATTTGATAAACCTTGAATTGTTGAAAACTTGAAAATGCAAGAAACATTCTTATCACTTCAAGTCTGGTTACTAGTGAAAATTTTTCTTCAAAATCTATACCTTATTGTTGAGCATTCCCTTTGCAAACAAGTCTAGTTTTGTTTCTAACTACATCTCCATTTTCATTTAACTTATTTTTGAATATCCACTTTGTTCCATTAACATTTTTATCATGAGGTCTTGGAACCAATTCCAAAGTATTATTCCTTTTAATTTGATCAAGTTTTTCATTCATGGCTTGAATCCAACATTCATCTTTACTAGCTTGATTTACATTTTGTGGTTCAGTGGTGGACACAAATGCTAAATAATTGGGAAATCCTACAAGAGTTCTTCTTGTTTGTACCCCTAATTCATTTTCTCCCAAAATTTGAGATTCCGGATGATTTTTTTTAACATGCCTGGATGGAGCCTTTTCTCTTTTTGATGTATCTTCTTCTGGTGCTTCATTAGGTTCTCCTTCTATATTATTTTTATTGATGAGGAAAAAATTCATCATCATCATCCTCATTTTTTTTTTCCCTTTTCGGAGTTGTGAGAGATTCATCAATCACAACATCAATACATTCAACAATATTCCGAAGTCTCTTATTATAGCATTTGTATGCTTTACTTCTAGAAGAGTAACCAAGAAATATTCCTTCATTAGCTCTAGGTTCAAACTTACCAAGTTTTTCGTCATTATTTTTTATATAACATTTGCTTCCAAAAACGTTAAAGTGCTTCAGATTAGGAGTATTACCATATCAGAGTTCATAACGAGTTTTATCACTATTTACATGAACATGAGCCTTGTTGAGAATATTTACTACAGTATGAGCAGCTTCACCCTAAAAGGTGTCAGGAGTCCTAGATTAATCAAGAATAGCACGAGCCATTTGTTGAACTGTTCTATTCATTCTTGTTGCCATGCCATTATGTTGCGGAGTTCCAGCTAAAGAAAATTGTCTTTTTATGCCATATTGTTCACAGAAATCAAAGAATTCATCTGGTATGTATTCTCCTCCTCATTCAGATCTAAGAAATTTTAATTTTAAATCTAATTCATTTTCAACTAGAGATTTGAAGACCTTAAATTTTTCAAATGCTTCATCTTTATGTTTCAATAAACCAATCCAACACATTCTAGAAAAGTCATCAATGAATAAGATATAGTATTATTCTCCATGAGGTGATTTTTTCCTTATAGGTCCACACAAATCTGTATGTATAAGTTCAAGAGGTTTACTTGCTGATCCTTCTTTGGCATTAGATTGAACCCTGGTTCACTTACCGAATTGGCACGACTTGCATATCATACTTTCTGGTAAAGTAATGTTGGGTAGATCACGAACAACATTGAGCCTGCTTGATTTTATTATTTGATAAAATATCAGATTTCCCAACCTTCTGTGCCATAACCAATTTTCTGCATATTTTCCTAGATAACATTATTCTTGGCCACCTTTCAATATATACAGATTTCTTGGTTTTCTTGTTCCTTTTATTACGGCTTTTCCCATGTCAAGTTCACGAACCACAGACTCTTTTGATCGAAAGACAACTTCGTTTCCTTGATCACACATTTGAATAACACTCAACAAGTTATGCTTTCATCCGTCAATATACATTTAACATTGTTAGCTTTAAACTTTTCTTTTAGAAAAGAAAATCCTTTTCCCTTAATGACAACAGGAGGGTCATATCCAAAAGTAACATTCCTTTCTTTTTCTAATGAATTGTATGAAATAAGTTTATATTTATCAGTTGTCATGTGTTTTGAACATCCACTATCAATGTACCATTGATTTTATTCTACTTCCGTGAATAAATCTATGCCACAATTTTAAAACTATAAGTCCTTCCTTCTCCATACCTTGGAATTTGTGGATATTTGTCCTTTTGGCTGAATTTTTCTCCTGCATTCAGATTCCATGTCCAATGTTATTGAAAAATGAACATTCAATTTCATCTTGATGAGGAGAATTTTTTTTATAATATTTTTCCTTATTCCTGTCTCATTTCTTTGCTTTATTTCTTCTCTAGTCATTATGGTTTTGTATGCAACACAATGAGCATATTTGTGACCAAAATTATGACATGAGAAACATTTTCCATTAAAGAAGGAATTTTTGCGATCATAGAACCTTCTAGCGTTGTTTACCTTTTGACTGATATTTATGTTATTGTTCATCCTTGAATTTGAATTATCATGCTTTACCTAGAAATTGTCTTTGTTCTTTTGCTAAGTGACGAAGCTTTGCTGGTTGGCTTTTACTGCATTTAGATAGCTCGTAGGTGAGGATTTTTCCGACTGAGAAGATTCACCAATATATCCAAGACTTGTATTCACAAGAGGAGAGTGTTGAACCTTGATAATTTTATCTAAGGTTTCAGATCCTTTAGCAAATCTAAGATTTAGATTTTTTACTTTCTAAAGTTCCTTTCTTAGACTTACTATTTCAAATTACAATTTCTCATTGTGCTTCTCCTTTTCTATGAGTTGATTCTTTAGAGTATCTATGGCCATTTTGTTCTCTTCCAAGAATGTTTTGAGTTGAATGATTTCTTGAAGAAAATAATTTTCTTCTAATGCATCCATAAAAGTATTTTTAGCCTCACTAGTGTCTTTTTCAAATGCCAAGAAAAGTCTAATTCTTGATCTAATTCTCCATATTCACTATTTGACAATCGATCACTATCTTCATGAGTATAGTAACTTTTTCTATTGAAAAACCATCTCCTATTTCCTTTTTTCTAATTCCTTTCCCTTATCATGATTATCTTTATGAGGACATTTAGCACCATAATGACCCAATCTTCCATAAGCAAAATATTTGAAAGGAAGCTTACCTATGAACCTTCTAGTGAAAATTTGAAGTTTATTTACAAAATTTACCTCATCGTCTTCTAATACATACCATGATTATTTTTTTCTTCCTTGTCCTTTCCTTTTGCATTCGCTCTAAAACCAACTTATTTGATTTCATACAGACATCATTTTCTCATTCAAAAGTACTCAGGATCCCATGAAGTTGAACAACAGTAAAGGTCTCTAGATCTTGCTTCTCTTCAATAGCAGACACTTTTGACTCAAATTTAGGAGTTAGAGATCTTAATATTCTATCTAATAGAGTTTTGTTTCTTATTTCTTCACCCAGATTTCTCATACAATTTACGATCTCATCTAGACGGAAAAAGAAACTAGCAATAATTTCATCACTATGCATTCTAAAATTTTCATATTGAATTCTGAGAGATCGTAGTTTAGCACTTTTTACCTTGGTATCACTGATCTAGGTGGATATTGGTGGCCATTTGCCTATTCCACTTGGGGCCCCACCATTATTTCTTTCATTTCTTCATTTTCCTTAATAATAGCACAGTTTACTATATTTAGTAGTTTTTCGGGTCTTGAACCTATGGAGCCGTTTTGAGGCCCTAAACGACGTTTTTTGGGCATCGCTTATCTGGAAAATATGATTTCGTTCTGGAATCAATATTCACGGTCAGTAGTTGTAGTCCTCGGATAGATCTTTTAGCGATGCATCATGTGTGTCAAACAAAGATAGTATGCCAAAGTTAGGACCACGAGAAATTGATGTACCAATTTACCTCGACGGGGCCCATATTATGGTGTTTCATCTCCTAGGGTTAGGTTTTTGGATTTTTAGGGTTTTCCATTGTTTCTCAATAATATATAGGCCTTTGAGCCTCATTGTAACACAGAGTTCAGAGGCCTGTAGCCACCACATCTCTTCTCAGAGATAAGCTACCAGCACCCTAGCTATTTTATTTCCATTCTATCTGTAAACAGATTTTAGTTCTTTGATATTAATGAAATGAAGTGTTATTTCCACTAAATTTTTATATTTATAGTTATATGTGTATTCTATTGCATTCCTGCATAAATTAGGATCAGTGGTATCAAAGCAGACTACTCTTTCTCGATCCTTCTTTGCATGTCCACAACGAGGTCAGGGTATAAGGAGTTAGGGCTCAATATGGTTGAACCTTTGCAAGATCAACCTCATAAACCCCAAAGGCTGCCCATGGGGGACGAAAATAAAGGTGAGGGAGCAGGATATCATATCAAAATATTGCTCGAGGAGGCCCTCGAAAAACAAAAGAATGCAATGATGGATAACTTTTCCTGGATGCTTCAACAACTGCCCACTAGCAGCACATCTGCATCCAACAGCCACTCTCAAGGCACAAATAATTTTAAGCTACAAGTAAACTTTGACATTCGCATAGGCTAGGGCCAAATAGATGCAGACACCATAGATAGATGGTTGAATCTATTAGAAGGATATTTCTCAGTTCATGACTTTTCCGACTGGGAGAAGATTATTTTTGAACTCCTCAAAGCTACACCCCATGTCAAGGACTGGTGGGAAACCTACTGTGAGAAAAAGGACGAGGGGGAACCCTCTCTGTTCTCGGTCGTACCCACTTGGAATTATTTTCGAGATGCCATCAAGGAACAATATTATCCCATGGGGAGATTTGAGGACAAGTACATATAATGGACTACGATGCGGCAACAAATGGATGAAGATGTACATTAGATGACGAATTTATTCCATACCCTACGCACAAAGTTTGGTATCAAAGATTCAGAGAAAAATTTGGTGCTGAAGTACCACAATTGTCTACACAGATATTCAAGAGGAACTGGAGTTCCTCGACATCTCCTCGCTTGGTACAACATACTGGTATGCTACTAAGATTGAGCAAAAAATCAAACAGAAGAAGTGAGACTTTGGATCTGCGAATCAAAAGCAAGGGAAAGGTGCCCACAAACCACAGAACAAAGGACAATTCCAAGGCATGGAAACCCAAGATAACATACCAAAGCTACAAGAAAATAACAAAACCATGAGGTCGAAGAAGGTCACGAGAAAGTGGTGTGAGTTTCATAAGAGCTCCACTCGCAACACAAGTGAGTGTCGGGCCAAGCAGTTAGTGGTGGTCGAGATGAGGGCTTCTAAATGAAATGCATCCTCTGAATCTGAATCAGAACCTAACAAGGGGAATGATAAAGGGAAGAATATTATTGATGTGGATCCTAATGCCACCGTTGCCACTACAAAGATCCAGAAGGAGGAACCGAAAGATCCAGAGAAGGAGGAGCATCTCTTCCACTCTCAGATGTGGGTAAAGGGTTCCCCTCTACAATTCATTTTCGACAGTGGGAGCCAAAAGAACCTCATTTCAGCAGAGGTTGTGAAGCATTTTGGCTTTCTAACCACAACACACCCACAACCGTATACCATCGGGTGGCTTCACCAAGGAGGGGATCTCCGCGTCTGCCAGCAGTGTCGCCTTCCCTATAGCATCAAACCCTTCACAGATGAGGTATTATGTGACATTACTCCTTTTGATGTTTGTGATGTATTATTAGGCCAACCATACTTATGGAAGCGACATGCTATGTATGAGTTTTGGCCTTGCATTGTTATTGTTACTTTGGCAAATAAGTTGTACAGGATACTAGAGGCACCACCGCCTGCACCTATCTCTTTGGTTACTACAAAAAAATGCAGTAAGCTCATTTCCAAAACCGGGAAATTTGTTTCTTGATGGTCTGCCCCAAGGGCAAGAATAAGATTATGGCCACGACCTCCACACAAGGATCCTTCGCACGACAACAACAAATGGACAAGGTTGTGGAGGAGTACAGGGAGATCTTCACCTCACCCATAGGGGTGCCTCTGCACTGTCAGGTCAAGCACCCCATCGATATGACCCTAGGTGCACCACTGCCTAGTGGACCAATCTATCGACACTTTGTTCTAGAGAATGATGAAATCAAGAGGCAGATTCAGGAGCTGCTGTAGAAAGGTCACATCCGGCCGAGTTCATCACCCTGTGGAAGCCCGATTGTGTTAGTGCAGAATAAGGATGGGACTTGGAGATTATGTATTGATTATCGTGTGCTAAACAAGATCACTATTCGGAATAGGTACCCAATCCCACAGATTGATGACCTTCTGGATCAACTCAAAGGGGCGAAATATTTCAGCAAGATTGACTTCAAGTCTAGGTATCACCAAGTACCAATCAAACCATCCGATGTGTGGAAGATTGCCTTCAAAGCCAAGGAGGGCCTTTTAGAATGGCTGGTCATGCCTTTCAAGTTGACGAATGCTCCCGAAACCTTCATGAGGCTGATGGATGACATCTTGCAGCCATTCACCAACTCATTTGTAATAGTGTACTTGGATTACATCCTGATATTCAACCAGACTTGGGAAGAGCACCTCCACCACATCCAACAGGTCCTCCAAACACTACGGCAACACAATTTGTGTGCTAATTTGGAGAAGTGAACTTTTGGCATGACCCAGGTCCAATATTTGGGATACATTATTGATTAACGGGGGGTTCATGTGGATCCAACCAAGATCCAAGTAATTCAGGATTGGTCGGCCCTAACCACTCTAACAAAGCTTCGTATCTTTTTGGGTCTTGCTAATTTCTATCGTAGGTTCGTGTTGGGATTCTCTCATATCACTTGGCCCTTGATTCAAGTCACCAAGGGAGTGAAATAAAAAATATTTTTGTCAGAATCTCAATAGAAGGCGTTCGTAGAATTGAAACATTACCTCTGCTCTGCCCCAATTCTCGCATTACCAGACTTGCAACAACCATTTGAGATCGAGATAGATGCCTCTGACTATGCTATTGGGGCAATTATTACTCAATAGGCACATACAATGGCATATCACAGTGAGACATTGTCTAAGACAGTCCGCAATTATCCCACTTATGACAAATAAATGTATTCCATTATGCAGGCGTGCAGACATTGGAATTATTACATTTTGGGGAAGGAAAAAATTATCCACACAGACCACCGACCCATACAGTTCATACATAAACAAGGGAAGTTGTAGAACGATCGAAATCATAAGTGATCCACATATATGCAACAATTTCATTTGAGAATCAAGTATAAGAAGGACTACACCAATAATTTTGTAGACTGCCTCAGCCGACCACCGATCGTGGCACTAACCACCATTCTCAACTCTTGTGTGCAAAATAATTCTGGTTGGCTACTTCTCTATAAGATAAATCTAGAATTTAGCCACAAATACAAGACACTCTTGGAGGGTACGCAAGTTCCAAATTTTCACCTCTAGGATGCACTACTATATCACCTAGGACACCTTTGTGTTCCTTCAAGCGAGCATATCAAGATGATTTTGGAAGCACACTACAGTCGATTCGCTGGCATTTCGGGGTCGAGAAAATAGTGGCATTACTGCAGAAGAATTTCTATTGGCCGAACCTTCAACATGATGTTGGGAAGTACATCAGATCCTGCACTACTTGCTCCATTGCCAAACCAACCATCAAGAAGAAAGGCCTCTATACTCTGCTACCTACCCCTATTTGACCTTGGGAATCCATCTCCGTGGATTACATGTCGGGCCTTCCTTCTACTAAGCATGGAAATGACTGTGTTTTTGTGGTTGTTGATAGATTCTCGAAGATGGCCATTATGTTGGCCTGCAAGAAGAATATCACAGTAGAAGCCACTGCAAAACTCTTCTTTGAATGAGTGTGGGTGCACTTTGGGATCCCATAGTCTATCATCATAGATCGAGACAACAGGTTCCTCAGCAAATTTTGGTCCAGCCTCTAGTCAATGATGGACACCAAGCTCACTAAGTCCACAGCTTTCCATCCCCAAAGTGATGGCCAGAAAGATGTCGTCAACGGGATGATTCTACACATTGTATGCATGTATAATTCAAAGAATCCATGCACATGGGATGAGAGCCTTTCCTATCCACAACATAGTTATAACTAGGATCTCCACATCTCAACCGGCCATAGCCCCTTTTAGGTGGGCCTGGGGTTCTAGCCACTATGTCCCATTGACGTAGCCATGCCATTTGTGGCTACTCAGGTCGATTCGGCTCATGTCCAATCTGAAGAGAACAAAGTGAATAACTTCATTGAGAAAATTTAGCACATTCGCTCATAGGTTCATGACATATTGGACATAGCCAATGCTAAGTACAAGCAATGACATGATCAACATCGGGTGTCACAACACATCCTGGTGGACGAAAAACTGTGGCTACATTTGAAGAAGGAGCGCCTCACTAGACCCCACCACAAGCTGCACCTGCTCCGATATGGGCCATACACCATCGCCAAGGCTGTAGGGAACAATGAATTTGAGCTTAGTATTCCACCATTCCTTGGCCTGCACCCAGTATTCAATGTGGACTGCCTTCGTCCCTATTTCCCATCTCTAATGGACACCTTAAATATTTCTAAACAACTCATACCAATAGAGTTAAACGTAGACTGGATGGAACATGCCAGTACATATTGTATCATGGACATGCAAATCAAGAACACTTTCCAGCAAAATATCCAACTGTATCGGGTGGTCAAAGCTGGCCAACTCCTGCACCAAGGAAAGTGGTTCACCAGGGACGAAGTTCAACAGAAGTTTCCTCATCTCATGGACGAACTCAACTCAATGGGGACCATTTCTTCTTAAGGGGAGAGGAATTATTGAGGTGGATATTGGTGGCCACCTGCCTATTTCACTTGGGGCCCCACCATTGTTTTTTTCAATTTTTTTGTTTCATTAATAATAACACAATTTACTATTTTTAGCAATTTTTTTGGTCTTGAACTTCCAGAGCTGTTTTGAGGCCCTAAACGACGTTTTTTGGGCATTTATTTTTTGGTGTATATGATTTCATTCTAGAATTGATATTTGTGATTAGCAGTTGTAGTCCTCAAATAGATATTTCTAATGATGTATCATGCATGTCAAACAGAGATAGTATGCCAAAGTTACGACCCTAGGAAATTGATGTACCGATTTACCCCGACAGGGCCCATATTCTGGTGTTTCATCTCCTGGGGTTAGGTTTTTGGATGTTTATGGTTTTCCATTGTTTCTCAATAATATATAGGCCTTTGAGCATCATTGTAACATAGATTTCAGAGGCCTCTAGCCACCACATCACTTCTCAGAGATAAGCTACCAGCGCCCTAGCTAGTTTATCTCCATTTTGTATGTAAACCGATTTTAGTTCTTTGATATTAATGAAATGAAGTGTTATTTCTGCTGCATTTTTATATTTATGGTTATATGTGCATTCTATTGCGTTCCAGCATAAATCCAGATCAATCACCTTCATAGATCAGAATGATTTTGTCCTACATCTCCTTTGTTGTATTTAACTTCATAACTTTAACAAATTCTGATTCTATCAGACTTCCCTATAATGCATTGACATCTTTGCATTGGTTTCATAGTTCTTCCTTGCTGCTGGATCTATTGGAAATGTAGCTGGATAGTGGTAAGCACCTTCAACTATTGCCCAAACATTTGCTCCAAGAGACTGGAGATAGGATCTTGTTCTTTTCTTCCAGAAAATTAAATTGTTTCTGTTAAAGAGTGGCGGTCTGATAGATGTTGTTCCATATTGATTGCTCATCTTTGATGATCTTCCTTCTAGCAATTAAGCTTCTTTAGAAGGACCTTATATGATTCCAATTGTTGAGAAAAATACTGAGAGGAGTGGTGAATCAGTATTTTAAAATAATCAAAATCTTTTCTTTTCATTTTACTGATTTCAATACGAGACTCTAATTATTCCAACTAGCGTATGCATGCAACTTTTGTAAAGGAAACATGCGTATACCCAAATAACTTTAATGTTCAAATAATTCTTTAGAAACTTTACTTAGCCCAGATCATCAGTTATTCATCAGAGATTTAATTAGTAGATATGTGCAGTAATAACGAATTAAATCATCACAAAAAAGACATCACACATGAACACCAAGATTTTAAGGTGGAAACCCAAGTCGGGAGAAAAACACTACTGCTGTTGTTTTTGTCTTCAAAGTTTATTATATAGAAAATTATTACACTGTTGTATTGATGCATACTCATATCAGTATGCAGGCACCCACTTGCCAAAGGCTGCAACCTTCTCTCCTTTACCAGCTGCTACTGGAAGGGAGCTCCAACCCCCTGATCTCATTTACCAGCCACTACTGGAAGGGAGCTTCAACCCCCTGAACTGATCACCAACTTCTACTGGAAGGAAGCTTCGACTTCCACATTGAAGGGTTTTTGCCCTCAGAACCACTCCAGACCAAATTTCAAAAAATTTCACACTGGATCCAACAGCTTCAACACAATACAATTTGTAGACCAACACTAATAGCCATCAACCAATAAATAGAACAGTCAGGTCCTTGTAACCATATCACAGCATTAAACCCAGACTTTTGTATTAACACACAAAATCAACTTCAACCCTGATCATTCATAAAACCAATTGTATACACTATTTCAATTCTTGCAACCATTTTGTATACGTGCTTTCTTGTGGATGAACATGTGTATAGATCTTTATATACTGAAATTAGGAATGTGACCAGACTCAGAACAGATCAGAGAGATTCAGGCATACTTTGTTATATTTACAGAACCCTTATTCAGTCAGTAGCATCCATCATATTCAATGACCCAGTCACTGATCATATTTATACATAATCAAATAGCAACATAAACTATATTCAAACAATCTAGATCTACATGAAGACTTCACTGACAGATAGCATAAACATAGTAGAAATGATCAGACATTTTCTTCAACAATCTTCAGAAAAACCCCAACTTCCATATGCGCTTTTGTTGAAATGAACCCACGGGTATATGTGCTTTTGCTGAAATGAATCCACGGGTATACGCGCTTTCACCGTGACGAACCAGCATATAGCTATATAAATATTATAGGGCCACGTATGACTTCAAAGCTGTAAACTTGCTTAGATCATATCATTTACTTCAACAATTATGTGTCAATAGATCGTGGAAATACATTGTCATTTCAGGTCTAGAGATCCTGATCCATTATCGTATTCACGAGTGCATCAAAATATCTGATATATCTATTGAAAATAGCCCAATCCATGCATATATACTTCAAAGTGAAGTATTCATTCAATTCTCATTCACATTCTCCCCCTTGCACTATGATCTTCTCCTCCTTATACCGATTTAGCCTTAGCAAATACCATGAGCCAAAAACCACACAAGTGCCGGTGGTATTCTTGGACGGGATCAAATAGCCATTATTGCACTCCATATTATGGGATAATACCATGGTAAAGACCCCTGGTATGGTTAAAATTAGTGCGCCAATACATACACGACTTTTCTTCTTTGTACCCCATGTGTATAAGCGAATTTTCTTCACCAAAACTGCGTATACAATAATTCTGGATGTATACCTGGGTTCCCTTCATCAAACCTGCATATACACCTTGAAACTTTACCTTCATCATTCCTCTATCACTGACTGGAATTCCTTTCTCTATCACATCTAAACTCACCTGTTGTTACACCATTTTTTGGTCATCTAACCCATTGGTATTAGATGGACCCAAGTACACCATGTAAGACCAATTTTACCCTAAGTATAATTGCATTCACTATGAAAATAACTTAGTAAAACCACCTTTATTAAGTTTTTTATGGTCTAAACGGGAAACCCGATGGGGAAACATTAAATAAATCCATATTTGTTTGATTTTCCTCAAGGAATAATTAGTTAAGCAATAGTTTAATTAATATTCCTAGTTATATTTAATCCAAAACAAGGAAATTAATTAGATAAATCATTATTTATCTTATTATTTTCTAAGAATAATTATTTAAACATTACTCAAATAATATTCTTTGTTAAATATGACTAAATCTCCCTTAAATAAATTAAATAAATCATTATTTATTTGATTATTACTCAACCATATCCTTAAAATATAAATAAATCATTTATTTATTTATTATTATTTAACCACATCCTTAAAATGATAAATAAATCATTTATTTATTTACTATTTACAAATAAGGGGATTTGACCCAAGTCAAATTCCTTTTCCCTCCAACAAATATAATAAAATATTCCATAAAAGTTGGATCTTGATTTGGTTAATAATATTTTAATTATGCACCAATATCTAGACTAACTCAATATTTTGTTATAAATAGAAGGGTTTTCCCATTCATTTGTCACCTTTTGTTGCCTAAAGATCACTCTAGATATCAACTCATGGTCTGACTATCGATCCACCATCATAGCCATATTTTTCCATTTTTGTTTGGGTTTTCTACACCATCAAGAGAAAGGAATTCTAAATCTGAAGTGCTGAGGACTTACAAGAAACCATCCCATTGAGGAGAACCGGGAACACCCTCTTTTGTTTTCCTCCCAGGTGCCATTAATACAAAATTCATTTGATATATTCTTGTGTTATCTATTGGATGCATGGAGTAAATCTTGTTTTTTCTACTCTTTAATGTCTTCTAATGCATAGATCTAGATTTTTGCAGCATTTATCTTGATCACCTAATTGCAGATTTGAAGATGTTAGCAGTCATTTCTGTTGTTAGGGCTATTTTTTATGCGCAGCTAAAGTGGTCATTTTTCGTATGCTTGGAATTAAGATTCATACTAATGATTGGCGACTCCACACGGGTTTACGATTACGACTGCTGTCATTTTTCTGATCCTTGCATATCCAACTGCTTCAAACCCTAGGATTTCTCTTCAGCCCCTTGTTTTTTCTCTTCTTGATGTTGTTTTTAACCTATAAAACCCTAAAACAATAAAATTTTTTACTTCCGTGTGTTTTCGGACCTATTGCGCAGGTGACAGACATCGACCGCAACTGAGACGACAACTTTTTCTAAAACCTGCTGCCGAGAGTGCCAGAAGTGTAGGTCGTACTTTTTGGCCCAAAAACTGTGACCTAGACCTTCAGGGTGCACTTTACAGCCCAAAAACTACGACCTCTGCTGAAAACAGGTCAAAAACTGCGACCTGGACTTTTTGCAGGGATTTTTCTTAAAGTTTTCTGGGTTTGTCTGAGTCTCTGTTCAGGGTTGTCTGACCTCTGTCTCCACCTATTTTGGACTTGTACATTTTTTTTTCTCAACTAAGTGGGAACCTAGCCCCCTAGGGCTTCAGTACCCTCCACTTTTTGTGGAAAAGTTTTTGCTATTGCAGGTTGTCTGAAATTTCAGAGTCTTCAGCCATTTTTTCAGATTTGTTACGTCACCTTCAGATCTGCTTCAGATCATATTTTTATCCATCCAAATCACCTCATTTAGTTTTTTTTGGGTTTTCCTTTAGGGTGCACACCACTTCCCTCTTGGAGATAGCCTTTCACCACCTCTTTTACAACAACTTTTCCTCTGATTTGTTGTTGTTTTCTGCACCATTTTCTAGCAGATTTTGTCTTTTAGATCCCTATCCCTCTTGACCTTAGATCTATTAGCTTTTTTAGTCTATTTCGATTAGTTTTTTACTCACATATAGGCTAGTTGTTGAGAGACCTGCCTCCTTGGGTTTAGATTATTGCATTATTAGCTATTTATTTTCTATTTTGTAGGCCTATGTACTGTCATTTGCAGGTTTATTTACAGTTATACAAAAGCACTTTTTCTTTTTCTCTACAAAATTCTGGGTTTAAAAAATTAAAATTTACACACTTTTACACACACACCCTAAGCGAAAAAGGGCTTGGTTAACACTGCCAAGAAAAGACTCTAAAAACATTGAAATCATTTGATACTGCACCTCTTTTCCCTTGTTTCGACATTGTAGTCACTTGATCCTGCACCTCCCTACCCTTGTCGGTCTCTTTTTCCTTTGTGTCGTGTTTGTGTCGTCACCATTGCACCACCAAGGCAATTATCCCGAAGACTTCTTGGCCTTCATCCTCAGTTTCCGGTAGGAATACTTACTCCTCCATGTAGCATTCGAGTTAGTCCCCCATCGAGTCCGCACACCAACTCTTTTTCTGGTCATTTGGGTTCTCCTTCTCATTCCACCTTCGATTCTCCTCCTGACACCTTCACCATGTCTGGTGCAGGACCTGCTGCTGGTGGTAACCCCGGCCCTTAGGCTGGGAATACCACTATTGGGACCGCAATGGACACTACCCTGGCTACACCCTTGCTCCCTTTCATGGTAGGCCTCAGCCTCCCTGATTTCGACCAATTGATAAATGACCCTATACACCACGACGCTAATTGGCCCGCCATGCCAACACAGATCCCTTCAGACATTCCAAAGTTTGAATGCCTTGCTGGAGAAGATCCTTCAAATCATATTCGATCTTTCCACATGTGGTGTTCATCTAACTCCATCACTGATGACTTTTTCCATCTTTGGTTGTTCCAACGAACGCTTACAGGTGAAGCTTCTAAGTGGTATGTTGATCAGGCCCCTTCCTCCCATACAACCTTTGCGACTCTTTCCTAGGATTTTTTGTCTTATTTCCAACTTCCCCTTCATTATGACACTAGTACCGAACTCTTAACCATTTTCCGTCAATCATCTGCGACCCGCCTATCTGACCATGTTCAGGAATGGTGGAGAAGAAAGAGCCTATGTCGAGCCCCCACATTCGAAGACTGTGTCTACATGGACTGGTTCCTTAGATCTCTCTTGCCACCTATCGGGAAAGATTTCGCATCGCACTTTCTTCAAACCGAAGACGTCGCTCTCCAAATTGCGTTAAAATATGACTTTATCTATGCTCAGTCGGGTTATGTTTATACCGTTCTACCTGATCTTCCTAGACCCGGTGGTGCCAACACACCGGGGGAATCTCACGTCATTGATGGTATCATTGGAGCTCTCTTTAATTTGTATGCTCAACCTCCCATGGGCTATGGTTTTCCTTAGGGAGGGGCCAACACCTCCTGCACTCTTCCCCCTCCTGGTAGGACGTATCTAGGATACGTCATGCCTCCTCTTTTTTCCCAAGCTCCTGTTTACCACACTGCTACCCAACCTCCTTATTATATGTATCCACAGCTTGGTGCTCCAGCACCTCCAGCATTAGCACCTCCTCCTCCCTTACCTTCTTAACCCCCACAACAACAACCACCGCCCCCTCTGGGGCAGGTGTGCGCATAGCAGGGCACGACTAATCCTCCTCCCTCAAAAAGGAAGAGGAAAGACACTCAAAATCAAGATGCCCCTGGTACTCCTGGACCTAATCAAGGTAATGCTCCTAACACTACAAACTAGCAACAAGGCACTCAGCCCAAGCAGGATAGGCCTCTTCGTACGAACAAACCCTTTTCTTGTTGTGGTGTTTATGGTCATTATATGCATGATTTTCCTCTTCTACCATAGATGCAACAACTATACGAGTCTCAAGCAACATTGAGAGGACAACAAGTCGTCCCTTTCATTCCTCCCAGTCCTGCACCTAGTCAACCGGTTGTGTTTACTGATCCTTTCCCTCAACAAGGATTTGTGGCTACCTAACCACCTAAAGGTCAGGTGGCCACTCAACCTCTTCCATCTGGTTCCTCTGATTACCAAATTCTCATGATGTATTCTGATCAGCCTTTTGAACCTTCTTCTCCAGGTCCTTCACCTTCAGTTGGTACTCATGACCCCCTTTACCCTCCTGGAACAGTTCCTCCAGGCCTCAACCATCTTGGAGCTGTCCCACCTGGTCATTACCCCTCTGGTCAGATACTGTTCCTAGCTCTGCCACCAGGAGTGTACATAGTACCTGTTATGGCCACCCTCTCTCTTCCTAACCTAACCCTTCGGATTTCCGTCTGGTACCTCAATCCTCCAGCCGCTACCCTGCCTGGTCACCCCAAACCTTATCTTGCTTTAACCCCAGTTCAATTGGTCCCTATGACTTCTCCCGCTGCAATAGTGCCTCATTCACCTCAACAGGAACCACCTCCCGTTGCGATCGCTTCGGGTAAGAAGGGCAAAGCTCGCAAGGGGGCATCAAAGGACAAGGTAACCTCGACAAATCCTACCCCTTCTCGGCCTCCAAAGCATACCATCCAGTGTGCTTTGTGTGATGTTTTCGGCCACACCACCCATACTTGTCCAGAGTTGCCTCACCTCAAGTCCATGGTCAATGAGACGTTTCCGGAATCTGATATCCCAGAAGTATATGTCACTATACCCGATTCAATCTCGAAACTCAAACCATTGTGCACAAATCAACCTTGTGTGTTGTGTGATTTCCATGGCCACTACACTCACCTCTGTCCTAGCCTCGAAGAGTATCGTTCCTCTTTAGAAACCTTACGCCAATTCGAGGCCAAGCACAGTGAGCCAATAAATCCCTTTTTTTTGCATCTTGCTTCGACAACACCAGAGGACACAGATGCTCCCATTGAAATTCCCCCTTATGATGTCGAGATAACGGGGACTTGGTCCTCCATCTTCTATCTATCATCATCCATGAGACCCTCGATGGAATTCCCCTTCGAGATTCCCCATGATGTTTCACCTGACCTCCCTTCAACGACCACCCTGAGTTCAACATCAGTAGATCCTCTATCTGATCACCTTTCTATCACCCCTTGTGACGATGCGCATGTGAACCTCTCTTCTCATGATGATAAGTAAGGTAGCTTCACCGCATCAAGTGGTTTTTCTTCCGTTAGTTACCCCATCTTCTATTTACAATGACAACATTATGGAAGTAGCCACCACCCCTGATTTTATCTACCCCCCCTTACATCAAACTCATGCATTCGAACCACATGCACCTTGTGGCCATTACATTGACACCCAATGTTTGGGTAAGGGGGCACCCATATTCCAGAGACCAGGAGAAGTAATTCTCCACAACTCTCCTAGTGAATCTAGTTGTGTCGACTCTAGTCCGATTATTATTCCACATTTAGAAGAACCTCTAGAGTCCCATATCACTTCAGATCACTCTAGGAATGATACCCCTCATCATTCCTTCATATTACATTAGCAACCCATTCTCATAGACATTGTGGTTGTCCAACCTATGGGTTTTCTAGGAGAACATCAGTTCATTATCTCAAAATCCTCTCTTTGGGATAGTAACACCATGCATGCCAACCCGAAAACTTAAAGTCCATTTGATTCATATATACAGTACCAAAAGAGATTGGTAATCGTCTATTTCCTTTCTCAAACTACATAACCCCACCAAAAACAAATGGCGCACCACACCACTAAAATATGTTCACATTTCCCTTTTTCTAAATCCATCTTGGCATGTTCACAACATGCTTGGGGGCGCCTATGCCCCTAAACCATAAAAACCCCAGTTCTCAGCCAAAAAAAACACTAAAAACCCCTTTCTCTGATAGGTCACACTGTTCAGGTCATTTCCTAGGACAAGTCGCAGTTTTTTGCTTAGGACCCAGGTCGCAGAGTAGACCCAAAAAAGTGCGACCTGGCCTGTTCATGAGCTTTGGGTACCTAAACTGAACTTTCAATCCACTGAAATGAAAGAGTAGGATTAGGCCTCTTACCTACAACTGACTTCTCTGAATTCGAATGGTCGGTTTGTCTACTACAATTACCACAAGATTTAGGGCCTTCTCTCCTCACTACATTCACCATAGCTCCACCTGCAAATGAGTGAATTGGGAGGGAAAACGCCTTATTAAAAGAAAACCCCTGATTTTTCTTTCACCTACTGTGGCCAAACCATAGCTCAGTTTGATGAACCATATGTACCATTGGAAAGCCCTCAAATGGGTATCTATTAGTTCTTAGTGATTTGATACTTCACCACGACACCTTTTTTCCAAAAAGCATCACTTCACTCCTCCTCAAAATCGAATTTCTTCACTTGCAACACTTGTACTGAGGGCATCACTTTGCCTCCACACTTGTCCATGCTCGTGTTGACTTTCGTCGTGAGTTAGCATCTTGTACTCATGCTTTTATGGTCCCCATTGGACCCTTTTCCTGTGTGGCAACACCATCGAGTCACCCTTGTTTAGAGCATCCGAGTTGAGTCATCATTGCTTTCATGGAGTTTATCCCGAGTCCCTTTGCATCCTGCTATAGTCCTCCATCCTTTATTGCTTGGTCCCTCTCTCGTGTCGCACATTATGGCCTTTAGCCCCACTTTCCCCCATCCCTCATGATGTTGTGTCAGTCGTTGCCAGGTCATCCATGCTCTTTATGCTCTAACAAGGGAAGTTGTCCGTTTTCTACTCAGTCCCCCCCATTTCATCATCATCATTGGTGTTAGCTTGTCAGTCGCTCTACTATTTTCTCTCATGCCTTAGTTGAGGATCCCTTATTGCCTCACCTATGGCGGAACTCCTTCTGTCAACGTCAACTCACTCATTCCAAAAGATAGGTCTAGAGGGCGGTGTACCTTGGTTCCAACTTCCACTCTTGTTCGATGCCGCAGATCAGGTAAAGGGACTCCTTATTTCCCTCTGACTTGATTGGTTCTCATCTACAACTCCTTTTAGCATGATTTAAATTCGTATACTTAATGGTTCAGTGATGCAACAGCTGATATTAGTGATTCTGAGGTGTGTGTGAGATGTCTCAACCCTCATGAGGGGGTGGCCCTACCGGTAGCCCCCCACATACCTGGATGAATTCTTCACTTCAACCTTCGATGCAGCTCCATAGATTTGATGATACCGACCTTAGTCACTTGCAACACCTTCTTGATTGCATATATCAGTCAGATTTTTAGAGTCCTTTCCTGTTTACAGGGGCATATGGGCTGTATTCATATCTCATGTACTCAGATATTATTGTACAAAGTCCTGGCTATTATCCGAGGCTCAATATGTATGTGGGATTCATTATCATGTTATTCATATGGCTCATGTTTATGCCAGCATATGCTTTATTATTTCGTCCCGTGGTTTTCCGGACGCCTTATTGTTTGTACTATTGCCTCGGCAGGCATAGGTATGCCTCCCCCGCCGACTATAGTAGGTACTCACTCATCAAAGAGACTTGTTGCACCTGTAAGTCTTGCCTCCTCAGGGTCTAGTTCTTTCAGCACTTTGGTCTACCTTATACTCCTCTCTCTTTGACTTCCCCTTAGAAGTCTAGTGATTGAGTTCTTACAACGTACTTCGGTCATACGATTAGCTCCTAACGCTCACACGCTGGGGGGCAATCGGTTACACCATTTTTTGGTCATCTAACCCATTGGTATTAGATGGACCCAAGTACACCATGTAAGGCCAATCTTACCCTAAGAATAATTGCATTCACTATGAAAATAACTTAGTAAAACCACCTTTATTAAGTTGCTTATGGTCTAAACAGGAAACCCCATGGGGAAACACTAAATAAATCCATATTTGTTTGATTTTCCTCAAGGAATAATTAGTTAAACAACAGTTTAATTGTATTCTTTAAGTGTTATTTAACTTAAAACAAAATTGATGTAGATGATCATTTTATTTTCTAAGAATAATTATTTAAACATTACCTAAATAATATTCTTTGTTAAATATGACTAAATCTCCCTTAAATAATTAAATAAAGCATTATTTATTTGATTATTACTCAACCATATCCTTAAAATGATAAATAAATCATTTATTTATTTATTATTACTTAACCACATCCTTAAAATGATAAATAAATCATTTATTTATTTATTATTACTTAATCACATCCTTAAAATGATAAATAAATCATTTATTTATTTATTATTTACAAATAAGGGGATTTGATTCAAGTCAAATTCCTTTTCCCTCCAACAAATATAATAAAATATTCCATAAAAGTTGGATCTTAATTTGGTTAATAATATTTTAATTATGCACCAATATCTAGACTAACTCAATATTTTGTTATAAATAGAAGGGTTTTCCCATTCATTTGTCACCTTTTGTTGCCTAAAGATCACTCTGGATCTTAACACTGGGTCTGACTATCGATCCACCATCATAACCATATTTTTCCATTTTTTTCTGGGTTTTATACACCATCAAGAGAGAGGAATTCTAAATCTAAAGTGATGAGGACTTACAAGAACCCATCCCATTGAGGAGAACCGGGAACACCCTCTTGTGTTTTCCTCCCAGGTGCCATTAATACAAAATTCATTTGATTTATTCTTGTTTTGTCTATTGGATGCATGGAGTAAATCTTGTTTTTTGTACTGTTTAATGTCTTATAATGCATAGATCTAGATTTTTGCATCATTTATCTTGATCACCTAACTGCAGATCTGAAGATATTAGAAGTCATTTCTGTTGTTTAGGATGTTTGTTATGTGTATCTAAAGTCGTATTTTTTCGTACGCTTGGAATTAAGATTCATACTAACACCTGTATATACATCAATTTTACATATTCAACAAATAGGTTACTATCAAAAGAAAAATCATCGAGTAGGTTGCCATCAAGGACAACATATTACATCATAATTCCAACAAAAGGACAAAGAGCCATTGGTGGCTCATTCTAGGAGAAGCATGGGAGAAACATGAGTATTTTCCATCAATGTGGGGAAGTGATGAGCAGTTTCCATTAATGCTAGATGGAGAGATTGTTGGAAGGTTGACATTTTCGGGATGGCTAGTGGCAACAAGTATGTTGGCATTGATGTTAACAACCAAGGGGGATATGTATTGGACAGTTGGCATTGTCTGACAATTAGAAAGTCTGTTGACATTGATGTGAACCATACAAGCATGGATGTTCATGAAAACATATGTGCTAGCATTGATGTGTAGGCATGGGGGAGATGTGCTGGATAGTGGGAATTTTTTGACAGTTGGAAAGTTTGTTTGCATTGATGTGAACCAGACTAGCATGGATGTTGGTGGAAGAATACATGTTAGCATCGATGTGCTTGGTGTCTCAAGGTCAGGGGGAGTTCCATGGTTGTTGTAGTCTCTTATATAGAGTCATCATAGTAATAAATGATTAGATAAGTCATAATATGATGACAATAATGGTTGGGAGACTCAAGCTTTGACTCTTGAGGTATTTTTAGCCTTATATGTTTAGCTCAAATGCTCATATATTCAGTGGCATAATTGGAAAGCGCTTGGAGAGATCTTTCCAATGGTATGCTGAAGTCTACAAATGGCCCACTTGATCAGGAGTTATTGCTATTCAAAGTAAGGAACCCCAAATTCAGAGTTGCAGTGCCTGCTCGGAAGCCCAAAACTCCAGAAGCCTGAAACTTTATCAATAAGTGTTATGGGATAGTGTTGAGTTAGTGTGTTGGGAACAATTCCTAGAATCTCGGAAGTGAGTTGATAGCTAGCAAGAACAATGCTTGAAATCCTAGAAAACTGAAGTTTTATTAATAAGCAGTGAGGGATAGGAGGGAGTTGTGATAGTAGGGAAAAACAATTGAAATATTGTCAATCGATGGAATCCATAATGAAGATTTATCGAAAGGTTGTAAAGCCCGAAAGAAATTTTAATTGAGATTCGGGCATTGCAGTGAGGCTAACAGGTGGAAAGTGGGTCAGCCTGGAGGTCAGCAGTATAGGAGACATGGTGTGGAGTTTTGGTGTGGATATTGTTGGCCATACCATAACGTTTATAATAACGCATTGTTAGTGGTGCACACAAGTGGGCCAGTCCAGAAGCCCGCAAGGCCGTAAGGTGTATGCATTTCATTTTAAAGAATTTTCAAACGTCATGGCATCCTAAAAGGGTTGGGCAGTCTAAAAGGAAGTGCTTTTCATCTTCCACCTGCTTGGAATCGCAAATCTGACAGATTCTATCGTTCCAAGGGGTTTTGGGAATAGACCACCGCCCGATCTCAATACGAAGCTCATGGGAATTAGTTCTTATCTTAGAGATGTTCATTTTTTTCTTATTGTCAGACAACACACATAGATAATTATGATTATCAAGGGTAGGGTTGATCACTTCCTTATAGTATCTTAGCTTCCTTTTACCCTACATCTCCTTATCCTCCCAAATCTTGTCTTTAAACTTGGAGGTAATAGTATTTTTGATATTATCTTTGCTTCCCATACCGAGCTCCTCCTTAATTCCTCAATGGTTGAGCCAGGACTTGGCATCCTTATGCCACCCACACTTGAGGAGAAGGTGAGGGTTTTGACTACAATTAGAAGCAATTTTAGGGAGCCTGTTTTATTCCATGTTTTCAAGATTCTTCTTATACATCAATATCTAAACATAGTTGTACTTTCAATGGGGGACAAACCAGATTCGATCAAGAGTATAGGATAGGGAGTATTTGCTTATTAAAATAATAATAATTTATTTTAAATTATTATTATTAATTATTAAAAAATTTATATATATATATATAACAAGGAACAAGATTTTTAATAATGGAGATTTACTTTCACATTACCATTGAGATTCTTAATTTATATATAGGTTTTGTTACAATACCACACACCAATATTATGGCTTATCAATACCACATGCCCAAAAAACCATAATTTATTTTAGATGACAGCTTTTCATATGACATTTTCATAAATAATCAATTAAATTTAGAAAACAAAAATGGAAATCGTACTTTGGAGATAAATGTCAATAAATGTCAATCTTTAGTTTGTGTATGCATTATGAGTATTCTAAAATACACTATAGATATTAAATGTCTACTATCCATCTAATAATTATTAATAATTAAATAAAAATTCTAAAAACCCTATTCTAAAATAAACATAAGTTTAATATATAATGTAACATAATGTTAACGAGTCCTTTGAGCGAGGTGTTATGTGGAGGATTAGACCTCCCATTAAAATTAATGATAGGTACATTGGGGATGATGCCCACCACTCTTCGCATGAGTGGCAAGGGTGGAAAGTGGTACCTCTGCATGCAAGAACATGCAAGGTGGAGGAAAGATGGCTCGCATAGGAGCATTAAAACCATGAGGATACAAGCGTGGGGGTCTCATTGTGAATGCAAGTTTGGATGCAGGCGTCATCGCGGGATAGGAGACCTCCAACGGGCGACCTCCTCTATAATTCATAGGTATGTATGTTGCTCTAACCTCTCTGTGCACGCCATGGTTATTTGCGTGAAGGTTATTTGGGATGGTAGAGGTCCTCATGGGAGTAGAAGGGACTGGTACAAGCCCCTGTGGGTTAGAGGAGGGCGGAATAATGTTGATGTTGTTAGGGAGGAGGATCAAATTACAATGGATCTCCAACTCTGGTTTTTTTTAGGTTTGGTGGGTGGGTTCTGCATGCTATAGTACTCGGGTAATATGGGTAAGGGATACCTCGAGGCTGGACTTGGGAGGCGTATGGAAACCCTAGCTGTGAATAGGACCAAATATCAATCCAAAGAGGAGGAGAGTCGAATGAAACAACAATTAAACCTCCAACTAGGTCCTAGGGACTCTCTGCACATGGATATGGAGGGAGTTAACTCTCGACAGTCTAGTGTTGAAGCCTTTGTCACTCCCTCTACTACCCCTGAGGCCAAGAAATATAGTGAAGCAGGGATAGGGAGTAAGCACTGGGGGGCTACTGTGAATAGGATTATGTCGGTGGGAGAGGAAGAGTAGGGCCCAAGATCGTGGGGTCTGTGTAAGGTAGACTCGGGTTAGAGTCACATGATGACAAACATGGCACAATTCTGGTATGTTATCACTCATGTTTGGTCCAATGATTGTTTAAAATTTAAGGAATTACGCCTTTGCATGATTCGATGGAAAGTTTTCATGACGCAGAACAATGGGATGGCTCATGGGTCAGCTCACTCTAGGAGTCCTGCCACTCGTGGACATTCCAAGAGCCCTAGTGGTCACAGCCATTGTAGAAGAGACAAGGGGAAGGCAATCGAAGACCAACCCAGCTCCCCTTGCAGCAAGCCTAGAGGGTGCACGTTGGCCATTGATGCAATTTAAAAGGAAGCAACGACGTACCATTTAAATACCACAGAAGAGATTAAATAACTTATAGAAAAGTGGGAGGCTGACATTATCAAACGCGCAAAGATAGAGATGGCCAACAAGGAGTGGAAAGATTTAATTCTGGACTTGGGCCAAACTAGAGGGAGGCTCACTCAATTCAGATAGACCTTGTTCCTTTACTAGTCTATGAAAATAATTATTGGTAAATCTATTGAATAGATATCAATGAGTTTGGTGGCTGTAGCCCAGGACTTATGGTACTACAAGATGGAATTTGATAAGCTTTAGTTTCTTTGGTGGCTCTATCCCAGGACTTATGGTACTACATGATGGAATTTGATAAGCTTCAGTTTCAGCTAAGGAAGCAAGATGGTCATCTCGATTGTATCGAGCATCACATCCCCTGCATAGCAGAGCCATTTAGGCACGCTGGCACTTCAGCTCAGGACTCGGCACTTGTGGAGTCAACCTTGATCCCAAATGAGGCGGAGTAATCTCTGAATGGCTAATTCTGTTTTTTTATTATTATTAGATATATGCAGATAGTTTTTAAATTTCAAATGTTCAGTAGATATGATAGCCAAGATGGTAAAGACTGTGTATGTGTGAATATTCAAGCCATGTTTGTTAAACAAGATGGTAAAGACTATGTAAGTGTGAATATTCAAGCCATGTTTGCCTGGTTTAATAGACTTAAGACTCTATCCTTTTAGATGGCATACCACGCCATCACGTGGCCAGACTTAAGAGTCTATCTTTTTATATGGTATATCATGCCATCAAGTGGCCAAGAGATCCGATTTCCCTTCATGGGCTGGTTGAGGCCACCAAACTGATATATTTAAATGTATTTTGATTAGAAAATGAATGAAAATAGAGTATTACAAAGCTTAAAAAAAAACATAATATTAACTAGAATATATATTCAGATTTCATCTCTTTACACAAACTGCCCATTGTTGTGATTTATTATATGTTTTAAATATATATGATGCCTAATAAAATATAACTAACAAAAGTTCTTGGTTCTATGCATATTCTGATTGTCTGCGTTCCAACATGTTCAGTTACGACCTTGCTGCTTGGGTTGCAAGTCCATTGAACAAATAGTCTTAGTGACATCGAGTTGCATGTCCATTTTCAATAGCCTTAGTAATAACAATATCTTTGGGAGAAAATTCATCTAACTCGCTCAAAACTCTAAGGATATCTTCAACGAGTCTGTCTGCAAGTGTTTTGTTGAAGTCTTCACGTACGACCACACGAAGAAGAGTTATATTCTCAGCATCTGGAGCCATGGTGTAGACAGGTACAATCCACCCAAATCTCCTTAGCTGCTCCGATATCTTGTACTCATCGTACATATGCTTTTCCTTGACAGAAAATGCCACCAGGGGGACACCTATCTCTTTTGACAAAATATTGAAGCACCCTGTTTTTGAGAGGTTATCACGTAAATGTTTGGCGTTTAATCTGCAGTTCTCCACAACTCTTTTGTATCCCTGCACACCTTCAAATTTTATGCGATTAACAAAGGGAATTGTGAAAGAATTGATTTCAACCATCATGGAACTGAAACTATTGCTTAATTAACCATTCACTTCTGTTAAGTCACCTCAAAACCAAGCCGAATGAATTGATAATATTGAGCAATGACGTGACTTGCACCTGCACCTACATTAGCAGGATAAGAAGATCGTCATGATAAAAAATATCAATATATGCTAAATTATATTCCAAAAACGCCATCATTTTTAGCAGAATTTACTTCTTAGCTCTATCTCAGCAAACACCTTTCAAGCTTTTTAGGTTATATCTAGGAAAGTTAATTACTAAGGGGAAAAGTATTTAAACAAGGGACACTTTTTCACGCGTGATAAAGACACAAGTTGAAAGAAAACCGCAGAAAAGACTAATTCAAAAGGGTAACAACTCAGGGAGAGATATTCCAAATTGAAGTTAGCCTTCTGCACGTTATAGTGCATGGGAATTGATGCCACATTGGTAAAATTAGATACACTAAATAGATTGTAGGATTTTTTGTTTTTAATTAGTAAAGCTGAAGTCGTGAGTTTTTTCTTTTCTTTCTTAATTTAAGAAATTGATAAGAGATATAAGTACTTTGGAAAGTGTTAATTACTTGCTATCTTTACGCAATTTTTAATTATATATTATTAATGTACGAAAATCGATATAAACATGAGATTTTGTATCTCTTTATCATTCTCATTTTAGGGCCGGACAGCCACAGCAGCTCTATTACACTAAGCTGGAGATTTAGGAGAATTTTTAATGACCAAAGTCGCCATTGACTTAATCCATGAGATGTTAGAATGTGTAATTACTGCCATCGGTTAATGACTCTACATGAATAGAGTGTGTTCCTATTTCCTAGGTTAGCTAAAACTAGATTCCTTATTTGGTGTGAGGTTGAGATATTCCCTCAACCAACTTATTGTACGTCCAAGATAGATTTCCTATCTTGAGACTAATTCTTGTATAAATGTGTGTAATCTATTTTATCAATGATATAGTTTGCAGATTGAAGCTTTATTTTGGTATCAGAGCTAAGGGTAGACCTCGGCCCTCCTGGGCTGAGGGAAACAAGAATATATATATTTCATTTTTTTTTCGATTGGTTTGGCTGGACATTCCAGATTCTGAAGAAGCACTGCGAAGAGGTTAATATACAGTTATACGGAGCCTTATTCGAGTGTTATTGGGTGGTGTTGAAGGAAAAAGACAAGTTGATAAAGTTATAGATAAATGTTCTGCGATGCATAACTTGCGAGAAGCTATTTCAGCTTATCGAAATAGTATTCAACGGCAACCAGATGAAAAGAAAAAGGAATCAGCTCTTTCATTTTTTTTTTTGTTGAACACTTGGAGCGCTACTATTTTCTTATTTGCTTTGTTGTGTTTATCCACACGGATCGCACAGTTCTATGTTGTTTGCAGATTGGATGAAAGCAAGGCCTGAGCTATACAATATTTTGCGCAGATTTTCTGGATGAAATGATTTTCTGAGCGATAGATTATTTGGACCAAGATCGAGTCCAGAGAAGTTTTTCTTCTCGGTTTCAACTTTTTTTTTTATTTGAGATAATACACCTAAGAAGTGTCTGTTTGCTTTCATCCACGAGGTATTTGTACTGTGAATCGCCTATTGACTTCTGCGTCCTTGCGTTCAAATGTGATAAAAGGCATACAGCAACTTGCCAATAGTTTCCATGCCAACTTCGCAGAACTTAGCGGCAACAATGATGGGATGTAGGAAGATGCATCTAGCAAATTCAGTGTTATTTTTTGCGGCGTTTCTGTTATAAATTCGGTTGGAATTTTTGAATAGCAGGGTGAGATTGCAGCTATTCTTACATTCTCCACGCGCTTGGCACGAACAGATGACCAGCGCAGGGTGAGATTGCAGCTATTGCAATATTCAATAGCCCAAATGGAAATGCACAGAGAAATATTTTTTTTTGTAATGTCAAAATTTGAAAATTTGCAGGTTTTCTTGCTAGCTCTGTTATTGCTGCAAAAGAAGCGGCAAAGTTAGGAACTGTGATTGGAATTGATCTCGGAACTACATACTCATGTGTGGGTGTGTATAAAAATGGTCATGTTGAAATCATAGCAAATGACCAAGGAATCAGGATTACACCTTCTTGCGTTGCCCGATAGGACAGTTATTTTTTGATGTGAAACTATTGATTAGAAGGAAGTTTGAGAACAAGGAGGTCAAAGAGACCGCGTGTTTCATCTTTTGAATCCGGAATCTGAGAATGAGTTCCCATGTTGCATTGAAGGTTGTGCGTTGTTTTCCTCATCGACATTTCAATATTACAAATGTATGGTAAGTATTTTTTGGATTATTCATAAACAAAATTATTGAGTTTAGCCAACTCAATGGGTGGTGATGATGTTAGAATTGGCTACTCTAGCAAATCACACTTGTATGAATATGAAAATCCAATATAAATTACAATGACACTAAAGATGCCAAAAATAAATGAGGTAATGAAGGAGCAACAATTACTATGATGGAGATCAATCTAGTTTGTGTGAACTTTTTTATGAGTTTCGTGGAATAGATTCAATAGCATGATTGTATGATGAGTCACTCAGTTGCATGGTAAGCAAGTCTAGGATGGTTTTGTAGTGGTCATTTTATGTACCTGGTAATTCCAAGATATGGAGTATGTAAGCCTTATAAAGGCATGTGTATCCCTGTAAAAGTTCGTGGTCATCTCAAAACCACTTTGTAATTACAGGTTAATGGTCAGCCAAAAACCATTTTGCAGTGTCAGTTTGTGGTCAGCGAAAAACCACTGAAGGAAAAGCATGGTTACGGGTCATCCGATAAAACCCCGATGAAAGAAGAGCATGGTTACGGGTCATCCGATAAAACCCCGATGAAAGAAGAGCATGGTTACGGGTCATCCGGTAAAACCCACGTTGGAGGGGGATGCAGCAGATACGAGGTACATGTCGATGATAATGGTTAGCGGGGGAACTGTGTATCCCGAAGGACATCTGAGACCCGGCGGTTCACGGCGGTTGTGCCGCCATTGCCTGGTGGATGGTTGCTCCTTTATATGGACGTCGACATATTCTTTGTTATGTTTGATCACCACTAGATTTTGCGAAGTGATATCGAGACAAGTAGTCATTAAGGGGGTGTGTTAGAATGTGTAATTCCTACTTGTCTAGTTGTGACTCTCTATGAATAGAGTCTGTTCCTATTTCCTAGGTTAGCTAAAACTAGTTTCCTTATTTGGTGTGAGGTTGAGATATTCCCTCAACCAACTTATTGTACGTCCAAGATAGATTTCCTATCTTGAGACTAATTCTTGTATAAATGTGTGTAATCTATTTTATCAATGATATAGTTCGCAGATTGAAGCTTTCGGGCGGTGTGTCGGAGTTTCTACCGTGACTTTGATGGGTGCAGCACACAGAGACGAAGAGATAACACAGGGCTTGATGGTTCCCTTAAACTAAAGCCTCTTCTCTTTCTTTATGTTTTAAGTCCTGAATGTTCGCATGGCTGAGCAGTTGTGGCTGCCACCCTTTGGGGGGTCGAACCGCCGTTGTCGCATTCTAGAACATAAGGGTTACGCTTTGGGAATAGTGGGTAGCAATTAAAAATATTGTTTATTATTTAAAATGATTATGTATTATTTATAATGTTAAGAATTTGAAATTTCAAGACGTGAATGAAGAATGAGGGTAGAAGATAAAACATAATTATCTTTTAATTTAAAAAAAAAAATTATACAAATATTCAACTTATAAAATTCAGAGAGTTCCAAAAACTTACACTTTCAAAGATGGGATTAGTTCACTTCATACCATGATCTTTAACTCCTTATTGCAAAAGGGTGATTGGTGATTGAAAAACAAGAGTAAAATGAGAAAATAAAAGAATAGAGTAAGAATAAATCGTAATAAATAAATATATTATTAATATTCTTATTTTATGTTTTGTTTTTATTTTATATGGTTGGTTTTGACAAATGATTGAGTTCTCCTAAAAATTAGCTATGTAAATATATTGGATAATTATTATCATGATTTTTAAAAATTATGATTTTGGGTTTATTAAAATGAAAAATAGAATATGTTATTTATGGAATATTTTTGTGAATGAGTTTGAAGCAATAATTTTAAGTCAAAGAGTTTATAAAATTATGATTTTGTATTAAAAAGATTAGTTTAAAATAAAGGACGATGAATAGAATTATTTTTCTTTTAATAAGCTTTGGATGATAACATTTTTCTCAAAATTGCACTAAAGCTTATAATATTCTAAAAATGAAATATAGCCCAAAAAAAAAAAAAAAGCAACACACCATTAAATCACAAATCGTTGTAATTTATAAGTGATTGTTGTAAAAAATTAAAAATCTATATCGTAGAAATAATTGTAAAATCTATAAAAGAGACTGAAGAGAAATATTTATAAGACATTGAGAGAGAAAAATACATTTAGAAAAATTACAAACCAAAAGTATGACGTTGTAAAATATGTAGTTAATAAAGTGAATCTCACTATATACATACACATCTCGATGATGAAATTTAGATTTAATATTAAAATGAAATTACGTTTTCAACAATAAAATGTGAGGAGAATCTAGTAGTGGAAGTACTAGAAGATGATGTGAATGAGATTACAACGAATATTAAATAATTATGAGACTAAATTAGCACTTATTCAGAATTCGTGGCTTGCTAAACTTAATTATGACATTGATGAAAGTTGGTATTGAAAAGTTTCCAATGTTGTAGTAAAAGAAAGAAGAGAAAAAAAAGGAAGAAGAAAAAAAATGGAGACCATCGTAAGAGTTTATGAGATTTTTGTAATAATAAAAGTTGAGATGAAATAAAATGAAAATATTGGTTTTTTTGCCTAAATAGGTTGACAAAGAAGTTGAGTCAACAATAGTTGGAAGTGTAAGTAGATGTATAAAGAGAATTAGATAAAAAAAATATTTGGAAAAGAAAAATAAAGTAAATATTAAGTCCAGGAAAGAGAAAATGTATGAAAATAAAGTTTGGAAAAAAGGAAGAGAAACTTGTACCAAGTAGATACTGACAAGTTCCACAATGGTTATATAAGTGGAGTATTGTAATGTGTTAATTACTCTTTATTTAATAGTATTGAAATAGTTTTTATGTTTTTATGGAGTTTGCGGATGTTGCATGTGGATACTAAATTTGGAAAAGAGATTAACATGTATAGAGATTAACATGCATATACAAGCTAAATTTATTGTGGTTTTTATCATTGTTTTAAATATTTCTCTAGATAATCTATTAATGGGATTTTTTATTTGTCTATTTATTCTTCCATTCTAGTCAACTCTATTGTATAGTATTGTGTCAGTTATTTATTGTGTTAGCTACTATAGTAGTTTGTGGTTTTATCCCCTTTCAGAGAGGAATAGGATACAATCACATATGACTTTGTTAACAATCACCTTGTGGGAGGGCCTTGGAACAATAAAGTGTTATTCTCTCTAGGGGGTTTAAGGTTTTATGAGTGGGACATTTTCAGTTAATTGTGATAAGGCCCAAAGAGTAGGCTCCCCCACCGTGGTGGATTATCTACTCTTGTAAGTCATAAATTTCTGATATATCTAGCTTCAAAGAAATTATATATAATTTTGATACAATAATAACATATACTAAATTTAATCATTAATATAGCTAAATTACTCAAACTAGTTACCAATTTATCATATTTAAAATAAAAAATTAAACAAAATATAAACCTATTAAATGTTTTCACTTTTTATCATTAAATAACCATTCCTTTTTTCTAATTTACATAAATATTTTGTTAAACAATTGATGTTTTTCCCATCTTTAACATTCTCTCTCCTTAGGATTGAAACTATTTTGTTATGCAATTGACGTTGTTTTCCAAATTTGACTTTGATTCTTCTTTTTGTTGTAAAATTGTATATTTGAATAGTAAAATATATCAACATTGATATTCTCATTTTCTACTAATCCTTATAGACTACTTTGTGCTATTTGGATTTTCCAATGTAATTCGCACTTATAGATTTATGTGAACACCACAAATTTCAAAAATACCATACCTCAATTGTAAGCCTTTTGCATCGAAGTGTAATCTAGTAGTAAGATTGTCTCTCAATACTAACCAAAACATTTTTTATTATATATTTTGCATCTAAATGTAATCTGGAATTAGGTTTAGATCAGAAACAAACCTAATGGACCATATCCCATAGGTCCCAGGATAACCGTGTGGATGTTATTAACAAGAGTTACGTAGAATAATAATGGAGAAGACCGTGTACGGGGATTTAGGGTTTACACCAACGCTGGTATAAGAGATCTGACTCTGTCTATTCCACGAGGTTATACATATAGAAAAATTGGATGAGTGCTTAAGATAACTAGAAATACAATTAACTATCCAACGTCTACCAATAATCAGAAAAGGCCATTTTGTTCAGGCCATTTTGTTGGCTAATATGATTGTGCATGCCTTTCTAACGTGGAAACGTTTGTGGGCCCCATTAGAGCCAAGACGAAAGCATGTGGTAGATGGTGGGAAACTTTTGTCAGCTCCATCATAGTGAAGACGAAAGCCAGTAGTAGATTAGGGCAAGTTCGAGACAGTCCCTTCAATTTAGATTCCAACGCCTTGATGTGGGAGCATCCTTGGCGAATGAAAGATATTGCAAAGAACAATAAAATATTGTTTCTTGTTTCAAGGATTTGGGCAAAAATGCTAGGCATTCTCGTCTCGGGATTGGAGTAATGATATTTCGACTCCATATGATCATTAAGATTCAAAGCCAAGTAGATTAAGAGAGTTTACTTCTGCCATCATAATAGGGGTGGTATCGCTCCAAATGAAAGTTCGAGTGGAAAAGATAGATCGGTCATGCAGCCAAAAAATTAAGTCGGGGGTTAAGCATGCAGCGGGAAAGTTTAAAGGGGGTTGACGGCATGGTTGGTGGTCGTTGGCCCATGTAAATCTACACCATTGACATTTATATTATTCACTTTATTTTTAATTGGTTAATTTGTTTTTTTTAATGTATAAATAGATTTAGTGGATTGAACAATTTCTGAGACATTTTAAAAATGTAAATTTCACAAACAGCTTTAAGGTAAAAAGGCGTTGGAGTAATCAAAACACCTCTATGGAATTCGTAACTTCCACCTTGGGGATCTTAGTTACCGGTTTGGAAGTTTTCCAACACCTGCGGGTTTTGGTGTAACCACAAACATCTACATGATATCAAAGCTACAGGGGTTTGGAGAAGATGCATGAACAATATTTTTCACGTTTGAAGATCAGAGAATTGGAAATTGTTTGGAGATTTGATTTGTGGATGAAAATATTGGAGAATTGTCGCAATTGTTGCTACGACCACAAAGTGAAAGAATGGAATTCCCAACTTCCACTATTGTGACTCCATACAATTACTATGAATGGAAGCTGAGGATTTTGCTTCATCTTAATAACAAAGGCTTGTACCAAATAGTCATGGGAATTGAGACAGAACCAATGATGAGAGGTTAGATTGGCTTAACAGATCTGACATGGTTTATGGAAGATTGTGTCTATCTCTGTCTCGTGATATTTTTTATCAGATCAGAAATATTGAATCACCACATGAAATCTGGACTACATTGAAACAATTATATGGTGATGAAAATGATCTAGAAGAACGCCATTTGGAGGCAAAGAGATCGAGTTATTATGGCAATCATGAAAGTGGTGAAGACTCCAATAATGTGGAGAAATATTCTGAAGACAGTGTTGAACAAGAAGACTCCGATTCTTCTATTGTTAATGAACCTGTTGCAGATGAGAATTTTATCTTGTCCAATAACGAAGACATCGCACATGAGGAAATATATTCCTCTACTAGTGATGAAGGCACTACTTTCAATAACATAGTAGAGGAATTTGATTCCTACTATTGATGATGTTGATGATGCAGATCTGACGAGGTCTCAATTTAATGATGCCCCACATGCACTCTTAGTCGCAGAGCCATGCATGACCATGCATGCATCTAAGGAGGAATTTATAACACCATGTATGCACATGCATGCATCCACAAAGGAATCTCTAAAGCCACACATGCACATGCATGCATCCATAGAGACAACCATTCCCATGCATGCATATAGGGTACATGAATCTGATCATCCAATGCATGACGAAATTGCAGGGAATCCATATTGGCATGCAACCATGTATAATAAAATTTAGTCCATGATCCAAACATGGAGTTGATACCTCTACTTCCAAAATGAAGCTTATTCCTCCATATCCATGGTGGGATCATCAATCTTTAGTAGTGTCCTAGTTCCGAGTAGACTGTTGATATCTTCACCAAGAATTTCACTAAGAAGAAGTTTAGATTCCTGTGAGATCATCTCAGGGTGAAAGACACGACTGCCTAGCAGTTGTATTTTCTCTACTTTTGCATTATATTTTGAGGGAGGTTTTTTTCCCACTGTGTTTTCCCTCTTTCCCCTTTCAATGCATTGTATATGGGTACCTAAAATGGCCTTGTTGCTGGGAGTCATTCATTTTGCATCACACTCACCTAAGTTATGCTTAAGGGGGGTTGTTGGTATACATGCACATAGTTAACCTTAATTAGCTTTAGTTCAAGTCTAGTTATTCATGCAATGTGCAGTTGAAACATCTACATGGTATCGAAGCGTAGACCCGGGTTCGATTCCCCCGAGTTGCGTTTGAGGGGGGGGGGTGGGTGTTGATTCCCCCGAGTTGCGTTTGAAGGGGGGGGGGTGTTGATTCCCCTGAGCTTTGTTTGAGGGGGGGTGTTGGAGTAATCACTGCAGCTCTATGGAATCTATGATTCCCACCCTGGGGATCCTAGTTACCAGTTTGGATGTTTACCAACACTTGCGAGTTTTGGTGTAACGACAAACATCTACAAAAGGCCACAACGTAGAAGATTCTTAGTTACAGAGAAGATGTCCTAGGAATATCGAGATAAGATCTTCAGTTGTTAGGTCTACACCATGATCTAGTTTTGAGGTTCCAAGTTCGAACTATTGTTAGAGCCGAATTAGGAATGGGACGTGACTGAGGTCACGTTCCCTAGTAAAAAGATGGCACGCCTTGTTTGCAAGACAGTTTGACTAACAAAAAGCATGACGAATGGGTGGCAAGCCAAAGTTCCATATTGGAGCCTTGAAGACGATGGTTGGAAGTTAGAAGTGGGACAAATTTTGAAGGGTTCTCTCATAGCTCCTTGGAATGGTAGTTTGTCGTGTAACTCAAGGAAGTGAAGGAGGTCAAATAAGATAAAGTTAATGAAGAGAAAATTGCTTTATTACGTAAAATTTTGAAACAGAAAGGTATTTCATAACATCAATACTATACATCAGAGGAATGGCGTGAATAGTAAAATTGTGAAACAAAAAGGTATTTCATAGCATAAATATTGTACATTACAGGAATAGTATGAATAAGAATTTTAAGTGGATGAGCACAAAAAAGAGAAGGTTATACATAGTATGAGTAATAATTTTAGGTGGTGGAAGACCAAAAAGATAAGGTTATACATTGTATTAATAATAGTTTTAGGTGGCTAAGGAACAAAACGGTAATGCTATACATAAATAGTTTAATCCTTAGAGATATATCTTTTGGAATGGGTTGAAGACCACAAAAAGGTCATAGAGATACTTAATTTGTTGAGAGTTTTATCTTCAAGAAAGGATTCTAAGGAAAATGGGAGATGTAATGAATTTCCATAATGTGATTGATAACAAGAAGGAATAAGAAGTTCCAAGATAAAAAATAAAGGAGTTCCATAACTCAAAAGGGGGAGGCATTATGTAAATTATATATTTGAGAGGCAAACCATGATGAAGATGCTCGGTCTATCATACAAAAAGTAAGAGAATTATGGCCATTATATATTTGAGGGGAAAACAGAGGATGGAAACCCTAATTTACTTAGGGATTACAAATGAAAAATAGCTCTTATAATCGATCAAACATATTGATAATTTCATACATTTGAATAAATTAAAGGCTTGAAGAAAGGGATAATCTATGGTTGTAAAGTTAGAATAAATTAGAGGAGAAAATAAGTGTTTGGGAAAGAATGGTTACTACATTCAAAGGAAAAATTTATTATGTCGAATACTCATAAAATCTACACATGAGATGATTGTGAAAGAGTGCATGCATTTTAAAGCTTGTCTCTAAGATCTAGTGAAAGTGAAAAAATGGAAGAAGGCATTTCCAAACATGAAAATGGTCTCAAATATTCTAATAAATATCAAACAACATGTTGATGATTTATTTATTTTTGAAGGTATATTAACTAAACCTAAAGGCTAAAAGGAATATTCGAAGAAGAAAACATAGTTAAGAAGGAAAAGGGATGAGATTAGGGAAACAACCATTTGTATTATTATAGCCAATTTTTTGAAGGAAGTTATAAGTCTGATCGAGAAAAATGTTGTCCTAAAGGTGGAGGAGGGAGACATTGGATTTATGAGTATCATGAGATCTTCATGATTAACCAATAGAAAGAATAAATAGATCATGATATAATTCAAATAAAATAGGGTACAATATGATTTCATAAAGAGAGGCATGAACAAAATTGAACATAATCATGCATTTCATGTTTAGGATAGTGTCACTGAAGCTGGAGTGATAACTTGAAGAGAAAGAGATAGAGTACTGGAAAACTATCTTCAAGGCCAAATGCTAGATTAGGGGTAAAAGTTGTTCTCTTGTTATTAATAGAGGTAGGATTGAATACCTCATGTACACTAAATGTTATTTATAATTATATTTTGAACTATTCACCTCACTTTTACACTTATAGAGTCTCTTGGTTGCAAATGGAACACCATATCATTGTACTTGAAGAGTGCTTTGTAAACATTTCAGTAGAAGAGTATGATCATCATCACACTTTCTATGAGATTTCTCTAATGGATATCCATCCCCTTTTGGTGGGAAGGACATGGAAGTTTCATGAGAATTTTTTTCATGATGAGATAAAATAATTTTGTGATTGAGAAGATTGGTAGAAAATTTAGATTGATTCCCATGAAATAGGAAATAGGATACAATGGTAGGGTATTTTATATGTAGGGAAAATGACTCTTGAGCAACAGAAATGATACAATGCATTTTTTTATTCATTTCCAAAGATGTTAAGTTTTTACTAGAGAAGAATGATGTGAAAGCAGTGAAAGTAGATACCTGCGCATAGTTGATAGAGCATCAGGGAGTTATATTAAATTAAATTCCAAAAGGAATTTCCGATGTGAGGAGTATTTATGCCCAAGTTTATGTGACATTATTGATATTCCTATGAAATCACCATAAAGATTGACATCAAGAGAGACTCATGATATCATTTGGCAGCTTGTATCCTTGTTGGGTGGAATAATAAGGTAAGCTACCTAGGGCTAATATAAGAAGGTTTGGTTTTATGTCTAGTACCCATTAAAATGACACCTAAGAAAGGAGGAGAGTGGAATATATGCACTAATATAAGGGCCATGAGCTATATCGCCCTAAGTACTATATTTCATTATTGAAAATTTATGACTTAATGGAAAATTTAAGAAAAGAGATAATCACCAATATTAACTTTAATAATGGATATAATGAGTTTGAATCAAGGAAGGCGTTACATAAAAGATAAATTTCAAGTTGAACCAATGACTATATGAATAGTTGATCATTCCATTTGGATTGATTAATATAACAAATGTTTTCACGAGGTTGATGAATGAAGCGATTCAACCATATACGCACATTCGAAATAATAAGCTTTTGTCACCTAGAATGATCCTATTGGAAAATTCGCTATGGGTTGTTGTAGGATATGTGCACCATTAATAATATGTGTGAAAAAGTGAGAGTTTTAATAGAGCATAACCACACAATGCAGATTTTAGTTACTAGAAAAGAAATATATTGAGAAACCAATAATGAGGGAAATTTTTTCAAGTGTATTTAATTTTAAATTTGGCCAAAGAAGAGGTAATTAGTGTGTGATTAGGAATTTTATGTCATTCTTTATGGAAATATCATTTGTTTCTAAACAATTTGTATTTGGGTCTTCAGAAAAATGGAAAAGTTTCTATCATATTGAGGGAAAAATTTTCAAGTGTATTTGATTATAAATTTGGCATAATGAATATATTGGTGATTAATCAATAATCCACAGAACAGAAGAGGTAATTAGTGCGTGGTTAGGAATTTTATGTCATTCTCTATGGAAATATCATTTGTTGCCAAACAATTTGCATTTGGGTCTTCAGAAAAATGGAAACATAGTTGATTACCATGTGGTGAGGTGGTTGCACTAGAATCCATGTGAACTCTAGAGGAGATAAGATATAGATTTTGCTAAACTATGGAACACTAATCAAAATCTATGGAGTGGGAATAAAACTCCAAATTTAGATTTCTCCATCTAAGAAAGGTTTTTATTTGGAAATAAAAAATTATGTAAAATAATGAGGGAGAGCCTCATAAGATAGTTGCATATTTGTCATTTAAGTAGAAATTTGTTATTGATGCAATGTATGGTCAATAGAAACCACTGATGTTTGTGGAAAGAAGAAACAATATAAATCACTTGATGTGTCAAGATGTTTGCGGTAAGAAAAACCACCTGAATTCTTGAGGATTCTAATGATTAAGGGAGAGCCTATACAAAAACCCATAGGTTACAAGTCAACCAAGAAAACCTTAAATGATGATTGATCTTCATATAGGGGGAGTGAAATTGTTTATGTTTTTGTACATACAAGATGACTGAAGACTATCAAATATGAAGAATGTAGAAAGCCCAAGGATTGCAAAATATTCAAGATGAAGGAAAAAAAACAATAAATCAAAAATCATTGAAGATGAAAAAAAAGTCAATTAAAAAAGAGTAAAAAATGCATATTAAGATCACAAATACTCATTAAGAAAAAGCATATTGGAGTAACTCCTGCTAATAAGTGAAATTAGAAATCAAATGTATAAACATTTGATTGATAAGAAGGAGAATATTATAATCTAATAAATTTCCTTTCCGAGAGATTCTTCCTTCCTTTGTTCTTGTTTTATATTTCTTTATATCGGTTTGCATGTATTTGTTATTGATTATTAAAACCAACCATTCAAAGATAAAGACACTAAATTATTTTGAAATCTTGTCAGGTAACTGTGTAGTAGGTAAGGGTGGCTCGGGCAAGTGAAGGGGGCGGAGAAAGAAAAGGAATCATAGTACACAGCTGGTCAGGGTAGCTCGGGGGAGTGAAGGTGGGCAGGGAAAGAAAAGGAACCATAGTAAGGAGATGGAAGGGGAACATTCATTTGGTAGAAGATAATTTCGAATAAAAAAAAGAAATCTCAGTAATTGCAAATTCCAATTGAAGAAACCTTTCCTATATATTTATGAGATTGATGGGAATGAGATAGAAGCGGAACATTCATTTGGTAGAAGATAATTTCGAATAAAAAAAGGAAATCTCAGTAATTGCAAATTCTAATTGAAGTAACCTTTCGTATATATTTATGAGATTGATGGGCTGAATTTTGGAAAAATATAAAAGCCATTTTCAAGTATGGATGGGTTGTTTTTTAATTTTTTTTGGGTTCATATATTGATTTTGAGTGTATTTTATGGATTTAGAATTTTTTTTAAGCTTTTATAAAATTGAAATTGTAGAAAATTTGAATTATAACATCAAAATTATGAAAATTCCCAACTCAAATTTATAATTCTAAAAAATTATACCACATTCTAAACAAATTAAACCTAAAAACTTTTCAAAAACTATTACCAGAAAAACTAAAAAAATTTCAAAAACCTATACCAGAAAAACTACTGCTGCATTAGTATAGACACTTAATGTGTATATAACGGTTCATTGAAGACTTTCCGCCATGTATTGGTTAGTACTAGTAGTACCTTTTGGAAATTCGAAGTTCTCCGGAAGATCTTGCAAAGTGCGCCATAAAATCCATCCAATACCAGGATAAACCAGCCCATACTTGTGCCCACTCACATTGATGCTGCGAACCAATGGTAGTCGAAAGTCCCACTCAAATTCTGGATACAGAAACGGAGCAACGAACCCACCGCTTGCCGCGTCAACATGAATGGGAGTATCCCACCTATATTTACAATTACATATACCAGCGGCCAACTCACAATCAATCTAATTTAATTATCAATTCATTGAAAGAACATCATTTTCTCATCAAACATAAAGGTGTATAGGTAATATTGAGCATAAATCGTCTATATCACTTACTTTGTTTGCTCGTTTTTCTCCATCAACAGATCATTTAAGAGTTTAACGTCCTCAAATTCGCCATTATGACTAGTACCCAAAACAGCTGCCACACCTATAGTGTTCTCGTCTACCATTTCAACTGCTTTTCTGGGATCCATTATGTAACACCCTTCTCTTAGCTTAACTTCTCTTAATTCTACCTCGAAATACCACGCAAATTTCTCCCAGTAAACCTATTTAAAAACTTAATTCAGTTGACGATGACCGGTTTTACAACACTCTAAAACAAAACCAAATCCCTAATACCAGTGGTTATACCAATGGTTATATGGGGGGTAATATGAAAATATATAAGCAGGAACCTGGACATGGGAACCAATGACAATATTTGGCTTGTCATATGGCTTTCCCTGAGCTTTTCTCTTGTTCTGCCAGTTTCGTTTGAATGCAAGACCAGCCAGCAAGATAGCCTCAGAAGACCCCACTGTTCCAACGCCTATCGCCTGCTCACCCTGTCGAAGTGGGGCATGATACATTCGAGCTATCATGTTTACGCAACGGTCCTGTCAATTAAGTCAGACAAACCAATGTGGGAATGCCATTCCCAAGTCTTAATATAAAGTGGGTATGTCAGGAGACTTAAAATCACTTTTGCATGAGTTCATTTGATGCAATATAGCCCATAATGCATTTACTGAATGACAAACATGAACCACAAATTCTGAAGCAGCGAACCTCTACAATTTCAGAATATTATGCAGCTAAAAATCTTGTCAGAAAAATAAAGTGAAAAGAATTTCATTTTTTCCAAGCTATACAATTTCAGATCATTATGCACCTAAAAATCCTGTCAGAAAAAAGGAATGAGAATTTCATTTTTAAATCTTGTTGGGACATTAAAGTGAATATTGTGTTATTAAAAATATTCTCGGACATTAAAATAAAAGTGATAAAAGAAATTATTTTTTTAATAGTCTTCTTGGATCATTTAAAGCGAATATTATGTACTTCAAAATTATATAAATTAAAATTATATTGTTTATAATCTGGTTAGATACATTAAAGTGAATATTATGTATTTAAAAACTTTGTTAGACATTAAAGTAATATATAATATAGAATATTAGTATAATTTTATTTTTAAATAATAAATAATAACACTTCAAAAATGTCATATTAATAAAAATAAACTTAGAAAAATTCAAATTTTTATTTTTCAAATAAGATTATATAAATAAATATTAAATATTATATAAATAAATTTATTTTTAAATAAATGGAAATTTATCTTAATTTTGAAATGTATTGAGACCAATCAAATTTTTAAATTTAAAAACATATATTTAAAATGTAAAATTGAAAAATGTTTCAATAATCATAGATTTGATTCGTTTTAGTTCATTATAGATCAGTTAAGGCAGTGTATGAACACTCAAATATTATTGATGATTCTTAAATACTATCAATAAACTTTATAGAGTGAACACTTAAATTACACTTTACTTTCCTATCTATTTAGAAAGTAAATTTTAAACCTAGAATTGCTTTCTTTTTCTGTATTTAGAAAGTGAACATTGAAATTTCTTATTTAAATTATTAATATCATTTTAAAGCAAGGAAAAGAATCAAAATTATTAATATCATTTTAAAGCAAGGAAAAGAATCATACATTTTATAACTCAGTAGTTTTTTTTAACTATAATATTAATTATAAATTAAAATAAATTTATATTAATTAATTATAACTTAATAGAATTAATTATAAATTAAATTATATTAAATTTATATTGGTTATTTTTTAAGAGAATATTTTTGTAAGTTTAAGACTGGTTGTGTATAAGAATAATACCTAAATAAAATAGTAAAATAAATGGGTAATTTAACATCTAAAATATCTTAATAATACACTCAATCATCATCTTTCTAATCTACATATTAATTATTTTTTTATTAAATTATATTTTTATATTTTTAATTATTTTAATTTAAATTAATTCATCATTCTTATATTTTATGTAGTTACTTTTTTATTAAATTATATTTTCTATTTATTATTATTTTTATTATTTTAATTTGAATTAATTCACCATTCTTATATTTTATTTTGTTAAATTGTAGACATTTTAAGAAATAAAATTTCTGAATTAAAATTGCTTAAATTTGAAAGTAAGAATCTAGTAAAAGTATGTTGTTTCATAAACTTGTATATCTAATCACTCATATCTCCACTCCACATCTTTGTAGGAGAAAAACTATACTCGTTTTATAAATCTTAAATCTAAATGGATGGATCTAAAATCAAAATATCATGATTCAGATATGTAATTGGAAAGTTTGATTGAAGTATGACACTAATTTGTAAATTCATAGCGTCATTCCAAAATTGGAAAGTTTAGTTGAAATCTGAAATTTGTACCTGAAGAGCGTGATTTCACAAACCTGTAGCTCTGCAGTAATAGGGTAGTCGTGCATGACTGCTGACATTATGAGCTTATCGCACTCAGGTTCCATCCCTGTTGTGGCGAAAGAGGTCAAGTTCAGCCTGGGATTACCATCCAGCATCAACTCATCGCTGATGATATGGTATGCAGCCTCCTTTGGAATAAGTCTCTCCGGAAGTTCAAACCTGCAAAATAAAAGCATGCAAGCATAACAAAAGTAAGTATTATGGAGTGACCGTTCACATATAAATTTAAAAACATAAAAGAGATAAAAACAACTGTGCCATGATAATATATGAAGAGCAACTTGGGTAGAGATGCGCAACTTGGGTAGAGATTCTTGAACAAAGCGAGAGGAAAACATAGAATGAATTGAACTGTCTAAGTCGAGGGTAGGTTGGCTCAGAGCCATTTTTGTCATCGCAATTAAATGCCTACCCAGCATTGCACGAACGATGAAAGTTGTATCTTCGCACTAGGGTTTTTATAGTGTGGAATAATCCAGCTCGCGTGCTTTAAATTATTTGAAACCGTCAATCCATGTCTATATTCTTCTTTCTATGAATGTGCTTATTCTGGCCTTAAAAGGTGATTCCCTGGCCATCCTCCTATTCTCAGATTATTGATCTTCACCATTCGATTTCAGTGCTGGTGATCCAGTTGCAGAAGCGATCCCATAAATTTGCGAATTTAGATATTGTCTTGAAATATTGAAATCATGCGCAATGATCAAAGAAAAAGCTCTCTGATATTCGTGAACAGAGGGCAGGGAATCCAGACAACTCATTTTCCACATAAAAGAGAAAAGAGAGAATTTCCAACCTCTTTGATATGTGTTGTATGATATGAATAAGTGAGACCCATAACCACTCCTCATGCATCCCGAAGATCTGTGTTATGATATGAATAAGTGAGGCCCACCACTCCTTATGCATCAGCAGATCAAAGCTAATAGATGGTGACTTCCAAAACAGAGATAAATGTGATATATATTGGAAAATACATCACTTAATATCTGTGAAGTACGAACACAATAGAATAGTTTGGATGATAGTTTTTGTTTGAATTTTGTATAAAAAAAAAAACAGGTAGTTGAGGTGTTTGAATTGCATTTTTGAAAGTAGAAATGGATTCAGCACCATCAAAAACAGTTAGGGCACCTAAAACACTGAAGTTTAACGACTGTAACTCAATTTTTCAAAAATCTTTGCTGGAATTTTTCATAATCTTATCAGAATTTCTGGGTTATTCTGTGGGTTTTTTCAGACTGGTAGTCTAAAAACCCCACAGAATAACCCAAATTTTCAGGTAAGATTGGTAAGATTATGAAAAATTTAGACATTTTTTTTTGAAATTTTGGGTTATAGTTGTAAACTTCAATATGGTGCTGAATCCATTTCTACCATCAAAAATGCAATTCAAACACTCCAATTATCTGGTTTTGAATTTTTTACCAAATTCCAACAAAAAAAACTGCAATCCTGGCTATTGTGTTGCCTCCTTAAACAACTCCTTTCATATAACTAGAATATCTTTAATATTTTTAATCATAAAATTCTATAATTCATTAAAAAAAAAAATCAATCTATAATAAGTTAATTAAGATTGATTATATATATTTTTTTGAAATTTTATATACCTACTCATTTATTTAAAAAATATTATATTTATTTTATTTTATAAATAAAATATCTCATTATTTATAATAAAATGTCAAATTTACACATGATTAAGTTCGTTATACTTGTTTAAAGTACAATCTAATGCATCTACTCCCTAATACATCATCTTTGTTCTACACTAGAAGTACTCACTAAGTAATTATTACTGTTAATTTCCTTTAACATCTCACCATGTAGTTAACTTTACCATGCTTATAATGCTAATCATGGGGGACAGAAGATCATATAAAGATGTGTCTATGACATTCTGTCGTAACGAAAAGAATTTACCTTTTATGGAACATACATAGGAAAAAGATTGACCATATTCGGAATAATGTTGTGGATACATTATTGAAGTATCGCTCCAATCAATATTTATTAAAGTTGCCTTTTGAGATGACATTTGAAGTGCTACTCTTTAATAATGACACACGAATTTGAAATGAAACTCTTTGATAATGACGTAGGAATAATCACTTTTATTAAAGAAACCTTTTGAAATGGGAAGAATAATACTTCTCCTCGTCGGATTTGAACTACAACTAGCCGCCTCGAATGTGTGGTCATATCGTCGAATGTGCTTATTGAGGGCCTAAGTTATTCCTGTACTCAATATCAAGAGAAAGAATGCAACGTGTTTAAAAGAAAGGAAATTGTAATTGAATTACTTTGGGTGGAGTGCCTAGATATTCCAAGAAGAAAGATTATTGATGAGGCAAAGCACATGGAGACGAAGAGATGGAGGTAAAATCATGCATATGAGAAGTCGGGGTGGCATGAAGTGTGGCATTAATGTCCTCTCCTTTCCACTATTCGGACGTGAGAAGGTTGGTGGATTAGTTTTCCATCCACAAGTTTAACTGAAATTATTCCTCAACAACTTAATCAGCAAACGCAAGTGCATTGTGAAAAATGATTTTTATAATTGGAGATCACCCGCTTACCTTTAACCTTGAAAATTTACTATTGAATGAAGGCCCTTCTAATTGGCCATCTCATCGACGTTCGATTCGAATTATTTTTTAGTTTTAATTTTATATTCCACTATTTCTGGTGATATATTATTTCACTATTTTTGGTTCCATATAAAGAAGATGCTTCACCTTTCCTCCGAAGTGCATTTACAATTTAGGGAGAATCACCTATGGTTAATATTTTTTGGATTAAATTTTATACTTTCGCGATTATACCTTATTGTTTATGCCTAATTTAATCCTCTATGTGAATTGAATTTTCTATATTTCCTTTTGGTTAAAAATTGACCACTTTTACACTTGTTTACCTCTATAGTTTATAGATATTATGATAATTTACCTCTAATTTTAAGCACAATGATGAAAAAGAAAATTAATAAAAAATGGAAATAGCGAAAAACACCTTAATATCCACCTAGAAAAGGAGTGTGTAGTTACTCTATAGATCTAAAGAAAAGAATAATCAAGCTTATACTCTACTAGAGTTGAATGTGTAAAGGGAAAAGGAGTGTGTAGTTACTCTATAGATCAAAATGTACCAAAATGAAGAAAAGAATAATAAAACTTGTACTCTACTAAAGTTGAATGTGTAAAGGGTTTGAGAAGGTTATCAATTTGGATTTCTATTTGGAATTAGTGTTGAATGTCTTATCACACATTAAGATTGTTAACATTAATGAAGAAGTATTACTTGATTTTATAATCATTAAGATTTTGTAACAAATTTTAGTACACCTATAGCCAGATGATAACCTATGAAAAAGATTTCAATGATATCAACGAAATATAACTTTGTTTCCAAACATATTTAAATTCGTTCAAACACCAATTTTAAAATGTTTACACCACAATATATTGCAGTAGGCATACAAACATATGTCAACGCATTAATATTTATTCATGTTGCATGTGCATCAAAATGAGGCTACTAGCTCACTTACACCAGGTAATAGAAATACAAGACAACTTACTGTTTCTTCATGTGAATGGGCTTATCTAGAATTTGAATCTTAAAAATGGTGAAATCCTATTTTTTCATTGGAATCTAAGAGGTAACCAAAAAACTTCTTTGTGGGCGACAGTGAGAAAATAATCCTTATATGCAGTTATCTTTAATTATGGTTAAAGTCCTCACTTATTTTAACATAATAATTCTACAAGATAAGTATTGGAGTTAACAAATATTATATTCTCTCATGGTTTGTTTGCATATATTTTATTGTTTATGTATTTTATTTTTGGTTTTTTACAATGGGTCCAGGTTGCTTTGGAGATGTCTTTATCGATATATAATATAGAAATGTATGTTGTTTTATATTTCAATACTAAGCATGGAATTTATGAGGCTATATTAGTGCGTATGACATACTTGAAGGCTTGTTTAGTAGCATTGCCAAGTTTACAAATTTGTGTATTCTATTTGTATTATCATTTATTTTTTCCTTCATTTTAACTATAATGAATATCACATTGAGTGGTGGTTCTCATATACACTACAAGAAAAAACGACATTGGTGATGGTCATTGTTAGGTCTCTATATTACTAATGTAGTCTCTTATTGTTGTTAGTGTATCCCCCTTATTGTTATTTTTGTACCCCTGTAACCCCCATATTGTTATTATTGTGCCCTTACATTATTATTGTTAGGTCGGCTATGATTAATATTGTGAACCCATCGACTCATATATATAGAAAGGAGGTTTTTTCATTTGTATCATCGAAGAATTGTTCATTTTCATAATGTAAAGGAGGTTTCCCCCTTGAAGTGGCTCATTTATAAGGCGTTGATATCTCTTTTCTTCTATTTTTTGAGTTGGTTTCATAACAGTTGGTATCAGAGCTTTGGATTCTAGGGTTGCATTACTCCAAAGAGGTCATCATGGCATTTTCGATATAATGTTTTTTCTACAAAGGTTTAGAAGCTGAAATTGTTATCACGCGAAGTCGACGGCCTGTGAAAAGTTGTGTAAAAATTTTAGATCTTGGTTCACAATATTGTCAAAGAAATGAGCTGTGGAAGTTAGGGTTGTTTTAGGCCCCTTAATTTCATCGCAAAGAGGTGACTATGGGAAAATCGTCATAAATCTCTCTCTGAGCATTAGATTGGAATTCTGAAAAAAGCGGATGCAAGTACACAAATTGTAGTTTCTTCTGTATCAATTTTAGAGCCGAAGGAGGAAACAATGACACGTGGCATGCCGTACAAGTTCGCTTTACTAAGTCAGTCCATAGCTAGGTCATTATGGGAGTTTGGGCATAACTTTTCCTTGAAGAGTATAAATCATGTCAGACATGTGGCATTCGAAATAAGATTCAGAGGGATACAATAGGACTAAATTTCAGATATTGAATATACGAAATCACAGAGATAATTCAGTTTCAATATCTAGCTCCTCAAAAGCAAGAAAAAGGTGTGTATTTTTTTTTCAAATTACACAAGTCTTGTTTGAAAAATAAGTTTCAATTGATTCTAATGGCATATTGAGGAATATATATCAGTATTGGGTTCTAAAGTACCCCCTAAAAAGAATTCAACACCCATTAAGCCCTCATAATACTCTACTATGTATCACGAAGAGGAAGAAGTGCAACACGATATATAAAAACTACAAGAGCAAGTGCACCAAATTTCGCTCTCGCAAAGAGAAACAAAAAATGAAATGGAATTTCTGAAGAAAATGTGTGGAAGATAATATGGATGGTTTGAAGAAGGGCGTGGAATCTAATATGGATGGTTTGAAGAAAGACGTGGAAGCAAAGATGGATGGTTTGAAGAATGGCATGGAATCTAAGATGGATGGCATGGAAGCTAAGATCGATGGCATGGAAGCTAACATGGAAGACATGGAAGGTTTGAAGGAAGGTTTGACAAAGTTGATACAAGAAATGATTCCTAATGGAAAAAAGGAAGTATAGGAAACTCATGACGATAAACAAATAAATGTTAATCATGATTTCATAAACTCTAATGTTGGATGGAAGAACCACCATATTCAAAACATGGATATGAGGAAGTTTGATGAAAATGATCATGTAACATGGATACTACAGATGGAGCAATATTTTGATCTTAATAATTTTAAAACACACAAAAGGTACGCATTTCAACTTTACATTTAGAAAAAAATATATTTTTATGGTATCGATGGCTTTGCTCCTATAAAAAAATTGTCATTTGGTCAATTTTTACAGTGGAAATGATAGCACATTATGAGGATACAAAGAGCAACACTTTCTTTAGCCAATTGATAAATCTCAAACAAAAGGGTTAGGTAGTGGAGCACATTTAGGACTTCAAAAATTTGAATATAAGGGTAATTGATATCCCAGAGGAACACAAGATTGATGTATTCATAGGGAATTTAAAGGATAGCATCCGAAATTAGGTTCACCTTTGGGAACCTGATTCATTGGAGAAGGCATTCAGGTTGGCAAGAAAAATTGAATGTAAAATTATGGTGGCAAGGAAGCCTACCACTCACATCTATAAATATGGAAGTGTTGCTACTCATAGACTTCCACAACCTACAAGGTTGACACCACAGCAATTGGAATAAAAAAGAGAAAAAGGGCTTTGCTACAGTTGTGATAACAAATACACTAAAGGTCATAAGTGTGATGAGAAGAAATTATTTTACATAGATTGTGAATAGGAGGAATGAAATGAACAAGAAACTCCAAAAGAAGAGGATATAAACCAGGAAAAAACCCTAGAAAAAGAAGAAATGATTCTGACCATATCGTGTAATGCATTGGCAGGAATTACAGCTCCTCAAACTATCAAGATAAAAGGACATATTAAGAAGAAAAAGGTAATAGTGTTGATTGATTCACGTAGTAGCCATAATTTTATTCATTTAAGGTAGCCAAGGAATTGAATTTATTCCTATACCCAGCACCAGAAGGTCAAGTGATGGGTGCAAATGGAGGAACTATAAATTTCTCTGGAAAATGCTATAATATCAAGATAACCATGGGGGAATATGTATTGAATATTCCAATGCTTTCCATTCTAATGGGATGTGTTGATGTTGTACTAGGATTACAATGGTTACAATATTTAGGGATAATAGCTTTTAATTTTCAAGAATTTTTCTTGAAATTGTTTTTGGAAGGCAAGGAAGTTGAATTACGGGGTATCACAGGGAAGTCGAGAAAGATAATAATCTCTAATTTCATGACAAAGCTTCTGAAGAAAGAAAAATTAGGGATAATTGCATAATTATGCTCACTAGAAGTTCCAACATCAAAATAATCTATTTCTCCAGATCTCCAAAAGGTCTTGGAAAATCATGCCACCCAAAGGACTCCCACCTATTTGTGATCATCATGATTTTATTCATTTGATTCCAGGAAGTGTTCCTCCAAACACTAGGCCTTATAGATATCCTTATGTCCAAAAGAGCGAAATTGAACGCATGATTGCAGAAATGTTAGAGGTTGGTATCATTCGATCTAGTCAAATTTCTTTCTCTACTCCAGTAGTATTGGTGCACAAGAAGGATGGATCATCGCTCATTTTCCCTGATTATAGGAAGCTCAATAAGCTCACTATTAAAGATAAATTTCAATTCTTGTGATTGATGAATTATTGGATGAATTACATGGAGAAATTTATTTTACCAAGTTGGATCTTTGTTCACGATATAATCAAATTGGAATGAAGACTAAAGATATTCCAAAAACAACATTTCGAACTCATTAGGGTCATTATGAATTTTTTGTCATGCATTTTGGCCTTACCAATGCACCTTCTACATTTCAAGGGTTGATGAATTCCATTTTCAAAACCTTCCTTAGAAAATTTGTGTTAGTATTTTTTGATGATATACTAATCTATAACATGTCTTGGAAGGACCATGTTCAACATGTTGACAGGGTGCTCAAACTATTGGAGGAGAATAAATTACATGGAAAAACCTTCAAATGTTTCTTTGGAGTAAAAGAGGTGGAATATCTGGGTCATATTGTATCTCACGAGGGTGTTAAGGTAGACCCTAACAAAATTAAATCCATTAAGGAATGGAAAGTCCCCACAACCGTAAAGTAGTTGCGAGGATTTCTCGGGTTAAAAGGGTATTATCACAAGTTCGTTAATAATTATGGGAGAATAGTAGTACCTCTAACAAAATTATTGAATAAAGATGCATTTTCATGGATTCCTGAAGAAACTAAGGCCTTTGAACATCTTAAAGAGGCAATGTGCTTAGCACTGGTCTTAGCTATGCCATACTTCACAAAAGCCTTTATTGTGGAATGTGATGCCATTTATTTTGAAACTTATCCAATCAAAGGAATGTATTTACAAAAGGCTATTTATGAGAAGGAAATATTGGAAATACTACATGCACTAAAGAAATTGTGACCTTACTTAATGGGAAGACACTTCAAGGAAAAAACGGATCATGATAGTCTTAAATAATTTTTGGAATAAAGACCATCTTCATAAGAGCAACAAAAATGGGTCGCAAATATGTTGGGTTATGACTTTCAAATCATCTACAAAAAAGGGAAGCTAAATATTTTTGCAGATGCACTCTCAAGAAAGAATGAAGAGGTGGAAGCATTGCTTTGTTCCATTTCTATTATCAAGGTAGACTGGATAACCAAAGCAAGGGATGAATGGAAGAAGGATGAAGAAGTGTAGACAGTCATTCAAAAGTTGCAGAAATATCCTAGTACATATGATACATTTAGTTGGAAAAATGATTCATTATGGTACAAAGATCGCTTATATCTTTGTAAGAATCCTCATCTAAAACAAAATATTCTATTGGAATTGCACACTTCTCCCTTAGGAGGACACTCATAATTTTTAAAAACATACCACAGGGTGAAAAAAGTTTTTTTTTGGGATGGCCTTAAATCTGATATTCAAAATTTTGTGGCGTAATTTTTGGTTTGACAGCAAAATAAAGTTGAGACAATTAAGACCCAGAGTCTTTTACAGACTTTTTCCATTCCAAGTCAATGTTGGGAGGAGATTTTAAGGGATTTTTTCACAGGTTTACCTAAGTCAGAAGAAAATATTTTCATCGTGGTGGTAGTTGATAGACTTACCAAGTATGCACACTTTTTTGAATTATCTCATCCATTTAAAGCAAGTACAGTTGCTACTACATTTATGGAAACAATTCAAAAGCTACATGGAAACCTAAAGATTATTGTAAGTGATAGAGATCCAATTTTTATTGTAAATGTTTGGATGAAATTATTTTCTTGTTTGGGTACTCAACTAGCTCATAGCTCATTTTATTATCCTCAATCCGATGGGAAAGCTGAGATAGTGAACAAGTGTTTGGAAGGATATCTTCGTTGTTTTGTATCTAATAAAAAAACACAATAAATAAAGTGGTTACCTCTAGCTAAATGGTGGTATAACACTTCCTTCCATACTGCAAGAAAAATGAACCCATTTATGGCACTTTATGGATATCATTCACCGTCCATCACATCATATTTAAGAGGAAATTATAAGGTTCAAGCAGTGGAAGATCACATCGAGCATCAACAACAAGTTCTCCAACTCTTAAAGGAGAAGCTAAATTTAGCACAAAATTGAATGAAACAAAAACCAGATCAACATCACATCGAGAGAAGTTTTGATGTAGGAGACTGGGTATTTTTACAACTACAACCATATAAACAAATCTCCCTCAAGCAAGCTAAGAAGGATAATAAATTAGCGCCAAATTACTATGGTCCTTAGAAGGTGTTTCAAAATATTGGTACTCTGGAATACAAATTGGAGTTTCCTGCTTCTTCTCGAGTGCATCCAGTTTTCTATGTTTGATGCTTAAATAAGGTTATAGGTGAAAAATTTCCAGTTCAAACAATATTGATAGAGCATGATGAGGAAGGAAAAATCATATTGGAACTTGAAGCAGTCATGGAAACAAGAACTCGACAGCTATGCAATCAATCAATTTCAGAGTATCTCATCAAGTGGAAGAACTTACCCACTGAAGATTCTACATGGGAGGATGACAATTTTATATAGAAGCATCCAGAGCTACTCAAGCGTTGAGGACAACACTTTTTTGAAGGAGAGATGCATGTTAGGTCCTTATATTACTAGTGTAGTCCCTTATTTTTGTTAGTGTAACCCCCTTATTGTTATTTTTGTACCCATGTAACCCCCATTTTGTTATTATTGTGTCCTTACATTATTACAGTTAGGCCGACTACGATTATATTGTGACCCCATGGACTCCTATATATAGAAAGGAGGTTTTTTCATTTGTATCATCCAAGAATTGTTCATTTATGTAATGTAAAGGAGGTTCTCCCCTCGAAGTGGCTTATTTCTAAGGCGTTGATCTCTCTTTTCTTCTATTTTTGGAGCTAGTTTCATAACAATCATGCATGTGACAAACCTTTAAGGTCCATCACCAATGCCACATATGGTGAGGGTCCATAAAAAAGAGTTATTGTAAGTGCATATAGTGACGGTCCTTAAAAAAGCATTGTTGTAAGTGAATATAGTGACGGTCCTTTAAGGTTTATCACAAAAGCCATTTTTAGTGACACTTTTAGTGAGAGTTGTTAAAGGCTCATCACTAATTCTCTCTTTGGTGACACTTCTAGTAACGATTTTTTATTAACCCTCACCAATTCTCTTTTTGGTTAATTTTGGTGACGGTTGAAAAATGTTCGTCGTCATTGATCATTCCAATGAATTTTTGATGATGCTATGTGAATGTTACTATATTTTTTGTTAAATTATAATGATTTAAGACCATTGTTGTGGTGTATTTTTCATTATGTGTCCAAGGCCATATATGGGTTTTAGAGCCAGTCAATTTATTAAGAAGTAATTAGTGTGTATCGTTTCCCTCAAGTAATGAGAATATAGTTTTCCTATGATTCAATACATGATTAATCTCTATTAGGTTTATTATCTAAAAAATTCCCTTTATATAAAGTTCCACTAGTGTGTATAGAAACTATATTATTTAATACATAATCAAGATTTTTCAATTTTATTAATGAGAGAGATCTAACACTCCTTAACACCCTTGGCACATATTAACATGCTTTGGCACACATTAACATTCCTTGGCACCTCTCATGTCCTAGAACACATTTGTACCTAAAACATCTTTCCATGACTAGGACACCCAAGCACAAGTTGGAAATTCCTAGCATAGCATAACACTCTCTTAACATGTGTTGGCATGCCTTTTAGTCCCTAGCATGCCCTGGAACACTTTGGCATGCATTAACATACATGAGCACCTGGTAAACATTGGAACTTGGAATGTATTGGAAACTATTATTAGTGTGCCTAGCATGCCCCTTTTGAAAAAGATAAGGTCATGACTTATTAACCCTCTTATGTGCTCATTTCCTTGCAAATTTAGCTTGGTTATTCTTTTTGTTTCCTCTATACTCCTTGACACATATTAAATACCCTGGCACCCTACACATCCTAGAATGTCTTAGCATATTGCATGTATTGGCACTATTTGGAACATGCCAAAACACACTGGAACTCCCTAGCACACTTTGGCACTTATTGACATGCCCTGATATTCCCTAACATGCCTTACTAGTGCTTAACATACCTTGTCACTACCTCCTTCACATGCTAGCTAGCACTCATTGATACTCCATGGCACACCCTTAGATTAATTCATTTCCATGCATTTTGACCTAGTTCTCCCTTGTGTTTACCTAATACTCCATAACACTCCTTAGCATGCATTATCACACTCTGTCACACCCAATTAACACTCTTCCACCTTCCCTTCCACTTCATAACATGTGTATCACTCACTACACACATTGTTAGTTGGCATGTGTTGGAACTTGGAAAGAATTATCATTTCTAGTATTCATTAAGATGCCCTGGTATGCTTTGGCATGTTTTAATATTAAATTTATTTGAGATCAATTATTGGAAAGAAGATGAGAGTAACAAAGGATGATTTGGCACTTAGAATGCACAAACACTTGGCACTTGGCACCTATTTCCACCTAGTGTTGGTGTGCCTAACATGCCCCTCCTGGAAAAGGTAAATTTATGACATATTAACCCTCTTATGTGTTCATTTCCTTGTAGTTTAACTTGTTTCTCATTTTTGTTTCCTTTATAGTCCCCGATACGCATTGTCACACCCTTGCACATCTTGGCATGCCTTAGCACTTGACACATTTTCGAATATTTGACATGCCTTCAAACTATCTGGAACATGTTAACATTCCCTAGCATGCCTTTGCACTCATTCCCTCACAAATAGGCTTAAATGTTTTCACGACTTTGGAATCAAATCAAGTACTTAGCTATTGCAATTCATGTGACATTGGCCTGCTTCAGTCGTAACAACTTGACCAATTGCACCTACTACAGGTAGATTGTTTCTTGTTCACCAAAGAATTTTCTATACCTCGTCTTAGGCCACTCAAGTCACACGCTCTTATTATTTCATTTCAATTCATTTGAAACTAGTGCTCCCTTGTTTTTCCTGGCACTCCATAACACTGCCTAACATGCATTGGCACACCCTAGAACCTTGCACATATTGGCATGTTTCCTTCGACTCTAGCATGTCTTAGCACTTCCTGGCATACCTTTTCACTCCCTCCTTAGCACACCTGGAACTCACTGACACTTCCTGTCACAATCTCTTAATCGTTCATTTTGCATGAATTATTTTAACCTAGTGCTCCCTTGTGTGTCCCTAGGACTCCCTACAAATTCCTAGCATGTGTTGGCACACCCTGGAAATTGGCACATCTTGGTCGCATGCCACTCAAGCACACTAGCATGACTTAGATCTCCCTAGCATACCATGTCACTCCATCCTTAGCATTCCCGGAACTCATTGAAACTCCCTCTCACACACTCTTGTTCATTCATTTCCATTCATTTTAACATAGTGCTCCCTTGTGTTTCCCTAGCACTCGCTAACACTCATCACACATTGACTCTTGGCACACATTATTATGTTTCCATATCACTCTAGCATTCCTTGGAACTATCTCGCATATCTTGTCACTACCTCCTTAGAAAACCTGGAACTCCATAGCATGCCCTATAACTTCGTGCCACATATTGGCTCTTGGCACTTGAAAATTCTTGGCATGCGTTTGGATGCCTTGGAATGCCTTGGCATGGTTTAAGCTAAAAAAATTTGAGATTAATTATTCACAATTAAGAGAAAAGTAATAGAGGATGATTTGACACTTCATACACATTAGCACTTGGTCCTTGGCATGTATTTGCACTAGTGTTGGTATGCCTAGCATTCCCCTCTTGAAAAGGTAAGGTTCTGAATTATTAACCCTCATATGTGCTCATTTATTTTCATTTTAAATTGGTGTTCCCTTTTGTCACCTCACACTCATTGAAATGCATTCGCATACCCTAACACCTGACACATCTTGTCATGCGTTTACACTTGTTATGTCTTGGAATTCCTTGGAAATATTTAGCACTATCTGGCACATGTTAGCACACCCTAACACTTCCTGACATGCGCTAACATTCCCTAGCATGGCTTGTCACTCCCCCCTTGGCATGTCTAACACTCATTGACACTTGCTGAAACTCACTGAAACACCCTCTTATTCATTCATTTCTATTCATTTTGACTTGATGATTTATGTTTCATGTGGTGGACGTTTAGAAAGAGTTAATTTATGAGAATTGAAAATGATCGCACCATTAATGACATAAATAATTGCAATATTATACTTGAATTACATTAGGAAACTACACAAGATATTTTATGAATGAAATTTTAGGGTTTTTATGGTGTGGGAATGGTAAGAAGCGAGTGGTCAGTATTGTAATTTTTGTTCTCCTTAAATTTCTTATTCTTATGAGAGACTCGTCTTGAGAAAATGACACCCTCGTCATGCTTACCCTCCATCTCCTAATATTCTCAAAATAAAGGATAACTTGCACAATGAGGGAAGGCATGTTGGTCTATGGTGTGTTCAGTGACTGGGTGAGAGTGTGAGTGTACTATGAGAGTGACTGAACAATTTACTTTATGTCCTCTATGGATGACATGTTGTAGGTGTGTGGCATGGAATCATAGGGCCACTAGAAATATTGTGTAAGATATAACCCAACATAATCAGTGCCTTGAGAGAAATCTGTGGAGAGGGATCAAAATAAATTATATTGGTGAGTCCATTAAAAAATATTTACTAGATAGTGACACCATGGTGATAAATTCCACACATGGATTCTTTTGAGCTAGGCATTTTTTTTTTAAATTTGTTTGGAGTGTCATTGAGTTGCTGGAATTATCAAATTCATGATGTTATAGATTATGCAGGAACTTTTTTTCTTTTTTTATATATACTAAGGTTTGTGTTGGATGTGGAGCCTCATTATCTTCTTTATTTTCTATCATAGTGTTGGACCCATGTTCTTAATGGGGCAGCAATGCCACCCGTAATTGAACACTGCTTGGGGGGTCTAGGGGGTTTCCTTGTAAAAGTATTGTAATTTCTAGCCAATCCGGTCCATTTATTAAGTGGATGATTTGACTGTAGAAGTTATGTTTAATTTAGGGTTTTTTTCCCTAGAAGGAAGCCCCTCGTTTTGTATGAGTGCATTGTATTGCGGTTGCGCATTGTATGTGTATTATCTGAGCGAGAAACAGATAGGGAGACTTTGATAGAGAACCAAGGATATTACAAGGGATCTGATGTAGGTTCTGTCTCTTCATTTTGCTCGATAATAGAAAGGACTATTTATTCGAGGTGGATGTAGCCCAAATCAGGTGAACCACGTATATCTGTGTCTCTCTTGTTTTATATGTTTTCTGTATTTGTGTTTCCACATATTTTATGTGTTGCATTGCTCTGTAATATATAATTTTCTAACAATTGGTATTAGAGCCGAAGGTATATTTGGCTGATATAATCACAGGAAAGAAGGGTTCCTAGTTGGAGTGGGAGCAATGGCGAAAGATGGTAAGTTTAGGGTTGAGAAATTTAGCTGCCAAAACTACGTGCCATGGAAGATGTAGATTATCGGTATAAAAAAGATATGTACCTACCATTGAGCGGAAAAACAAAGAAGCCGACAAGAATGGAAGACACAAAATGAGATATTCTTTATAGAAAGGCACTTGGAACAGTATGGTTGTGCCTCGAGGCATCAGTAGCCTTCAATATTTCGAAGGAAACAACAATAGAGGGTTTAATTAAGGCATTGGCGAAACTATATGAAAATCCTTGGCCTCAAATAAGGTATTTCTTATGAAACGTTTATTTAATATGAAGATGTCAGAAGTTGGATCTTTTGCTGACAATTTAAATTATTTTAATACAGTTACCAATCAATTAATTTCGATATGGGTAAACTTTGATGATGAAGTTAGGGCTTTGTTATTTCTGTGCTCATTGCCAGAAATTTGGAATGGTTTAGTTATGGCCATTAGTATCTCTGTATCTGGATCTAGTACTTGAAAGTTTGATGATGTTTTCGGTGCTATTCTTAGCGAAGAAATGCGATGGAAAAGCTTTGGTGAGACATTGAGTAATGCTTTGAGTGCAGAGACTAGGGGAGGAAAAATGGAAAGAAGAACAAGCTCAGGATATCATAGTAAATCAAGGAAAGTCAGATCCAAGTCCAAATCGGGGATAGTGTGCTGGAAATGCGGAAAGAAAGGACACCTGAAGAAAGATTGCAGATCTCGGAAGGGAAAATAAGGAGACACACATCAAGAAAACAATCATGAAGCAAATGTGACAAGTGATGTGTAACAATATGCTTTGATTATTTCTTTAGAAAATGTCACTGATTCCTGGGTGGTAGATTCAGGGGCATCATTCCATGCCACACCTAATAAGAAATATTTTCATGACTATGTTCAAGGAGATTTTGGATAATGGGTAAAGTTCTTGTAAAACAACAGAATGGAAACCAATGGTTATTAAAGGAGGTAAGGCATGTTCTAGATTTGAAGAAAAATATGATTTTAGCAAGGGAGTTAGGCATTGAAGGTTGTGTGACAACTTTCAAAGACAAAACTTGGAAGGTCACCAAAGGAGCCCTGGTAATAGCAAAAGGCGAAAAAGTTGGTAAATTGTATTTATGCAATGGTATTTCTAACTTTTTTAATGCTTTAAATTCCAAAAAAGAAGATGAAACATTATGGCATCATAGGCTCAGACACATGAGTGAGAAGGGGATGAAGATTCTTCACTCAAGAAATTGGTTGATCGGTTTGAAGAATCTTGAATTGGATTTCTCTGAGAATTGTATTTATGGAAAACAGAAGAGAGTCAGACTTCTTAGAGTTGGGAAAGAAAAGAAGAGCGAAAAATTAGAGCTTGTGCATACATATGTATGGGGACCTACTCAGGTATCATCTCTTGGTGGCTCTCATTATTATGTTAATTTTATTCATGATGAAACTAGAAAACCTTGGATTTATTGTATTTAGAATAAATTTTATGTATTTGATACTTTCAAGAAATGGAAAACTTTGGTTGATATTGAGACAGGAAATAAGTTGACGTGTCTGAGATAAAAAATGAAGGTGAATATTGCAACAAAGAGTTTGATAGGTATTGTTTAGAGCATGGAATTCGCAGAGAGAAGATAGTTCCAAGAACACCACAAGAAAATGGTGTGTGAGAAAGGATAAACAAAACAATCATGGAGCGTGCAAGGTGCATGAGATTGCATGCTGGGTTGTCTTTACAATTTTGGGCAGATGCTGTAGATATTGTTATTTAACTAATAAACAAAGGGCCTTCAAGTTATTTGGATGGTGGTATTCCATAGGAGGCATGGACAGGTAGAAAGGTAAAATACTCTTTTTGAAATCCTTTCAGTTGTGAGGCCATTGTCCAGATTAAAAAAGAAAATAAAACAAAGCTTGAGGCAAAATCAAGGAAATGTACCTATATTGGATATGGTGTTAATGATTTTTGTTATCGCTTATATGATTATGAAAATCACAAAATAATTATGAGGAGAGATGTAATATTCAATGAAAAGGTCTTGTATAAGAATCAGTTGCAGGAAAAGAAACATGAAAAATAAAACAAAGAATACGCAGTTCTTGATGAGATCAGAGAAAAAGTAAAGGCGCCTGAAAATAATAATAATCAACAAACACAACAACAACATCCACCACAACAGCAAGAGGCACCTCAAACACCTAAAAGCGGTGTTAGAAGATCTACTAGGATAAGTGGCCCCCTCACCGATAATATCCTTCATTATATTATTTATTTTTTACTGATTCTGGTGAACTCGAATGTTATGAAGAAGCAATGATGTTCGAAACCAAGAAGAAGTGAGAGCTAGCCATGAAAGAAGAGATGGAATCCTTAATACATAACTAGACTTGGGACTTATTTAGGTTTCCTGTAGGTAAAACAACCTTGCAGAATAAATGGGTTTATAGGATTAAGGAAGAAGATGGAGGAAAACAAAGGTACAAAGCTAGGCTTGTGGTGAAGGGGTTTGCACAGAAGAAAGGTATTGATTTTGATGAAATATTTTATCATGTTGTTAAGATGACTTCAATTAGAACTCTTTTAAGTCTTGTACCAGTGGAAGACTTTCATCCTGAACAATTATATGTAAAGAAATCATTTCTCCATGGAGATTTGGAGGAAGAGATATATATGTAGCAACCACAAGGATATGAGGTCAAAGGGAAAGAAAAATTAGCGTGCAGGTTAAAGAAGAGCTTGTATGGCTTGAAACAGGCTCCAAGGAAGTGGTATCTAAAATTTGACAGGGTTATGTCTGAACAAGGTTATACTAGATGTCACTCGGATCGTTGTGTTTATTTGAAAAAGAAAAATGATGGCAGCTATATTATATTGTTATTGTATGTAGATGACATGCTTTTTGCAGGGTCTAAAATGCAGGAAATAAATTTGCTCAAAAGAAAATTGTAAAATTCATTTGCAATGAAGGATTTGGGAGCTACAAAACAAATCCTTGGAATGAGAATAATTAGAGACAGGAAAAATCGAAAATTAAAATTGTCTCAGAATGAGTACATACAAAAGGTGTTTAAAATATTTAATATGTAGAATGAAAAACCAATTAGTACACCTTTTTCTATCCATTTCAAACTTAGTAAGGAGATGTGCCCCAAGACCAAAGAAGAATGGATTATATGTCTAAAATTCCATATGCATCAGCAGTTGGAAGCTTATTGTATGCAATGGTCTTCACAAGGCCTGATATTGCACATGCAGTGGGAGTTGTAAGAAGGTACATGGAAATCTAGGAAAAGAAAATTTGATGGCAGTGAAATGGATTCTTAGATATTTGAGAGGTACCACAAATCAAGCATTATGCTTTGGTGGTTCAAACATTTCTCTACAGGGATATGTTGATGCAGATATGGAAGGTGATAGAGATAACAGGAGGAACACTATAGGGTATGTATTTACTGTAGGTGGAATAGTTGTTAGTTGGGTTTCAAAAATCCAAAGTGTTGTTTCACTTTCAACAACAGAAGTAGAGTATGTTTCTGCTATAGAGGCTAGTAAAGAAATGATTTGGTTACAAAGGTTTATGGATGAATTGGGTAAGAAGCATGATATGGGCATGTTATATAATGAAAACCAAAGTGCCATTCACCTTGCAAATAACTCAGCATTTCATTCTAGGACTAAACACATACAACTCAAGTACCATTTCAAATGGTCAGTGTTGGAAGATGGATAGTTGAAGCTGGAAAAGATACACACTAGCCAGAATCCTACAGATATGCTAACAAAATTTGTAACCTGGGAGAAGCTTAGATTATGCTCAGTTTCAATTGGTCTTCAAGTATGATGATGAAGATGAGAAACAACCACGTCCAACTTGGAGTAATTATCTAGCAAATGAAGTAGCAAAGGAGTTGCTACAATCAGTCTCCAAGTGGGAGATTGTTGGGTGTGGAGCTTGATTATCTTCTTTATTTTGTATCACAACATTGGACCGCTGTTCTTAATGGGGCAGAAATGCTACCCATAATTTAACGCTTCCTACGGGGTCTAGGGGGTTTCCTTGTAAAATTATTTTAATTTCTAGTTAGTCTTGGTCATTCATTAGGCGGGTGATTTAACGGTAGAATTTATGTTTAGTTTAGGGTTTTGTTCCCTAGAAGGAAACCCCTCATTTTGAATGAGGGAATTATATTGTGGATGCACATTTTATGTGTCTTTTCTGAGTGAGAAACTGATAGGGAGATTGTGATAGAGAACTGAGGATATTACAACAGATCTTCTTGGGTTGTGTCTCTTCATTTGCTGGATAATAGAAAGGAAGGAGTGGTTTTTCGAGGTGGACGTAGCCCAAATTGGGTGAAACACGTATATCTGTGTCTCTATGGTTTTATATGTTTTCTGTGTTTGTGTTTCCATATATTTTGTGTGTTTCATTTCTCTATAATATATAATTTTCTAACAGTTTGCAAGGAGAATATAGGGTTTGTAGGGTATTAGGGGAAAATAAGCATCAATTTATATCTCTTTGATATACTAACGAGTATGGATTATATGAGTAGTTGATATGGATTATATGACGTTAAATCCACCTTGAGATGGAGGTTTTTATGTGTTAGAGAAATTAAGGATATGGAAGTTAAAAAAATTCTCTTATCATGACATTATCTTGTGATGTTTTGTTATTATTATTTTTTCTTTGAATTTATCTTTTCTTATCATCAAGAGTAATGCAATGAACAAATATAATAAGACAAAATATGTAGACACATTCCAGGTAAAAACACCACTCTTTGGGGAAACCCCAGTCAAAATTATTCCTTCAGTAAAACTTAAGATGAGAGGACCAAGACATTTAGACTATAGAATTTCTCCATCAATTTATCCCTTCAATGATTTAGTACCAATATATCCATCACACTGAGATCTCCTTATCTTGCACCTAAACTCCATCCTCATTACCTTGAACGAGTTTGAGATAGCAACATAGCACTGAGAATCATTATTGAGATGACCAACCATCATCATAGAACTAAGAATCATAATTGAGATCATCAAGAATCTTCATAGATTTAATTACCATAATGTAGCACTCATTCCGTGGTAGATATGTGTTGACACCGAGGCACTGTTTTTCTACAACATCAAATCATGGAAGTTACCCAAATCATAGCATAGATGGTTACCCGAATTTTGTAATAGGTTCAAGACCTTATCCTCTAACAACGAACCTGTGATCATGATCTGAACTATATTTGTGGTCTGAAACTTCAGAGATGTACACAATTTTGTTGTATAAATGTAAAAATATACCCCTGTATATATATTTTTTTTCCATACCTATTATTGGGGCAAAGTGATTGCCTGTCATTTAATTTGTCAACCCAGGGGTTTCGTAAACTTGTGAAGCATGCATGCACTGTACGTGCTAGAAATTTTCTTTAAGTTTAGATCAATCTAACTAAAAAATAACAAAAACCAATTAATCTAATCTATGAAATAAAATAATGAAAATGAAATTCAACTAACCTATGAAATAAAGTAACAAAAATAAAGAAAACAAATTCAAAAGAAAATATAGTGCGCGCAATCACACTTGCAGGAATGGAAATATTAATCTAAGAAATAATTTCAAAGCATGTAAAGAAAAACAACTAAGATATGTTCAATCACTCCAACACCCAATATGGAATTATGATAGATTCACCCTCTTGAGATGATGTATAAGCAACCGATTATACTTTAGTCTTTAAATCTAGGAAAGCAATCAAAGCATGGAAAGGGAAAACTCAATAATTGCATAGGTTATAAATTCTAGAATCCAATTGTGAAGTATGACAAGTCACCTTCTTGGTCTGATCTTTAGGAACAATAAATTATACAATTGACTGAGGATCTTAATCTATAAAAGAATGTAAAATCATGTAAAAGAAAAGCTCAATGATTACATAGGTTAGACATTCGAGCACCCAATTGTGAAGTATGACAAGTCACCTTCTTGGCCTAATTTTTAGGAACACCCAATTATACAATGATTGAAGATTTGATTTAGGAAAGTAAATAACAGAACATGAAAAGGAAAACTCAATTATTGCATAGGTTAAATACTCGAGCATGCAATTTGGAAGTATGACAGAGTCACCCTCTTGACATGATCTTTAGGAGCATTCAATTATACACATAATTAAGGATCTAATCTAAGAAAGCAATGTAAAAACATGTAAAGAAACGAAACAACTGTGATCTCTAATGCCTCAAACATAATCCAATTGGAAAATAGAAAAATCTACTTTCTTGAGGTGTTCTAGGAAAGCAAAGATTACACAGTCATTATAAAACTAATACTAAGAAACGAAATAAATTTTAATCTATAAAAGCAATTAAATATCACACATTTTAGGTGGCTGATCCAAAAGTATGAGAGATGGTAAATCGATATGCACCATATGTAATCAAAACCAAGTCAAAATGAAAGAAAATTCATGAGTAAGGTGCCACAATATAATTTTGTATTCAAAGCTTGAGCATAACTCTAATTTTATGCATAATTGATAGAGAAAGATTCCCCTATTTATAAAAAATATGAGAAGTTATATCATTAATGAGAGCCCATGAATCTCTCCCTATATCTCTAGATTTACAATCCAAATAGGAAGAGATAAGACACATGTCTTCTTAGAGTTTCAATAAAAATAGGAAATGAGACACATATCCTCAAGATCCGATGATCTTCTCCATTGAAATTCGAATTTGGCCATCAAAGGCCACATAAGGGTCTTTTGGAAGCTTATTTTTGACCTACACATGGCAACAAACTCATTCCACTTGTTAGGTATAAGTATGTGCATATTATTTTCTATTTTTTAACCACAAATTCACTTAAAAATAATAGGAATTAATAAAGTTTGGAAAAACATAAATGTAACCCAATAGTGGTAATGGGAAGGTAAATTTAATGAATTGGTGGTGGAGCGAAAGTAATAGTATGGAAATATAAGTGAAAATGTAATGGAAGTAAATGACAATTTCAAGGCTCAACATACCCCCCAACTGAAGCTATTATAACATGTCCTCATTCAATATATTACATTAATTATTTTTTATCCTAGAGCTTTGGCTTAACCTTGCATGATATCATTTGATAACTTCATATTTCTGCAAAGTCTTTTAGTTGAATTGCAACATGGTTTGTTCTTGTGATACAACCATGATTGTGTTTGTATCCAATTATCTTTTAAGTACTTTTGAAAAGTCATTGTATTCTCATAATAATAATGTAATAGTTAATATATTTTGAAAGTATGTGGGGTTTTTAACGTGATATGAATATTGTAAAATATGAATATGAATGTGTCCTTGGAAATTTTATGAAATGAGGAAAAGAAGTGGTTTTCCCAAAAATTATCATTCTAGCTTTTCAAGGAATTCTATGGTAAAAAGTTAGAAAATGATATACCTTAACTTACCCTTTGAAAATTGATGAGTTGCATGTGTGGTGGCTGCAAAATTCTGATCATAATATTTTTCAAGTGGTTGTACGAGTTATGGATGAAAGAGTTAAGATGATTTTTTATTTCTTCTACTAAAACTGCTCAATTTGCTGCAGAAAGATGTTGATTCTGCAGCTACTATCTGATTTTGATCCTAGCAGGCGCCTTCTTCATGTTGTCAATAAAAAAGATGATACATATGTCATGGTTTTAAACACCAACAATGTTGGATAAGAAGAAGGAATATGATATCTTTCCTGCAAGTCCTTCGACTCCTACAACCACGGGTTCAAGTGGCCCATCTAGGCAGCTGAGGTCGGCATACTGTGTTGAGAAGGGAAATTTTAGAATGAACCCGAGGCTTTTATACTCTTCAGCTAGTCAAAGAGCCTATTGACATCGTTCCTGTCGCTGGCCAAGGGTACATTTTCTATGAGGTTGAGTTTTGGGAACATTTATTGGGAGGTTGAGTTCATATGGATTGGAGGCAGAAATTGTTCATGATTACCAGAATTATCTTGAGGAAAAACTCAGTTAGTTGAAGGCCAGGCCGATCAAGTATTGTGACCATATTTCTGAAGTGGTTGAATCTATGTGGGAGGTGGATTTGTTATCAGATAGGTCTAATTATTGAGTTGGGATGAGATCATCATTTTATGAGGTTGTATCCTTGAGCGAAGAGTAGCGAATGTTATTGAATGTTCTAGTGTTTTGGAAGACCAAGATCAGATTCTTCTATAGGCCGATTTGTTTCATTGTTTCCAAAGATATAAGTCAGGTTCAACAATGCATTATAAATATTAAAATCAGGCTAAAAAGAATCATAATTTTGTCCCTTTTATATCTTTTTTGCATGTGTTCATTAATTTTTCTTTCATGTATTTGAAAAAAAGTTTGCCTTTGAAATGTTTGAAGAAATGTCTCAAATAGGTTTAAATTTTTGTTCATTAGAACCAACATATTCTAGCTTTTGAACATTACATGACAGTATCATCCTTTATCTTCTGGAATTTCTTCATGCTCTTATCATCCCATTTAAGATATAATACCTTCAAAAAAATTGATATGGGTTTGGTAATCTCTATTAAGATTAGTATGTACCTCTTGATGAAATTTATTCCATCAAATGGAGGTTGCACTAATTTCTTGCTTCTAGGTAATGGGATTTATTAAATTGCTTCTATGATGGTTGGATCGATCTTGATGCCTTCCTTTAACACTATGTACCTAGGGATATTTATTTCATAAATTCTAACGACTGACTTCTTTAGATTCAAGGATATCCCATACTTTCAACATCTGTGGAAAACCTATTTAAGAAAATGAACATGGGGAGTTTTTTTTGGACGTAGATTACCTTAGGGGTTCCCCCCTTGTATTGGAGATGAGCCAACCTAATGTGAATGAAGATCTCACTAAGGTGACAATGGTAGTCTTTCTAATTTTCCCTTTGGTTTTCACATTTAGAGTTATGGATTTTTATCTTAAGTGACAACTTGGGTGGTAATAGTTTGGAACTATTGCTAAGGATAAATCCCATTTCCTCATGTCTTCAATTTTTACATTCATATGTTGATGATACTGTTAGACTCCTGTATATTTACAGTATCACCAGATGACTCCTTATTCCTTTTATCTTTGGTGCTGAAAATAATATTCCCTGACTATCACTTATTTTTAGAAATCTCACTACTTTCATTATTTTTAATTTAAACTCTCCACTACCTTTCATTTTACCTTTTTTGACTTTATCATGCTCTGAAATCCCATTTTTTCCCCTAAAAACCCTATTCCCATTGCTAAAACCCTTCCCCCCTTCACTCATTCCCTTTCTTTTCATTAAAAAAAATGTAAAAACCAATTTTTACATTGTTTTTTTAACCTATAGGGTCCCACTTTAAAAACCCTATTTATTTTACTATCCCGATCCCCGTTGTATTTAAAAACCCTGATACATTACATTAACACCTCTGCTTTAAACCTTTACCCCTCCGCATTAATATTAACTCTGGCCCCACTTTATGTTTAAAAACCTGACATTCCATTAAACCTCGACCCCACCTATCAATTCGACCTGCTATCAAGCCGATGCCTGACCATCGTCCAATCCCCACCATCTAATCTGAAGGACCTCGCACCTTTTCACAAACCTAAATGCCCGATGTTTAAAACTTTTGGAGGGTTTCAAAATGGGCAGTTTCACAACCCCTCCCATCTGCCATGCGTTGCTCTCTCGTTTTATCGTATCCCCTCAACAAAAACTTCCAAACCATCCTAGCACCGTGCGATAAACCATAAAAATCTGCCTCCTCGCGCATAATGAAACCATCCTCTACTTCCAATTCAAAACACCTACCCACCATGCCTATGTGATAAATCTATTTGCCCTGCTATGCATGATCCACCACCATTTCTCGACCATACCTGCGGAACTCTGTTTTAAATTAATGAATTGTTTTGAATCTTGCAGGTAATCCACATAATAGAAGGGATAAACAAACTTTCAGTTGTAAAAGCCAACAAGTGTTTTAATCCATACTTTGTGGATTTCAATTCAAAATCTTATTCGACAGAATATGGTGAGCAGAAGAATTAAAAAGGGCAGTGATGATTATCAGTAATTATACATTCATTTCGACAACAACAAATTTATCCAAATTAGAAGGACAGTGAAAAGTATAAAAATAAGATGAAGCAGTCAGGGTAAAGGAGAAGACAAGTAAAAATGAAAGACAAAGTTAAAGATAAAAATAGTTAAAGGATAGAGTTAAGAAGAAAGAAGATAAAATAGTAAGGTAAAGAAAGAATTTACAGTGATAGAAAAGTCATTAAAGAGATATACAGATAAAGACAGGATAAAGTCAAAAGGAAAATCAGAGGGAAAATCAACGAGAAAGACAAAACTAAGAGGGAAAATCAGCAAGAAAGACAAAACTAGATGTCGAGATAGCATTTACTACTTCTCAAAACAAAAAGACCACCTCCAGCTTAATTTTGATTTAATGAAAGCCACCAAAATCAATATTACAGTCATAGATATTTTAGCATCAATTCAGAAGTTATTGTAAAAGTTAATTCTACAGGCAGTTAGTCAAAGATATTTTAAAATTTAGCTCAAGAGTTAATTTTAAAGTTATTACTATAGTAAATTTGTCAAAGATACTTTTGGCTTGGGCCTTACATGGTCTCAAATTGTCAAAAATTCATTTACTTTGTAGTGAATGCAGTCTGTCACCCTAGATTAGGGCAACATCCTCAGTTGGAGTTAAAAACTGCATGTATTTTTCATTATCATGTTGGTTGTTGTTGGTTGGTTAGATGGACCTTGTTTAGACTCTGATTTGCTAATACTATTGCATTGGAGCAATGTAACTGTTTTTGAGCTGGACATCAGTAATACAAGCACTTTCACAGGATCCTTCAGCTATGTTAATGGTGATGTTGTCCCTTTTTGTTAATGTTTTTCCTTTATTTTCCATACTGTACATCAATTTCTCTGATAATAGAACAAATATTTTAGATTGAGATATGATGTTTGAGCACCTTAAATATGTCTGTTACTATTATCTTAATGTTTTCCTCTGAAAGTATAACTAAATAATTCTTAAATGCTCGTTAGTATTGCTGGACTATGGTTTTAATGTTCCTTTGTGAAGTATAGCTAAAGAACTCTTAAATGCTCTTTAGTTTTACCAAACTGTTGTCTTAAAGCTTTTCTCTGAAGTTTAGTTAAAGAATTCTTAACTACTCTTTAATTTCACTAAACTATTATTTAAGTGTTTTTCTCAAAAGACCTAAATGCAGAATTTAGAGACTATCTACTCTGCATTGATGTTGAAGTATAGTTAAAGTATTCTTAATTTCCCTTTAGCCTTAGTTAACACACAATTTTCCTGCCATTTCATATTCATCTTGCCAAAGAGATCCATTTGATATAATTAGCTTTCCCTATGAAAAAACTTGAAAAATTGATGTACAACTCAACCCTTTATGACTCCATAGCCCCATGGATTAATATTCCCACATTTCTTATCTATCCAACCAAACAAACAATCAAATAAAATAATCAAACACAACCCCAATCTTTATAACTAGCCTAAAATCAGAAAATATAATCATAAAGCTAAAATTAGTTAATCATAAATACAGAGGGAGCCCTCTCTGAGCCTACGAAGGCAAGGTCCTGGAGTCCAAAGTGGTTTGATGTGGTTCTCTTCTATTTGTTCTTTCCAATCTTAAAAATTACAGGGAGCTAACATATACTACAATTAAGAGTTGTAAAATTTCACTTGGTGACTCCACATAAAGAGGTTGTTTTGAAGATATATTCTACAATAACCTCCTCATAGGGAATTTTTCACTAGAGCAGAATTGGAAAGATATTATAGAAGAAAGGTATAAAAATTATCATGTCAGTTACAAAATTCAAGTAGCTCAAGTATTTAGTTTGTTGATGATATAATTTCCTTATTTTGAATATATATGGCCACACCATGGTTAGATGACATCTACAAACCACTTGAATTATCTCAAATTAATGAAGCTCCATATGAAATTATAGAAAATTCCATTGAAAGAAATATTTAATTCCAAGGAAATAATGTTGTTTTTTCCTTGGATCATTGGAAAAAATTAGGAGTGTGACATTTAGAATGGGAGGAGCGAGACACTTAGATGTCACCACAAAGTTTTTTGCATTATATCCTATGGATGATTTCGTGGAATGGTGGAAAGGGTTGCTTGATCATTAATTCAATGCATGACCCCCTTAAAAATGCTTTCCTTAAGAAACATGGAGAACGAAAAGATAATAGATACTTATTTCTTTCTCTAAGTAGTGCTAAAGGAAATCAAAATTATTATGAAACCAACTCCAAAAATAGAAGAAAATAGAGATCAACGCCTTATAAATAATCCAATTCGAGGGGGAAACCTACTTTACATTACATAAATGAAAAAATATTGGATGATACAAATGAAAAAACCTTTTTATATATATAGGAGTCCATGAGGTCACAATATAATCCTAGCCGACCTAACAATAATAATGTACGGGCACGATAATAACAAAATTGGGGTTACAGGGGTACAATAATAACAATAAGGGGGCTACACTAACAATAATAAGGGACTACAATAGTAATATAGGGACCTAACCATGACCCTCTCCTTCAAAAAAATGTTGTCCTCAAGGCTTGAGTAGCTCTGGGTGCATCTGTATAAAATTCTCATCCTCCCATGTAGAATCTTCAGAGGGTAAGTTCTTTCACTTGATGAGATACTCTGAAATTGATGAATTTCGTAGCTGTCAAGTCCTTATTTCCGTGACGGCTTCAGGTTCCAATATGATTTTTCCTTCCTCATGAAGTATTGTTTGAACTGGAAATTTTTCACCTATAACCCTCTTTAAGCATGAAACATGGAAAACCAGATGCAGTCACGAAGAAGCAGGAAGCTCCAATTTGTATGCCATAGTACCAATATTTTGCAACACCTTGTAAGGACCATGGTACTTTGGTGATAGCTTATTATCCTTCTTATCACGCTTGAGGGAAATTTATTTGTATGGTTTTAGTCGTAAAAATACCCACTCTCCTATATCAAAACTTCTCTCACTGCAATGTTGATCTGCTTGTTGATTCATTGGATTTTGTGCCAAATTTAGGTTATCCTTTAAGAGTTGGAGAGCTTCTTGTTGATTCTTGATGTGATCTTCCACTTCTTGAACCTGAGAATTATATGATGTGATGGATGGTGGTTGATATCCATACAGTTCCATAAATGGGGTCATTTTTGCTACATTATGGAATGAAGTCTTATACAACCATTCAACGAGAGTTAACCACTTGACCCATTATGTTTTTTTATCAAATACAAAAAAACAAAGATATCTTTCCAAACATTTATTAAATATCTCAATTTGACCATCAGATTGAGATGATAAGATGAGTTATGAGCTATTTGAGTACCCAAAGAAGAAAATAATATCATCCAAAAATTTCCAGTAAAAATGGGATCGTTGTCACTTACAATCATCTTTGGGTTTCCATATAGCTTTTGAATTGTTTCCATTAATGCAGTAGCAACTGTAATTGCTTTAAAGGGATGAGATAATGCACAAAAGTGTGCATACTTGTAAATTCTAACAACTACCACCATGATGACACTCTTTCCTTCGGAATTAGGTAGAAATGGGATCAAATCCTTTGAAATCTCCTCCCAATATTGACTTGGAACGGATAAAGGATTTAGAAGACATGGGGCCTTAATTGTCTCAAATTTATCTTGTTGGAAAACTAAACATTCCGCCACAAAATTTTGAATATCAGATTTAAGGCCATCCAAAAAAATACTTTCTTCACCCTATGGTAAGTTTTTAAAAATCCTGAGTGTCCTCCTAAAGGAGAAGTGTGAAATTCCAAAAGAATATTTTGTTTTAGTTGGGAATTCTTAAAAAGATATAAGGATATTTGTACCGAAAGGAATCAGTTTTCCAACTAAATGAATCAGATGTACTAGTATCTTGTTGCAACTTTTGAATGAGTGTCCACACTTCTTTGTCCTTCTTCCATTCATCGCTTGCTTCGGTTATCCAATATGGTTAGATAATAAAAATGGAACAAAGTGATGCTTCCACTTCTTCATTCTTTCTTGAGAGTGCATCTGCAACAACATTTAGTTTTCCTTTTTTTTAGATGATTTCAAAGTCATAACCCAATGTCTTTGTGACCCATTTTTGTTTCTATTCTGAAGATATTCTTTGTTCCAAAAAGTGTTTAAGACTATCATGATCAATTTTTACCTTGAAGTGTCTTCCCATTAGGTAAGGTTGCCATTTATTTAGTGCATGTAGTATTGCTAAAATTTCCTTCTCATACATAGCTTTCTATAAATACTTTCCTTTGATTGGGTGACTTTCAAAAGAAATGGGTCTTCCTTCTTGCTTTAAAACAACACCAATTCCATTTCCTGAGGCATCACATTCCACAATAATTTTTTTTGTGAAGTCTAGCGTAGCTTAGACTGGTGCTAGGCACATTGCCTCTTTAATATGTTCAAATGCCTTAGTTGCTTCAGGAGTCCACGAAAATGTGTCTTTCTTCAATAATGTTATTAGAGGTGCTTCTATTCTCCCATAATTCTTAACAAACTTGTGATAATACACTACAAGGAAAAGACCCTCTAGCAGAGGTAATAAAGGAGGTTTTTAGTGTTATAAAATTGGCCAAATTTGTCAAAAACACATTTGCTACAACATTCGTTTATAGTTACATAGGTTTTGGTAGAGATTTTAATGGAATTTCAACACAACTGAAAAAACTAGGCGGCCAAAGGTTATTACGGATGTTTTTTTCATCGATGCGCTACCAAGGTCTCAACGCACCAGTGTGTGTCATGTAGACGGTGGCCCGGGTCGGTTGAAGGTCCATGAACCAGACCATCAAGGTCTAAAACCACACTGGGTGCACTATTGGTGATACAATGCACGAGGCCGTTCTAATTGGACTTGGGATTTGTGCGGCGCCATAGGTTGTATCAACGCACCAGTATGCAGTCTTATAGAAACACACCAGTACGTAGTCATATATAAATGCATCGGTGCGCAGTATCAGACAAATGCATCAATTTTTCTAATTCGTATTGGTACTTGTGTGGTGCCCATAGGTCATACAAACACACCGATGCGTAGTCTCACATAAATGCACTGGTGCACAATATCGCACAAACACACCAAGATTTATAATTGGTATTGGTATTTTTGCGGTGCCCATAGGTCGTAGAAATGCATCAGTGCACATTATCATACAAACGCACCGGTGCACAGTAACTGACACACACCAGTGTTCATTTTGTATTTTTTTAGAAACATCGAACTGTGATAGTGCAATTATTGTGATTTTTTAAAATTCATTATTCATCAAAAGTCGACACATCTTATAAAAATATTCATATTAATTAAATTTTTATTAATTCATTTGAATGTGATGTTTGGATTATTTTGTTATATCATATCATAACTATTGTGATTTTTAAAAATTCATTATTCATCAAAAGATGACACATATCTTATAACAGTATTCATATCAATTAAATTTTTATTAGTGCATTTGAATGTGATGTTTGGATTAATTTGTTATATCATATCATCATATTTCACATCTCTTCATTATAATATTTAATCATCCATAAATTTAATCAGTGGTGTTACATTTCACAGTGACAATGGAGAACACAATAGAATAAATTAAAACATATTTTGCTATATATATGAATAATACAGTCTTTGTCATAGAAAATGGAACAGTTATTGGTATCCCTTTGTCTTTCAATTGGGACACTATGTCCATTACATTAAACAAAATGTCTGATTTCACAGAAAAATATTTCAAAAAATACAATGCCTTGCTTTGATATCCAAACATAATGATCATCATTCTTTGCTTGAACTGGTGTCACTGCTCGAGCTACTTCCATGACTTGGGTTATTTTCAGGAATGTTTTGTTCATGGTGTTGATTGTTTTCTTCTTCTTCACCTTCCATCTACAAACATAAAAATAAATTGTAATGAGTGTATATACATTGCCGAGAATAATGAAAATTTCAATATTAAATAATATAGATCAATGTGAATCGAAAACAAATGGCGTACCATAGCAACAAGCGACTCATATCTATACACATTATTTCAAAACCATGTATTATGCATATTTCAAGATTTCATTTGTTGGCGCAGTTCCATACTTTGTTTCCTGTAAGTTTTATACCCCATAATAAATAATATATTTAATATTAAATATTTATTTGTTCTATTAATTATAAATGGAGCTAAGTAAAACAAGATTTGATAGATGATTACAAATTCCACAATTCTAATATGCCAATATATACTCACAACCCATATTTAATCCAATGTCAATCAATTCGTCTAATGGTTCTTCTTTGTATCTTAGCACCTGTTTGAATACATTCAATGATGATTTTTGTAAAACAACTTAAAATATACAAAAATGAAATCTAGTTAAGTTGTTTTAAGGAATTAACAATTACTCACAAACTTAGATATCAACCCTTTTCTTCCTTGTCATCCTATTTTATGTGTTGAATGAGTTCCATTTTCTTTTCTTTTCTGCAAGACAATACCTGAAAATTAACATATAATGCTAAATTGTTTATTTATTGTACCTAATGATCGAAAAATTCAATGATTACATATTGCATTTGAAGCACGTTCTTGTTGAGATGGCTCCTCTTGCGATGCAATTTTGTCCATTTCTTCAACCATATCCTTGTACACCTTTTTGAACATTCCTATTGGCATATTTATGATATAAGCTCATTCATCTTTTGAGATTTTCATAATCTTCCTGAAAATGTAACATGACAATAAACTATTTAATTTTTATATTGATATATGAAAAGTAAATATAAAAAAAGTGATATTCATAAATGATATTTATAAATAATTCTAGAAAAAAATTTAAAGGAATATTACTTTTTTATTCCTTATTTTTTGTTGTTGTACGTTTTTTCTTTTATAAGTCTGACATGTCTCATTGACCAATTCTCTGGAAACTCTTCCTGTAGTTTAGATAAAATTTGGTTCTTGGAATCATTGAATTTATTTTTGTATTGTAAGTGGAAAGAATGTCTATACATTCATTCCAATATATCCCTCAAACTTTTATAAAAGTTTTTCTCCCTTTCATTAACCTCCAACCCACTCCAGATGAGCTAAGGAGCAATTCATTTTCATTTGCATGTTCTATTTTTTTTCTTTTCTTAAAACAACATTCCTTTTCTGAGTTTTTAGTCCCTGTATAAAATTAAACATATGTGAATTAATAAATTGTTTGAAACATGTTATCTAATAATTTTAAGTATATTATTAATGAAAATTAAAAAAAAAAACTCATGTTGGATCGATAATATTTTTTCATTCACCTGATTCATCCTTTTGTAGTTTTTCCATCAAGATTTTACGCTCTTATGGTCCTAGATCATAAATAGTATTATCGAGCTTCGTCATTTTGTGGCTCTGCATGATAAACAGTAAACAATACATATTAGTTCAACTTACATATAGTTCAAAAATAATATTTTTTGTAAAGAATTTACAAAGAACTTGCCTTTTTTGCTTTTCTTGATGTGTTATTAGTAATTTTGTTACTTGATCTCTTGTCAGCCCTTTATTTATCAATATGGAACCTGTACTATATCATTAATTAATATATTCTATAAATAAATTGTCAACTTTTCAGGTTAAAAAAAAAAAAATCAAGAAATCAGTGCACTTTTCATGGTGTACGCACCTGTAAAAGCACTGCCCAAACAGTATGAAACGTCATACGGTGCTCTATTGCAACAAGGAGAACTAGTGCATTACATGTCAACCACCGCACTGATTCATCCAGACAAAATAATAAAATTCATCTAGTGTTAGTTTTTGTAGCATATGGCGTCGTGGAGGGGGATATGTAGCTTATTCTTATAAAAACCCCGTGAAAACAAGGGACCACCGTACGGTTCTCTCTGTCAACTAGGAGGCCCTGTACGGTGCATTATATGTTACATGGTGCATCGATTAACACAATAAAAAATTTGTTTTTGTGAAATAGTATGTTTGCGGTGCGCCATAATGAAATAGCGCATTGGTGCCCTGTTTTACATATGGCACACAAATTAAAAAAAAAATGTTTTTAATTTTTTTATCAAACAATACGTGCGGGGTGCACTGGGATAATTGAGCGCACCAGTGCACTAGGTTACGCTGGGCGCACCGATTAAAAAAAATTGTTTTTTAAAAATTCACGCAAGAGCCAACATGGATTGGGATCTGACTATGCAGGTCATCCTGTGGGTTTGATTTCATAGGCCTATATGTTGCAATAAAAACCCTATAAATCTAAAATGAAAAGCCCTAATTCTGAAATCACAGAAATAGGGAGAAGAAAGGGCGTAAATAAAAAGAATGAAGGGTTTAGGGTAAAAATGGATTTTTTTTTTGTTAATTTTTTATTATTATTATTATTATTATTATTATTTTATTTTTATTTATTTATCTATTTATTTATTTATTTATTTTTCTTTTTTTTTGAAAATGAACAACAAATTCAAATTTTTTACTTACTGCAGAAAAAAGTTAAAAAAAACAATAAAATTTAATCACGAGATCATTTGAAATTCTATGCTACAGGGTTTGAATCACGAGAGGTTTGGAATTTTGATTGTCTGAATACTTCTATTCGAACGTATTTCGCTGCTCCATAGTGCTCTCATGCTCTCTTGCTCTAGTTATGTCTCCTGCAAATCTGTCGCTGAATTTTTTTGCAAAAATAGTGAAATAATGAAAAGTGTTTAGTATTTAAATAATTGTTTTATGAAATTAGATTTTCAAAAATATTTTTCCGCCCATTTTTCAATTTACCACTTTTTTTTCACTTAAAAAAAATAGAGTTGCACGTTTTTTATTTGCGGTTATTTGTCACTGGTGCGTCACTTAATAGAACCACACTGGTGCATCCGTTGATAACACGACACTGATGAGAAGTAAATAAAATGCACGGTGTGGTTATCTGTACATTATTACTGACAATAAGTCCATTTTTAAGGCACCAAAATTACTTTTAGGTGTGTACAGCAAAATTTATTGTTGATTTTGCTCAAATGTAGGGAGAAAATATCATAATTATATCAAATGGACAATTCTTCAAAATCTAGCCCATTCCATAATATTTCTCAAATTCCATCGTGAAGTTATCCCTATCCATCTCGAGACGTAATATTTACTTCAGATTTTATTTATATTTTCATTATCTAATTGAATTTATGTTTTTTTATCCATGCCAATCATGCAGAGCTTAATTAAATTTATACAAATTTGCAGGTTCATGCAGATTCATAATCGAGTTCAGATGCACAAAATATTCAAACAGCTCCAAAACGTTGGAAGCTCTTATCAGGAGCAACGTACCGCAAGGCGCATTTTGTAGATGAAAATGGACAGCTGCTTCACCCTGCCAATTGTAACAATATTGCATTTTCTAGCCACAATCTTAGGACAATGATGGTAATCATTATGATTGTTTGGTATATTGATTAATGTAATTATTTCAATGTCAAACCAATTAATCATGTAATACTGTCAACGTGCTTACTAATTGATATCATATATTTTGTACTAATCATGTTCAAATATTTGTTTTTTTTTAATTATTAGGATTCTAGTGATGATGAGCGACCTACCTACCATCTTCCGTTGCACCCCACGACAATGTAAAATCGAGAAAACACTGAATTAAGGGAAAAAATGGAGAGGAACAATACCAAGAATGGTTGAATCAACCATCAATTCAATTCTCGCTACGTCCAGATTTACCAATTAGGAATGACTACAACAATCATAGTTATTCACAAGCTGGAAGTGGAGGCAATCAAATAGAGGTTGGTATGGATGATTACTTAAGGGATACGATTTCCATGGAGACAATGTTGTTAGATGCATTCCAAAACAATGATCAGCTAGGGGATGATTCTCATATCGCTGACACCTTTTTCGAAAGCCTTAAATTTGCTTCCACAACCCCTCTATTTGGACTTGACGATCAGTCAAAGTCTACCAAGTTGGGGACAAAAATTTTACTGTTCAACTTGAAAGAAAAGTTTGGCTTGTTGAATGCATGTTTCTCGGAATTTTTGAGGTAAGTTACCATAAAGTCCTTCCTTATATAAATTTGAGAAATATAATTAGTACACAATAAACATTAAAAATGGTCAATTTTATGAGCGTTAATAATTATATCGGCATTAATGTAAATTTGTTAATATTTTCCATGGTCACCAACTACAAGTTATTCAAAGATAAGGTTCTTCCGAGTGATAATGTCTTTCCCGGTAGCTGTGAAGAGGCAAAGAAATTGTTGAAAATGTTGGGTGTTGAGTACATATCATATCAAGCATGTCCAAATGATTGTATTCTATATAAAGGAGAATATGTAGATAAAGAGATATGTTCAAAATGTGGGCATGACTAGTATGATAAATAAAAAAAGAAGGGAAAATCACGTGGTCCTCCTTTTAAGATATTGAGGCACATGCCTATAATCCCAAGGATTCAAAGGCTCTTTCGTTGCAAAGAATTAGCTATGTTGCAGGGATGGCATGCCTCACGCAAAAGTGAGTTGGGAGTTATGAAAATCCCAACTGATTCAATAGCCATAAAGGATATAGAGGATACATGGCCCAAAAAATTCAAGGATGAAGTACGAAGTCTACGACTGGCGTCAACCCATATTCCCTACAGAACACAAACTACTATTTTTGGTCTGTAGTAGTGATCAATAACAATATCCCCCCATGGATATCCGTGAAGAATGAACATCTTATGTTCGCTGTCATAGTCTCTGGTAGAAGACAAGTGAATAATATGGATGTCTACTTACAACCACTGGTATATGAATTGAAGGAATTATGGGATGGGATAAATGTATATGATGTATCAAGACCCATCGCAGCAGAGAGGAGTTTTACGTTGTATGGAATATGTGCTTACAAGACACATGATTATCTAGGCTTAAGAGTTTGCTCTGGTAAATTACATGTTTATTGTTTTGTTTATATACGTAACAATATTATTTCACATATTAGTTATTTAATTCATTGTAATTGTTATGATATTCATGATATTCTTTAACGTGCCATGTATATAAATTGTATACAATAATCTCGGAGGTCTGGTAAGAAAAGGGTATTTTGGATGTACATGTTGTGGACCTTCTCTGAAAGCTAGATGGTCCAAGGACCTACGAAAGCCATTTTATGATTGCTCCAGGGTATTCCTCCCAGAAGAACACCCTTACAGAAGAGCAACATCTGCTTTCAATGGTAAACGAGAGAGAACCCAAAGGCCTCCAATAATGACACCAGCTGAATGGCTTAGAGCATATGAGAGAGAAAGAGGAGTTCATAGAAATGTTTGATTCAAATGGAGAGCTTATGTTCAATGATCCAGAATTCTTCAACACCTATGTTGAGAAATTTCCCATTGGCATGAAAAGGAAATCTATCTTTTATAACCTCCCATATTGGGAGCATCTTAAGATTACCCATTTATTAGATCCCATGCATATATTTAAAAATGTTTCATCTTCTTTATGGAGGAACATATCATTGAAACAAAGTGACACATTGGCTGTTAGGAAAGATCTAATTACCTCAAAAACTAAAAAGAAACATTGGCCAAGATGATTATAAAGTACATGATCAGAGGCATGCACTGGTCCCTCTAATTCATGGTATTTCAAAAAAGGTGATGTCCCATGGATTTAAAAAAAAGATGATCTTTCTTTGGAAAAGGAAGTTATAATGGGTGTGAGGATGCCATCTTTGTACAGGTCTTCACTACGACGTTGCTTCAATGTGGATGTCCATTTATCGTGGTGGAAATCGCATGACCATTTGAATCTTCTAAGAGTATGTATAATGTCAAAAGCATCATTTTAATATTTTTTATATTAATAAATTTTATCCCATGTGGGGATAATAAAACATATCTAATCTTGTATATTATTGCACATGTTTATAAATTTGCATTTTCATTGTCCTTTTTTTCTGTGTGGGTGTGCGAAACATGAATTCCCTCAAGACCTAGGACGTGCCATTTTTAAATTATCTTCATTTTTATGTTGGATCACGTCAAAAGAGATTCACGTGGCTATCATTCCACAGTGGCATCAAGAGATAGTTGAGATTGTTTGTATGTTTGAGAAGGAACTGCCGACGGGTTTCATGGACTTGCAGGTTCATCTTCTAATCCACCAAGTAGATGAGGTTGAATTAGTTGGGGTGTTTTCTTGTCGTTGGATGTTCTTCTTAGAGAGATAAATGAAGAAATTGAAATTTTTTGCTCGACAAATGGAAAAACCCGAGGGATCTATGGAAGAGGGGTACATATCGTATGGGTATATCTATTATGCCAGTGTGTACAACAAGAATATCGACAACATACCAGGTGCGGTGATTTGGGATGATGAAAGGGATGAAGACAAAAGAGAAGGGGAGTTTCTCCAAACGAGTGGAAAAAAAGCGCTTGATAAAGAGTAAGTGACTTATAATTTTTCAAATTTACACAAAGTAAATATTCATGTTGAACTTTGATATAATGTATATTTTGATATATATGTACTATATAATGTCGGTTTGATTTCATTAATTGAAGAAATCAATAAATTTGTTCTTTACAATTTCGATGTGACACAACCGTGGGTCGTGTTAGCCACCTATAAATTGTTGTCAAGCAAACAGGTGGCTAAATTGGTTTCTGAGTCTTCAAGAGATACATTTCGTCAGAAAATATCTCATTCTTGAAGCCTCTATGTGTCCTTTTCCCTTGATAGATCTTCACTACTGTTTCCACTGAAAAAGCCTCACTGTTTGTGAAAACAATTTTTCTTAAGAAAGCCTCCATCTGCTTCCTTTTTATCCCTGAAAATTCCCCATTTTAACCCCTTTTTTCCCTTCTCAAAATTTCCCCTTTAACCCTCAAAATCCCTTCCTAAGTCATATAATTCATCAAATTCCCCCTTTAAAACCTTGTGAATCCCCACATTTGGTGAAAAAATCCTTTTTTTTTTCCTACCGGAACCACTATTTAGCCTTAAAAAACTCTGTTTTTAGGCCTAAAACCCATTTTTTTCATATATTTGGCCTAAGCTCCCTTCGTCCTGGCCCTCAGGCCTTCTCTACATATAACTGGGCGCCGAGACCAGGAGCTAAGCCCCACAGAGCTAATCGCAATCGTAAAATGTTGTGAGCACCTTTTCTCGTGTTAATTGAAAACTTTCGATGCAAGAATGATTTGTTCTATTGGCTGCGGGTGTAATATGAGTCGTTGATCTGTAAACATATAACGGCCAGTGCTGACTTCACTGTGCCCCACCTCATCCCTTTTTCAACCTTCGATCACGATCTCCATCGTTGATTCCTTTCTAGATCCAACGGCTGGCGCAAAATCGCATCGCGCCCCATCCCCTCTTTTCATTACCCCACCGATTGTATATAGACCCTCGATTTCCCTTTTACTCCAATGGCCCTCGCATGACCACTAATCGCAAAAATCTTAATGACCATCCTCGCTCCCCTCCGATTGCAATCCTCCGATTCAATCCTGGCCGTTGAATCCACAAGAAACAAAGGTGAAGATTTAATCGCGCTCTGCCTCATTTTCCCTCCGTCGTTCCCCTTCGATCAAATCTTGACCGTCGATACCCACTTTGATGCAATGGTCCACGCGTAATCGCAACATCAAACCTCGGACTTTTGGCCCCCTACCTTGCTCCGATGCGATTAGATCTCCACCGTTGATCTCCTGAGATCCAATGGCTCCTATTATTCCTTCCCATTCACCCGCCTCTTTGCCCCTGCTTTCTCTTTCAGATCTCAGCCGTTCATTCCATAGATTTGACGGTCCACATTAAAACCACCGCTGACTATTCCCTACCTTACCAACCCCGCATATTTCCATATTGCGCACTTTTCCGCACCGTCAGATCTCCTCGCCCGCAATCCAATGGCAAAGAACCATATCGCGTAACTTTGGCGTCCAAAATTTAGCAGTTTGAAATCACGCAATAGGTGCAGTTTTATTTTTCCATGTGTTGGGTGGCAAGCGATATCGCATTTTTTTTGGGAGATTTTCAAAACCACTCCCAAGCAGCGCGGAAACAATTTTTTTCTCCTTAAAACCATTTCCCCTTTTCTGCCTCCAACAGTGTTTCCCGAAGATCCCGGCCGTTGATCTATATAGATCTATGGTCCTCATTCCATCACATTATTCATTCATATTTTGTTCATCGGACCTCCAAAGGGCTTCATCGGAGGATCTCAATCGTTGATATCCTCCCGAGATCTAATGGTCCACACTCAATCGCCCTTCGCCTATGCCGGTCCCACCATCTAAAGCCCCATTTCATTTGATTTTCATCGATTTCCTTTGTATTTCGCCCAAAGGTTTAACTTTATGTTTTACACTAAAGTTATAATTTCTCCGTCTGACCTTCTAAAGCCACTCCACTATAAAATCTCCACCCTCGATCACCACTACCTGATCTAATCAGACAGTCTAAAACCATTTCTTCACTAGGCCACTGTCAGAATAGTTTTTTTCCATTATTTCATGATTTCCACTGTTTCTCCATTGTAACCACTGCTTCCACTGTTGTGCCTCCATCTTCCACAGTCCTCCACAACATCCACCTCCACTTCCACATGGATTTCTTAACATGTTTGTGTGTTTTGCAGGGTTACAGACGATGAAAACCGTTATTACTCACAGTCACTTTCATAGTGACACAGAGCGTAGAGGAAGCTTTTTCAGAGCCAGAGATCACAGAGAAAGAGTCCTGAGGGGGTTTTAAATGCATGTTTCATTCCAATCAAAGTTATTAACTCTGTTTAAAACCTTTAGCACCATTAAACCTATGCATTCACAGACAGAGATAGTCACAGAAGCGGCAAAGAGTATCAGTGAAGAATTAAAGAGATTTAAATCCTGATTTTGAATATTTTGAGCTTTAATTCAGTGTTTAAAGGGCGAATGTACAAGATTAAAGACCTTATGATTGACACATAGGGCCTAATGAGGCCTAGAACATAGAAACAATCCTTGTTAGTGTTTCACATTAGTAGAAGGTTCTTTCCCATGAAAGGACGAGTTTCCATAATATTTTATTCTTCGTCAATGTTCCTAACAAGATCTCCACCCTGACAGAAAGTCCCAATATTGCCAGAGAATTTGTTATACAGTATAGCAGACCTTAAGTCATTTATCTACCTTTTTCCTATCCGAAATTACTACAGAGTACAGACAGCCGAAAAGTACATCAAAGAGACATACCTGGAGTTATGGTCAGCCTGTCAAAGACCATTCTTTCATCCAAAGAGTACTGAAAAGCAATGCATGGATATTAAAGTGGAATGGGCCCCAAGCACTCTTTTACTTTTGTTTTAATGTTTCATTTAAAGTTACATCTACCTCCTCTACCTCTCTTTCAGCTATAAAACTCAAGAAGAACATATTGTAAAGGTTGTTGTTTGGATAACCGTAAGCTGTTTCTCTTGAGATAGAGTTATGTGTATCAGTTGTATAATAGGCTGAGGAGATGATTTCAGACTGAATATCAAGTTGTTGGACAATGTTGTATATGATTGGTGTTTCTCTTTAATATGACAAGCAATTTCTTTAGATCCCGATTTAAAGCAGCAGTGATGTGTCTTATCTTTGTCTCTATTTTCCTTCTGTAATTCATCATATTTCATTTCTCTGGTAAGAATAAGAAGTCTGGCTTAGGATATACCCTTGCATGGTACCCTAATTCTTCTCGCTCTTCTTATCTTTGATGTTTTCTACTAATTGTGCTATTTGAGGACAAATTCAAGGTAATTTAGCCAGTATAGTAGTTGGTTTTCCCTGCTTACTGATGCATGAGTTTAGAATATGTTCTTAGATGTTCTTGTCTGGTTTAATTGAAAGAATTGGGATACTGGGATATCTAGAACTGATTATGTCTCACTAGGGTCCTTTTCTAACCGTTAAACCTTTCTAAGTTCCCTTAAGTTGAATGTCAAAGCATTGAAATTCCAAAGCCTTTCTCTGATCTTAGGCTTCACCTTTCTGTTTAAGTCTTAAGTGTTTCTTGTTGTTTGAAGAGTTAGCCTCTTAGGAGTTTGATAATAGGTGTTTAAGGCATGCCCTGTCCCTAGATTTGCTTCCTAAGTGATCACCTTGGAGGTTTCCTTGTCATTCACCTTCATTCCTAATCATTTCATCCCATACTATCATCTTTAAAAGATCCTCTGTTTTATATGACTAGCCCATTTGAAAGCCTTGGATATTGAATAGCAAGTAAACCCTTTTATGACTCCATTGCCCAATGGCCTTGAGTTTCCTTTGAATTATCTTCCCATTGCCTAAAATAATTCTTTTCTCACTTCTTGTCTTACATTGAACCCTTCTTTCATGTTTCCCAACAACCAAACAACCAAACAAACAAAAAAACAACCCTTGTGCCTGATAACTAGCCTAATACCTCAAAAACTGAACCTCACAGATATATATTTCTTTTCCTTTATAGAGAGATCCATTTCTGGATCCAGGAGGGCTAGATCCTGAGATATAAAAGTGGTTTTATGTTGTCTCATCATTTGGTATTGCCAAATCTGCCAAATCATGGGAACCCCAACATAATGGTTACTCCGTTGGGGATTTTGAGTAAAATACTCCTTTAAACACTTTTAAGAATTCAAGGGAGACCATAGTAGCCTTGATTTGGTAGTTAATCACTATGGTGGACAGTAAATCTCCTTTAAAACATTCCAAACCTCCCACCTGGTGACTCCACAGTTCCTTAATGACTAAAAGACTCCACTGGTGATCAGTAGGCCTGCTGATTATCTTTTTTTTCACAAGACTCCACTCATATACCAGCCTTCATTAGAACATCAACCATATTGGAAGAAACACATAGGAATAATATTATTTGTTAAGAGACAGACATACTGGATTCAAGAAGAGCCTATAAAAGAGCTTATCCTAACCCAAACCCACCTGAAATAGTTGACAATCCAGAGATCATTCGTAGGAAATCTCCCACCCCTACAAAGCCAACCATTATCAGACCCATCCATAGAGCTACCCCTACACCAGAGAACTTTATAGCTCTATCAGACACTCATTTTGACTTAGACTCACAAAGTGATTTACCAAGAACTAAGTCATTCATTGCTTTAGATCAGACAGACCTCGAGCCTCCAATTTCACCATCTCACAGTGGTAAACATATTAGGGATAGAGATACCCTTGCATATACACCTCCTGATATTCATTTCATTCAGAACTTGGGCCTCTATCACCCTAAATCAGCTTAGCAGTTTGTCATTGGTCCTAACATCCATGTTATCCACATACTAGCTGCTCAAGCCAGTCCTTTACCTCCACAAAACACTATCATGGCAGCCTGGTATGCACCTCTAGTGTTACCACAGCCTTGGCTCCACTACCCAATGATTATCAGTCTGAAATCCCTCACTTCATTGGAAAAGAATCCACCACTGCTCAACATCATGTGGATAGGATGGAAGATTCCATTGACTATAGGGAAATTGAAGATGAAACCATTAAGATGAGGATCTTTGCCCAGAGTTTGGGAGGAGAAGTGAAGAAGTGGTTCAAAGGCTTACCTCCTAATACCATCCATGATCTTCCCTCATTACATCAAACCTTTATAAGCAAATGGGAAGTCAAAACCAACCTTCTCCAAATACTAGTAGAGTATAAGAATTTGAAAAGAAATATAGGAGAGAGTGTCCATGACTATTCCACAAGGTTTAATAGTGTTTACAATGCTCTTCCACCACACATGAAACCTCCCCAAGGAATGGCCTTGGTGAAATACCCAGAGGGCTTTGATGCAAACATGGCTTATCAGCTTAGGGAGAGAGATTACAATACATTGGAAGATATGCAAAAGGGAGCGGTGAGCGTACAGGCAAACATGATTGAAAAAAAAGCTAGAATGACGTCTGAGAAAAAGGTAACCTATAGGGATGACACATTAGCTTCCACATCTGATCCCAAATATGACAGTCTAGCCAAAAACATGGAAAGGCTATAGAAAATGATGGAGAAAATGGTTGTCACAGTCAGTAATCAGAAAAAAAAAAAAACCAGAACCAGAACTATAGGAGAAATAACCCTCCAAATAGATAGAGAGACTCTGATCAACAAGTCATACCCCCGTTTCAAGAGAATTTACTTGATGAAGATGAGGGGATAATAGAAGATTCTGAGGGAACCACAATAAAAATGGTGGAAGTAAACAACCAAATCCACACTTGTTCCACAGAGGATAATCAGACCTTATACTCCCACTGGAATGAGGAAGGTTTAGAATCTGAGGATTATAGGTTGGGATTTGAAAATGCCATCATGCAAGTCAGAGAACAGTATGAAATCAGGAGCAAAAAGAGCTTAGACACTTCCAAACCCAAAGCCTCTGAGATTTCCATTAAGAAAAGACTTGAGAAAACTCCTAAGGTGACTGCTAAAGGTGGAAAATCAGCAGCTGCGAGTTTTGGTAAGAACAAAGATAAGGACAGCCAAAATACTGATAAACAAAGTCAAGAAACTAGCAGCTCTAGCACTGCAACTAATGCTCCTGATAAAATAGTTTCAAACCTTGTACATAGTGAGAATCAACAATCTGATTGTGTCAGTAAAATGGTGGCCAATAAAACAAAATTGAGCCTTTCAAAGAGTCCATCTCCTTTCAATCTGGAAAGTGAGATAGCCAAGATCAAAATTTCAGTGCTGCTCATTGAGCTGGCCACCCAACATGCATACAAAGGTCAAATTTTGAAAGCTTTAAATCTAGGAGAAAATAGTGACACTGTCAATCTAAGTGATGATCAACCAACCCTTCTGTTTCGTCCAAAGATAGAAGGGAAGTTTCAAGAAGGGGTAGTACCTCCTTTTTATATCAGCCTCAATATCCATGACAAAATCCTCCACAACGCAATGCATTATTCTGGGGCTTCACACAACCTTATGCCTAAGGTAATTATGGAAAATTTAGGCCTAGAGATAACCTGACCTTATAAGGATTTATATTTATTTGACTCTAGCAGAGTGAAGTGCCTGGGCCTAATCAAAGACCTATGTGTGAATCTGACTCAAATCTCAGCCTAATGAAAGGTTATGGATGTTGTAGTGGTAGATGTGCCACCTAAGTATGGCATGTTGTTGTCGAGGTCATGGGGAGCCAAGCTGTAAGGTACAATGCAGATGGATGGGTCATATGCCACCATCCCTGTCTTTAGCCAACTTAGGAGACTATATAGAGAGACGCAAATGAAGTTTATGGTTAGCAGCCCTGAAAAACCTGAAAATTCACCTTTGTACTTTGGCCACATGGATCTAGACACTTTTATATTTTTCAATGATGAATCCATAGATGAGCCAGAGCCAGAAGACAGGGGTGTGAAAAATAGAGTAGAGCCCACAGATCTTAACATAATGGCCACTCCAGATATAGAGGAAAATGAGGGAGAAATGTTAGAACAATGCGCTGAATCAGAAACTCAGAGTGAGAAAAACCAAGAATGCAAAATGCAGATTACTCATCACTCTAAACTCCATGCACATCTTTAGACCCCATGATACAACATAATGGTGAACACAGCTCTAGGGATGAAAATAATGATAAACCTGAAAACAACCCCTTATGGAGAATGAAATTTTATGGGTCTTGCACTAGGAAGAATGCAGGGGCTGGAGTGTGGTTACATAATACTGAGTGTGACTATGCTGAGATTCATGCCTTCAAACTGGACTTTAAATGTACAAACAACATCACAAAGTATGAATCTCTCATCCTAGGATTGAATCTATTGAAAAAACTAGGAGCCCAAAGGATAGCTGTACATGGAGACTCTGAATTAGTTATGAAACAAGTGAATGGAGAATATACAGAAAAGCATCATAGATTGAGGGCATACAAAAATGATGCCATGGATTTACTAAAAACCTTCGTAGAATATGAGCTTGTGTTTATTCCTAGGGGTTAGAACATTATCGCAAATGGATTAGCATGCCTTGCTAGTTCATATTAGAAATCACCTAGTGACAAACAGATTATCATTCAAACAAAATATAGGCTTGCAGTGCTAGATAATGAGAAGTATTGACAGGTCTCTGAGGGCGACAAGCAGATAGAGGATTTCTTGCTTGGCAGGAATGAGTTTGAATTCTCTAATTCAAACTCTAAATCCGATTAAAACTGCCTGAGTGAAGAGCCCCCCGATGAAGAAGAATCACCCCATAATGTAGAGGTAAACGCATTAACTGAAGAACTTGGAACTTAGAATGAAGAGTACAAGAACGCAGAAAAAGAAGAAATAGAGGTGTTGCAGTCCAAAGACAGGAATATACCCAGAGGACTGGCACCCCTAGAGGACCTTTTTGGTTTTAACGATGTAGCAAATAAACCCACTATAGAACACACCGAGTCTGATGTCGAGGAATGCAACATATGCACCGAGGATAAGCCCAAGATGATTAAATTAGCTAAATCCTTGCCAGTGGACACGAAAAAGAAATACATTGACTTATTTAAAGAGTTTATTGATGTGTTTGCATGGAGCTATGAGGACTTAAAAGCCTACGATATAGAAATCATCCAACACAAGATCCCACTGAAAGAAAACCAAAAACCCTTCAGGAAAAAATTGCGTAGAATCAACCCGAAACAACTACCTCTAGTTGAAAAGGAAATCAAGAAAATGTATGAGGCAGGAATCATAGTTTCTGTGAGGTTTTCTAACTGGGTCTCCAACCTTGTAGCTGTAAGGGAAAAGACAGGTGAAATCAGACTGTCCATTGATTTTAGAAACCTTAACAGAGCTTCACTTAAGGACAATTACCCCTTACCCAAGATGGAACACATTATATAGAGGGTATTTGGCTCTAAAAGGATCACCATATTAGATGGTTTGTCAGGTTTTAACCAAGTTTTAGTACTCCCAGAAGACCAACTTAAGATAGCTTTCACCACTCAATGGGGCACGTTCATGTATGTGAAAATGCCTTTTGGACTAATGAACAGTGGTGCAACCTTCCAAAGAGCTATGGACATAGCCTTTTCAGAGGAAATAGGTCACTTCATTTTCATTTACCTTGATGACATAACAATCTATTCCAAGACTGATGAAGAGCACCTCAAACATCTGAGAAGAGTATTTGAGAAATGTAGAAGGTTCGGGCTTTCATTAAATCCCAAGAAGACTGTATTTGGCCTTCAAGAAGGTAAGCTTATTGGCCATATTATATCATAAAAGGGGATAAAAATAGACCCGAAAAGAGTTGAGGGAATACTACATATTATTCACCAGAGAAACATAAAAGAACTACATTCCCTTATTGGGAAAATTAACTTCTTGCAGAGGTTTATTCCCAACTTAGCTGAGCTCCTCAGAAATATGACAAACATGCTGAAAAAATATGTAGGAGTCAAATGGATTTTAGAGGCCAAAAATTCTTTTGAGTTAGTTAAAATTGCATTTAACCGGGCACCAGTCTTAATCAGCCCTGACTTTTCAAAACATTTCCTGATATTTTCCTTTGCCTCCGAGCATACAGTGGTTGTAGTCCTGCTGCAGAAAAATCAAGAGGGACACGAACAACCTATTTCTTTTTTCAGCAAGGCACTGAGAGATGCTCCCTTGAAATATAACATAATGGAAAAATAGGCTTATGCCTTGGTAAAGGCCTTGAAAGACTTTAGGGTGTATATTCTACATTCTCACATCATTGCCTACGTGCCTAACACAGTGGTGAAAGAAATTTTGTCCCAAGATCCAGATGGAAAGAGGGGCAAATGCATTGTTGTAATATTAGAGTATGATCTAGAGATCAAACCCACAAAACTTATCAAAGGTCAGGGCTTAGCTCAACTAATGGTTGAATCTAACTTGCAAGCCCTTGACATAAACATGGTAGATTCCTTGGATGAACATGAAGGATTTCTCGATCCTACTGTTGAAGAATAATTTTAAAAGTCTCCTTGGTATTCTGACATCCCGTATGTGCTTACAAATCTTAATTCTCCTCCTAAATTAACAAAGAATAAGGCCAGGTTCATAAAGTTAAAGGCTAGGAACTATTGCATTTTAAATGAATGTTTATAATGGAATAATGCAAATGGTTTGATGCTTAAATGTCTGCCCAAAGCTGAAGTAGAGAGAATTAAACATGATTTCCATGTGGGAGAGTGTGGAGGCCATTTAAACTGGAAAGCCACTGCTAACAAAATACTCAGAGCTGACTATTACTAGCCTACACTTTTCAATGACATCCACAAAATGATAATTGCCTGCCATAAGTGCCATATCTTTGAGGGCAAAAGAAAGCTCCTCCATTTATCATTACAACCTATCACTGTTGATGCTCCCTTCCAACAGTGGGGCCTAGATTTCATAGGGGAGATCCATCATGCTTCCTCAGCCCAACACAAGTGGACTCTCATAGCCACAGACTATTTCACCAAATGAATAGAGGCCATCCCTTCTAGGAATGCCACAAATTCTGTCATCATTAAGTTCCTTGAAGACCACATCCTCTCTAGATTTGGCTGCCCAAGGAAGATTATCACTGATAATGTTGCTGCTTTTGGATCCAAGAAGATGATTGATTTTTGTCATAGGTATTAGATTGCACTTGGTCATTCTACTACTTACTACCCACAAGGTAATGGGCTAGCAGAATCATCAAATAAAATTCTGGTGACCATCATCAAAAAGCTGCTTGAAGAGAATAAGAAATCATGGCATAACAAGCTAGTGCATGCTTTGTGGGCTGACAGAATAACAACAAAGAATTCCATTGGGATGTCTCCATATAAGCTTGTTTATGGAACAAAGGCAACATTTCCTACCAGCCTAGGAGTACCAATGATTAAATTGGTGCAAGAGATACAGATAGAAGAGGTAAACATGGTAAGGAGGATAAATCAAGCTATAAATCTTTAGCAGACAAGAGAATAATTCTACAACAGAGCTCTGAAAGTGCAAGAAAACAGAAAGAGGTTGTTTGATAAAAGAACAAAATCTTGTGACTTCAAAATTGGAGATAAGGTACTTAAGTGGGACTCTAGGAGAGAAGACAAAGGAAAGCATGGAAAATTTGACAATTTGTGGCAAGGGCTTTACATCATCCAATCCACCATTGGTCAAAATGCCTTTTTTCTGCAAGAGTTAGATGGTACATATCTGTTTGGGGGTCCTGTCAATGGCAGGATGCTCAAGCATTACTGCTGCTGATTTCCAGTTTAAAATTTTCATTCCCATTTTTAATACCATTGCTGTGTTTTATTTTCAAAGAAAAAGAGAAAAATGTTTCAAAAAAGAGAGAAAGAGAGGTTCATACATGCTCAAAACATGAACCTCTGAAGTCCCAAAAAGAATGGCTCAAACAAGCTTAAAACCTGAGCCAAATAAAGGGAAAGGCTGGTTCTAATATGCCCAAAATCTGAACCAGCAAAGAAATAAAAAAGAATCATCTCTAAAAATCCCAAAACCAGAGTTGAAATGAAGAAGAAAGTGACTCTAAAAAGCTCAAAACTTGAGTCACAAAGAAAAGAAGGATGCTTCAAAGTTTCACAATTTCAAGCCTTCACAATTTTGGTTCTAATTTTCTGCAAAATTCAATTCATGTGCTGCTATCTTTATGCCATGGATCCACAAAAAACTAGACTGTCTAATCCTAGTTTGGCTGTTTTTAAATTTCTGTTGTAGGATGTAGAGAAAGAAATCTGCTAGACAGTTTAATCCTAGCAGACATTAGTGTAGGTAGAGAAGCTATGAGGCCAACTGTTTAATCTGGTCTCATGGAGGAATAAAAGTAGAATTAGACTAGTTTGTTTTCTGCTTTCAATAAAAAAATGATGAAGAAGGTCTACAAATATAAATGCACCTGGAAGAAAAAATGTTAGGACTGTAGCATGGGTAGGTAGATTGTTTGGGGAATATTTTCTGTTGACTTAATATCCATCATGTTTGTAGCAGCTTAATCAAACAAGAAAATATGGTTAAATATTAGGCATCTGGCCTACTTTCCAAATAATATTTCTGAAGTTCTTGACACCTTCAAGAAGATGCCATCCCCATGTGGAGCCACTGTTAGCCACCTATAAATTGTTGTCAAGCAAACATGTGGCTAAATTGGTTTCTGAGTCTTCAAGAGATACATTTCCTCAAAAAATATCTCATTCTTGAAGCCTCTATGTGTCCTTTGCCCTTGATAGATCTTCATTGCTATTTCCACTGAAAAAATCCTCACTGTTTGTGAAAACAATTGTGCTCAAGGAAGCCTCCTTCTGCTTCCTTTTTATCCCTGCAAATTCCCCATTTTAACCCCTTTTTCCCTTCTCAAAATTTCCTCTTTAACCCTCAAAACCTCTTCCTAAGTCATCTAATTCATCATATTCCCCCTTTAAAACCTTGTGAATCCCCACATTTGGTGAAAAAATCCTTTTTTTTCCTACCAGAACCACTGTTTAGCCTTCAAAAACTCTGTTTTTAGGCCTAAAACCCATTTTTTCATATATCAGGCCTAAGCTCCCTTCGGCCTGGCCCTCATCCCTTCTCCGCATATAACTGGGCACCGAGACCAGGCGGTAAGCCCCACATAGCTAATCGCAATCAAAAAATGTTGTGAGCGCCTTTTCTCGTGTTAATTGAAAACTTCCGATGCGAGAATGATTTGTTCTATTGGCTGCGAGTGCAATATGAGCCGTTGATCTGTAAAGATCTAACAGCCAGCGCTAACTTCACTGCACCCCGCCTCATCCTTTTGTCAACCTCTGGCCGCGATCTCCACCATTTATCCCTTTCCAGATCCAACGGCTAGTGAAAAATCGCATCGCGCCCCATCCCCTCTTGTCATTACCCCGCCAATTGTATACAGACCGTCGATTTCCCTTTTAATCCAACGACCCTCGCATGATCGATAATCGCAAAAATCTTAATGCACCATCCTCGGTCCCCTCCGATTGCGATCCTCCAATTCAATCTTGGCCGTTGAATCCACAAGAACCAATGGTCAGGATTTAATCGCGCTTTGCCTCATTTTCCCTTCGTCGTTCCCCTTCGATCAAATCTCGACCATTGATCCCCACTTTGATCCAACGGTCCACGCGTAATTGCAACATCAAACCTCGGAGTTTTGGCCCCCTGCCTTGCTCCGATGTAAATAGATCTCCACCGTTGATCTCCTGAGATCCAACGATTCCTACTCTTCCCGCCCATTCACCCGCCTCTTTGTTCCCACCTTCTCTTTTAGATCTCAACTGTTCATTCCATAGATCTGACGGTCTGCATTAAAACCACCATTGACTATTCCCCGCCTTACCAACCACACATCTTTCCATATCGCGCGCTTTTCTGCACTGTCAGATCTCCTCGCCTGCAATCCAACGTCCAAGAACCATATCACATAACTTTGGCGTCCGAACTTTAGCAGTGTGAAATCGCGCGATATGGGCAATTTATTTTGCCACGTGTCGAGCGGCAAGTGATATCGCGTTTTTTTTGGGATATTTTCAAAACCACTCCCAAGCAGTGCGAAAACAGTTGTTTTCTCCTTAAAACCACTTCCCCTTTTCTATCACATTATTCATTCATATTTTGTTCATCGTACCTCCAAAGGACTTCATCGAAGGATCTCAGCCATTGATCTCCTCCTGAGATCTAATGGTCCACGCTCAATCGCCCTCCGCCCATGCCAATCCCACCTTCTAAAGCCCCATTTCATTTGATTTTCATCGATTTCCTTTGTATTTCACCCAAAGGTTTAACTTTATGTTTTACACTAAAGTTATAATTTCTCCATCTGACCTTCTAAAGCCACTCCACCAGAAAATCTCCACCGTCGATAACCACAACCTAATCTAATCGAACGGTCTAGAACCATTTCTTCACCAGGCCACCGTCAAAATAGTTTTTCACCATTCTTTCATGATTTCCAACGTTTCTCCACTGCAGCCACTGCTTCCACTGCTATGCCTCCATCTTCCATAGTCCTCCACAACATCCACCTCCACTCCCGCATGTTTGTGTGTTTTGCAGGGTTACAGACGGTGAAAACCGTTATTGTTCACAGTCACTGTCATATTAACACAGAGCGCAGAGGAAGATTTTTCAGAGCCAGAGATTGCAGGGAAACACTCCTGAGGGGGTTTTAAACACATGTTTCATTCCAATCAAAGTTATTAACTCTGCTAAAAACCTCCAGCACCATTAAACCTACGCATTCACAGACAAAGACAGTCATAGAAGCGACAAAGAGTATCAGTGAAGAATTAAAGAGATTTAAAGCCTGATTTTGAATATTTTGAGCTTTAATTCAGTGTTTAAAGGGAGAATGTATAAGATTGAAGACCTTATGATTGACACAGAGGGCCTAACGAGGCCTATAAAATAGAAACAATCCTTGTCAGTGTTTCACATCAACAGAAGGTTCTTTCCCGTGAAAGGACGAGTTCCCATAATATTTTATTCTTCGTCAACGTTCCTGAGAAGATCTCCACCCTGAAATCCCAATATTGCTAGAGCATTTGTTATACAGTATGGCAAACCTTAAGTCATTTGTCTGCCTTTTTATTATCCTAGAGTACTACAGAGTACAGAAAGCCTAAAAGTACATCAAAGAGACATACTTGGAGTTATGATCAGCCTGTCGAAGACCACTCTTTCATCCAAAGAGTACTGAAAAGCAATGCATGGATATTAAAGCAGAATGGGCCTCAAGCACTCTTTTACCTCTATTTTAATGTTTCATTTAAAGTTTCATCTACCTCCTCTGCCTGTCTTTCAGCTATAAAACTCAAGAAGAACATATTGTAAAGGTTGTTGTTTGGATAACCGTGGATTGTAAGTTGTTTCTCTTGAGATAGAGTTCTGTGTATGAGTTGTAAAATAGGTTGAGAAGATGATTTCAGACTGAATATCAAGCTATTGGAAAATTTTGTATATGAATGGTGTTGCTCTTTAATATTACAAGCAATTTCTTTGTATCCTGATTTAAAGCAGTGATGATGTGTCCTATCTTTGTCTCTGTTTTCCTTCTGTAATTCATCATATTTCATTTCTTTGGTAAGAATCAGAAGTTTGGCTTAGGATATACCCTTGCATGGTACCCTAATGCTTCCTCCTCTTCTTATCTTTGATGTTTTCTACTAATTGTGCTATCTGAGGATAAATTCAAGGTAATTTAGCTAGTATAGTAGTTGGTTTTCCCTGCTTACTGATGCATGAGTTTAGAATCTGTTCTTAGATGTTCTTGTCTGGTTTAATTGAAAGAATTGGGATACTGGGAGATATAGAACTAATTCTGTCTCACTAGTGTCCTTTTCTAACTATTAAACCTTTCTAAGTTCCCTTAATTTGAATGTCAAAGCATTGAAAGTCCAAAGCCTTTCTCTGATCTTAGGCTTCACCTTTCTGTTTAAGTCTTAAATGTTTCTTGTTGTTTGAAGATTTAGCCTCTTAGGAGTTTGATCATAGGTGTTTAAGGCATGCCCTGTCCCTAGATTTTCTTCCTAAGTGATCACCTCGGAGGTTTCCTTGTCATTCACCTTCATTCCTAATCATTTCATCCCATACTATCATCTTTAAAATATCCTCTGTTTTAGATGACTAGCCCATTTGAAAGCCTTGGATATTGAATAGCAAGTAAACCCTTTTATGACTCCATTGCCCAATGGCCTTGAGTTTCCTTTGAATTATCTTCCCATTGCCTAAAATCCTTCTTTGCTCACTTCCTGTCTTACATTGAACCCTTCTTTCATGTTTCCCAACAACCAAACAACCAAACAAACAAAAAAATAACCCTTGTGCCTGATAACTAGCCTAATACCTCAAAAACTGAACCTCAAAGATATATATTTCTTTGCCTTTATAGAGAGATCCCTCTCTGGATCCAGGAGGGCTAGATCTTGAGATCTAAAAGTGGTTTGATGTTGTCTCATCATTTGGTATTGCCAAATTTTCCAAATCATGGGAACCCCAACAGGTCACATTGTAAAAACAAAAGAGGATGAAATGGGATACTGAGAGGAAATAGTTCAGACAGTTGAATGGTAGAAGTGTGCCTTATCCAGATCATTTAAAAGAAAATATGCCCAAAATATACCCCAACAGTTTTGTTTTTGACCAAGTCAAAGATAAATATGGTGCAACCGGTCGTTACCCGTGTGCTGAAGAGGATGTGCTATACGTAGGGATTGGGTGCAAAAAATCAATAATAATATATTTAATTTATATGTACATTTTAAACTTGATAATGCACCTTTCAAATGTAATTACATCTATATTTCATATTTTAACTGTTGGGTTATTATAAGACACATGACACTATGATTTTTTAACTTTTTTATAGGTGTGTTTTTTCCCATCTATGTGGGCATATGGACACCATTTTCACACAGAAAATGTCGATGATGGACACATCACACAAGACTGTGGAGTGGAAGTCGAGTTCGATCAATCTAGTCAATCTAGCCACCGTGATCAAAACCTTGTAAAAGGGACGTTAGGTTACGTCGGAAAGATACAAGAGATCATTGAATTGGATTTCTCTTCGTTCCAATGTGTTATATTTAGGTGCAAGTGGTGGGACACCTTTGATTGGAATAATGTAAAGGAAGATCGTGATAGTAGGTTGATATGTATCAATTCTAGAAAGATGTGGGATGAAGCTAAGGAGCCCTATGTTTTCCCAAACACTGCAGCCAGGTGTTTTTTTACCCAGATGTGTTGGATAGGGATTGGTGGTTTGTATTGAGACATGACCATAGATCAAAACATATTTTTAAGAACAATAGTGTTATCATGCCATGCGAGTTGGAAGATAATAAGGGTGATCATGACAACCGAGAGTGATATGGTACATGTGTTATTTCATCAATATTTGTACTTTTTAAGATGGGTTTTTCAAAACATTATAATATGAATTTTGAATTAATTGGTAATTTTCATTGTGTTGATGTTGAAATCAATATTTCACTTGATAATTTGCAATTATGTTGATCTCAAAAACAATGGCGTACTGAATAAAGTTTTTTTTTTGTATGTAAGATCATAATAAAGTAATGATAATTCTAAAGTACATGAATTTATTTTCATTATTTTCTAAACTTTATTATGTTACAAAAATTCATATTATTCTAGATTTTTTAATTTACAATTATTTAAAATTTTACAAATTTACAAATTTAAAAATTTTAATAAAATCATTTCACATTAGTACAATTAAAATTTTCACATTAATACAATTAAAATATTACGAATATTTTACATATAATTACAATTACAATTTAGAATTTTACATACAATTACAATTAAAATTAAAATCGTTTCACAGTAATACAATTAAAATTTTACAAATATTTTACATACAATTAGAATTAGAATTACAATTTTACAATTTCACGTACAATTATAGTTACAATTACAATTACAATTACAATTTTTCAAATTTACATATATACCATTACAATTACAATTTTAGAATTTTACATACAATTAGAATTATAATTACAATTTTACATATATACAATTACAATTAAATTTACAATTACAATCATTTCACAATAAATTAAATATTACAATTACAATTAAAATTTTACAAATATTTTACATACAATTACAATTAAAATTAAAATTACAAATACAAATACAATTTTACAATTTTACATATAATTAAAATTAGAATTAAAATTTCAAGTACAATCACAACACAATATTTAATAAATATCATGATTATTTAATATTAAATTAATTAATAAACATCTCGATCATGATAACCATCATACAAACATCATATTCGACTAAAATCACATTCAAATTCGCTAACATCATCATGATCATGATCATATAGAAAAACACAATTAGCATTGTATAACATCATCACAACACAAACATAAAATATACATCTCATGTCAAATAACTACTATCACATACACATCTATCTGCAAGTTGCACATTAAATGAACATATATAACATGACCTCACAATATACAGATCATGATGATCACCAAATGTAAATTAAGTACAACGGCAACATGAACATAAAATACATGGACTATATATATATAATGCAAAAATAATGCAAATGTAATATAAATTTCATATATCAGCTGGTGGTACATCATTAATAGCAGTATTAATCGAGGCATGCTTAGTCAATGGTGAAGCCTCGACAAGCTCATATACATGTTGATCATCACGTGCCTGCTGATCTGGTACTAGTGCCTCATGCTAATTAGGATCAACTGTTGGCTGCTCATTGTGATGACTCGACAAGGTCGATGTTCTAGCCTGCTCATGATCATGAGTACTATTGGATGCTGCAGGCTACTGACTCTACGTGGCCGATGGTCTAGCCTGCTCTCCATGATGACTACTGGTTGATGCTGCAAGCTGCTCATATGACATGGCACGAGGTGAATGATGATCGCTCCCATGATCATGATAATCAGATGATGCATTGCTGCTGGCAGACTGTTGATCACGTGTTGCATCTCGACCACGCCTATAATGTGCAAGGGCCCTCCTCAATTGCGTAACTAAGGTCGTAGCTCCTAAGACATGCCACATCAGGCTATACATGTCACGCAACATGCCTCTCCACATATGTAGCAGCCTACCATCGGCCTGTATGTCTCTCATAGTAGTGAGCTTGACTCCCACCTCAACAAAAAATGCACAAAGCTCATCGCCCATCTCCATCCTCAATCTACTATCAAGCCTAACACGCCTAGCAAAAGGCAATACTGGTGCACCAACAGGAGCAGGTCTGCCTGCACTGGCCTCATGATCCTCAGCATCTGCCATATCCTGATCGTCAACAGGATCCACACCTCGATCATTTGGTGGTGTTGGCATGTCATCGCCATCAAAAGGCCCAACGTCTACAAAATATATACAAGTTCACAACAATAATTAGACAATTTCGTTAAACAATTTAATAATGTAGGAATTTACAGGGTAAGTTCCTTGGATCAAAAACCAATGGTCACCACTCACAAACAGATCACAAATTAGTACACCAGTATATCATGTGGTTAAAACCATCGAAGAGGGAAATAGTCCATGGCCTGAGCCAACATGGCCACTTCAGGCAATTTATTAATATAAAAAGAAAGATTACATATGTTTCTCTCATAAACTATTACCGGACAAATGACCCTACATGCTCTTTAAATAGAGATCATGGACCAATCGGGCATTAAGCCACGGATCAAGTGTCGTTAATATAGAGGAGAGAGTGAACCGTCGGATCACTACAAATCACGACCGTCAGATTATAAGTTACAAATGTACATAGTAAAGAAACACACTTTACCTAACTCTACACTAGACTAAGTTATTCTTAACTATTTCCTGTGTGTTGGAATATCCTAACAAATAAAAACAAGTTAAAGAACATGTTAGAATAAATTTAAATAAAATAGTAATATTACCTCTATCATCTGGCAGCGCATCATCTGTGAAGAGGATGTTGGCACACCCTCGCCAATCCAAACCAACATAAGGCTGGGGGACCATAATGAAGGGATGCTCATCAACATGGCTAGAAATTCCAGTGCATCATGTTGTTACACCATTTTTTGGTCATCTAACCTGTTACTATTAGATGGACCAAAGTACACCATGTAAGACCAATTTTACCCTAAGTAAAATTGCTTTCACTATGAAAAATAACTTAGTAATCTTTAATTTATTAATTTGTTTATGGTCTAAACACGAAACCCCATGAGGAAATATTGAATAAATCCATATCTGTTTGATTTTCCTCAAGGAATAATTAGTTAAACAGTAGTTTAATTAATATTCCTGGTCATATTTAACCCAAAATAGGAAAAAATTACATAAATCGTTATTTATCTTATTATTTTCTAGGAATAGTTATTTAAAGCTTATTTAAATAATATTCATTGTTAAATTTGACTAAATCATTTATAAATAATTGAATAAATCACTATTTATTTAATTATTACTCAACCACATCCTTCAAATAACAATAAATCATCTATTTATTTATTATTTACAAATAAAGGGATTTGACCAAATTCAAATTCTTTTTCCCTCCAACAAATATAATAAAATATTCCATAAAACTTAGATCTAGAATTGGTTAATAATATTTTAATTATGCACCAATATCTAGACTAACTCAATATTTTGTTATCAATAGAAGGGGTTTTCCATTCACTCACTACCTTTTGTTGCCTAAAGATCACTCTAGATCTATACTCTTGGTCTAACTTTGATCCTCCATCATTGTCATATTTTTCCATATTTTTTCTTGTGAACTCCCCTAGAGTTCCATTTTTTGTCTAGGTTTTCTACACCATCAAGAGAGAGAGATTGTAGATCTGAAGCACTGAGGACATACAAGAACCCATCCCATTGAGAGGGACTGGTAACATCTTTCTATGCTCCCTTCCCAGGTGTCATAAATACAAAAATTCTTTAAAAATATTCTTGTCTTGTCTATTGGATGCATGGAGAAACTCTTTCTTTTATTTACCGCTTAATGTCTTTTACTAAAAAGATCTAGATTTTGTAACATTTATCTTGGTTAGCTAACTGTAGATCTAAAGAAATTGGCAGCCACCGTTGATGTTAGGGTTGTTTTTTATGCATAGCTAAAGTGGGATTTTTTTTGTATGCTTGCGATTATAATTCATCCTAACAAGTGATCCAGACCATGAGGTCTTTATAGTGCAGGGGCAGCAGATCAAGTTGACAATCTAGGATATATATTTTCTGACTGGTCTCCCACCACTTGGGACGATGGGGAATACGCAGCCAGTGTTACTGCGAGGGCAGAACATCATGGAGTTTGTAGAGTGCCATTGTCGACCAGGTATGCATGTCAAGGGGACATGGATACCGATTGAGGATCTAGAGAGGTTAGAGACCCATGCAGTACTCTGCCCCACCGGCGCATCCTGGGCTCCCTAGGGCTCCCATCTTGGATCTATATGCGAGGTTGAAGTGTTGAGATCTTCCCAAAGAAGAGCGAGAAAAACACTGTGCCATATGCACAATGATGGTTCACTTGTCGGTTGCATAGCGATAACTGTCGTTTCAATGACGGTAGAATCATTTGGGCCCACTCATAGTAGGCCCCACTCAACACACTCTCAACAAGCATCATCTGACCCCCAGTGATGTGGTGGAGTGCTTGGTTTCCTAGGATCTGAAACACCACTGCAGCCACATCATGGGTCTCTAACCTCTCTAGATCCCCGATCGGTATCTGTGTTCATTTGACATGGAGACCTAGTCGAAAATGGCTCTCTACAAAATCCATGACATTCCACCCTCGCGATAACACTGGCTGCGTATTCCCCACAATCCCAAGTGCTGGGAGACTAGTCAAAAAAAGTATATCCTGGACTGTCAACTTGATCCGGTGCCCCTGCACTATAAAGACCTGATGGTCTGGATCCCAATAACTAACAATCCTGGCCAACAAGGGCTCCCCATCTCTCATCAAAGGGTTCTCCACAAAATTCAAGACCCCAAACCTAGCCAATGCACTGCAGACACCATGATCCCCTCGGATCCCTGACCGTAATGTGTCCAGGTCTCTTTCTCTCCAGTTGATCCACAATTATACCATATCTGCACAAAGCCATCATACTTGTCAGTGTACAGAAAGGAAAGTCTGTATTCAAACATAAAAAACTAGTTCTCAGTCAATAAACAACATTGAAATACCCCTCTCTGTTAGGTCGCACTTTTCAGGAAAAATCCTAGGACACGTTGCAGTTTTCTGCCCAAAACCTGCTACCTAGGTCATAGATATTGCCCCAAAAAGTGTGATCCAACCATGAAAATGAGCAGTGGTCTGTTCCTGAGCTCTGGGCACCTAAACTGAGCTTTCAATCTAGTAAAATGAAATAATAGGTTTAGGCCTCTTACCTGCCACTAACGAATCTCGATTCCAATGGTCGATTTGTTCGCTATGATCACCAAAAGATTTAGGGCCTTCTCTCCTCTCTACATTCACCACAACTACACTTGCAAATGAGTGTATTTGGAGGGAAAATGCCTTATTAAAAGAAAAAACACATATTTTTCTTTCGCATTTTGTGGCCAAACGTAGTTGAGTTTGACAAACTTTCCATACCATTGGAAAGATCTCACCGAGCTCTCAAATGGGTATCTGTTAGTTTTTTGTGATTTGATACTTCACCAGGACACATTTTTTCCAAGAAGGGTCACTTCACCACTCCTCAAAATTTAATTTCTTCACTTGCAACACTTGTACTTGGGGCACCACTTTACCTCCATACTTGTCCACGCTAGTGTCAATTTTCGTCATGAGTGACCATCTTGTACTCATGTCTTTATGGTCCCCATTGGACCTTTTATGTGTGGTAGAATCATTGAGTTTCCCTTGTTTAGATAATCCGAGTTGAGTCATCATTGCATCCATGGAGTCTCTCTCGAGTCCCTTTGTATCCCGCTATAGTCCTACATCCTTCATCTCTTGGTTCCTCTCTCGTGTCGCACATTATGGACTTTAGTCCTACTGTCCCATGTCACCTTTGCTATTGTGTCAGTTGTTGCGAGGTCATCCATGGCCTTCATGCTCTAACAAGGGAAGTCATCAGCTTGCTACTCAATACCCCCCATTGCATCATCATCCCTGGTGTCAGTCTATCAGTCGCTCTTCTATTTTATCCCATGCTTTAGTTGAGGATCCCCTATTGCCTCACCTATGGCGGACCTCCTTCTGTCGACATCATCTCATTCATTCCAAAAGATAGGTCTAGAGGGCATTGTACCTTGGTTCCAGCTTCCACTCATGTTCAGTTCCTTAGATCAAGAAAAGGGACTCCTTATTTCCCTTTAACTTGATTGTTTCTCAGCTCCATCTCCTTACGGCATGATCGAGATCCGTATACTTAATGGTTCAATGATACAACAGATTGTACCGGTGATTCCAGGGTGTGCGTGATATTTTTCAGACCTCATGAGGGGGTGGCCCTTCAGGTAGCCCCCCACATGCCCGGATGACCTCTTCATTATAGCCTTCAATGCAGCTCCACTGATTTGATGGTGACGGCCTCAGCCGTGTGCAACACCTTTTTAGTTTGCATATATCATTTAGATTTTCAGAGCCCTCTCTTATTTGCAGGGCCTCTTTCGCTGTACTTATATCTCATGTACTCATATATTATTGTATAAGTCTTGGTTGTTATCCCAGGCACAGTATGATTGTGGGATCCATTATTATGTTTTTATTTGGCTCATGTTTATGCTAGCTTGTACTATATAGTTCAGTCCCTTGTTTACTAGACACATTATTCTTTGTACTTTGTCTCGGCGGGCATAAGTATGCATCCTCTGCCTCTTGTAGCATAGGTAATCACTCATAAAAGAGACTTTTCACACTGGTAAGTCTCGCCTCCTCAAGGTCTTGTCCTCTAGCACTTTGGTCTACCTTATATTTCTCTCTCTTTGACTTTCCCTTCGATGTTTAATGATTGAGTTCTTACAACGTACTTCAGTCATACGATTAGCTCCTAACGCTCGCACGCTAGGGGGCAATCTGTTACACCATTTTTTGGTCACCTAACCTCTTACTATTAGATGGACCAAAGTACACCATGTAAGACCAATATTACCCTAAGTAAAATTTCTTTCACTATGAAAAATAACTTAGCAATGCTTAATTTATTAAGTTGTTTATGGTCTAAATAGGAAACCCCATGAGGAAATATTGAATAAATCCATATTTGTTTGATTTTACTCAAGGAATAATTAGTTAAATAACAATTTAATTAATATTCGTGGTCATATTTAAACGAAAACAGGAAAATTAATTAGATAAATCAATATTTATCTTATTATTTTCTAGGAATAATTATTTAAACCTTATTTAAATAATATTCCTTGTTAAATTGGACTATATCATTTATAAATAATTGAATAAATCACTATTTATTTAATTATTACTCAACCACATCTTTAAAATAATAAATAAATCACATATTTATTTATTGTTTACAAATAAAGGGATTTGACCAAATTCAAATTCTTTTTCCCTCCAACAAATATAATAAAATATTCCATAAAAGTTGGATCTAGAATTGGTTACTAATATTTTAATTATGCACCAATATCTAGACTAACTCAATATTTTGTTATAAACAAAAGGGTTTTTCCATTCACTTACTACCTTTTTTTTCCTAAAGATCACTTTGGATCTATACTCTTGGTCTCACTTTGATCCTCCATCTTTATCATATTTTTCATATTTTTGCTTGTGAACTCCCCTAGAGTTCCATTTTTTGTCTGGGTTTTCTACACCATCAAGAGAGAGAGATCTTAGATCTGAAGTGCTGAGGACATACAAGAACCCATCTCATTGAGGGGGACTGGTAACATCTTTCTATGTTCCCTTCCCAGGTGTCATAAATACAAAAATTCTTTAAAAATATTCTTGTCTTGTCTATTGGATGCATAGAGAAACTTTTGCTTTTATTTAGTGCTTAATGTCTTTTACTGCATAGACCTGGATTTTGTAGCATTTATCTTGGTCAACTAACTGTAGATCTAAAGAAATTGGCAACCGTCTTTGATGTTAGGGATGTTTGTTATGCACAGCTAAAGTGGGATTTTTTCATACGTTTGCGATTAGAGTTCATCCTTACACATGCGATATCCTCATGGAAAACTTAGTCTCGCCCCTCTTAGGCATCATCTGTCCCCACATGTGCATCCATGCATCCAGCATTGGCCTACGATGCTGCCGAATAAAAGTAGGCCTCGTCTCTGGAAACCTCTCAAAAAATAAAAAAAATAGCTTTGAAGTAAATCGGAAGTTTACCCTCCCTTGTTCATGAGCACAACATCTATCTAAGGTTGTGCTGAATTGCCACAAAAGAATGGCAAACCACCTGAAAAGTCATGGCTCATGTACTAAACAAAAAACATAATATAGAAGTGGGAAACTAATGTGTTGCTCGTCACTGGTGCTGCATCAAATGGTCAAAATTAGAAGTGAGAGGCACCTCACATCCTAAATACCAAGTCCAGCAATACATAACTGACCTCCAGAGACCTGAAAATATGAAGGAGACAATATATCCATGCTAATGTATCTCTAGGAGTAGACCAACTGACTCCCTATTGCATAGCCAACTAGAACCTCTAGGAACAAGGAAAAATACACCCCTCTCCTTGATAGCAGTGTAATGAAATAGATGCCCTCCTTAGTGGGCGCGTACCATTGGTTAGGACCAGCCCGAAAAACCTATAGATGGGCATTCCACCTGTGGATAAGATGTCGCAAAACCAAACCATGGCCCTTTAGGGAAGTAGCCTCTTCATAGAGCTTGAGGAGGCATACCTGCCTTAGGAGCCCCTAGTTAGTTCTTGTAATAGGGCAAGGGTACACATCTCTCTCCCTTTCTCGTGATTCCCACAGGTGAACCATGTTATACTGGTCCACCTGTTGTTGATGATGTTCCATCTCTTCTATCCTTTCATGTCTATGAATGATTGACATATTAAATACAATTTTTTTATTAAATGAGACATGTATTAAGGAATACACATATATAAATTTTTTTGGAAAAACATAAAAAAACAGTCGGTGCACCACAAAAAACAAGCATGCACTAGTCACGGTGCGTATTTTCAATTGTCGTGCACTGGAGGCGGTGCACCCAAAAAAATTTCACCGCACCAGAGGCAGTTCACCTGAAAATTTTATCGCAATGCCCTCTTGCGGTGATATAACAACCCACATCATTGAATATGGACCAGTGTTGGGAGGGTCGTGTGCTGACCAAAATATACACCCAGGGGCGCATAGTTTGGTCAACGCACCATCCTCTTGACTTCAGTACATAGTCAACAGTGATGTATTTCACAAGGCTGCACTATTGACCAAGTCGAAATGTTGAAATGCGGTGCGCTGAAAAAAGTACCCTCCCCGGGGCAGATATTTTCGTCAACGCACCACATACCTGCTATTTGACAGGGCCAACAGTGCAACCGGGTAACTGACCGCACCACACTTTTTTTTAAATTTAAAAAAATCTCGGTACGCCTTTTGCTACCACCCCAGAACAGGTGCGAATACCGTTAGCATTACGAGAGTTTTGAGGTCTAAAATGGGCCTCCTAAGGAAATTATAAAATAATAGTGGAAATTATAAAACAATATTTGATTACATCATCAAATTTTAGAGAGAAAAAATAAAAAACTACTTTTTCAACTCGTATTTTCAACTTATCTCCCAAATTTTTTACTCAAATTTTGAGTGGGAGTACTCATTGGATGCAAAATTTAATTCCTCATCCAAGGATTACCCATGTTTCATACTTTCAACAGATCTTTCTACACGAAAAATGAGAAATACATGAAAAACATGATTCTAATCACGTTTTCTTATGTATTTCTCATTTTTCGTGTAGTAGGGTCCATAAAACATATGCAACATGGGTACTCGTTGGATGAGAAATTAAATTTTTCATATAATGAGTACTCCCACTTGAAATTTGAGTAAACAATTTGGGAGATAAGTTGAAAATACGACTTCAAAAAATAGTTTTATTATTTTATTATTTATTAATATTTTTACCATTTTACTTAAAAAATGGTGAATCATCCCCCATGGTTGACATCATCATCTTGAATCCTATTGCTTCTTATAAAATTTATTTTTGTTGTACATTTTCCTTAGGAGGCCCATTTTAGACCTCAAAATTCCCCTAATGCACTGGTGGTGGTGCGTCATGTAAATTTACAGGTGGCACCGTGAACAGGTGCAAGCAAAATGGCTTGAGCGCATCGTGCATGAATTTTTTTTTTTAAAGGTTAATTTTAAGCTAATTTACAATTATAATCCACTAAAAGGCTTAATTATAGAAAAAGCAAGAAAAATACCTATACATTTGGCTGTCGAGGAGGCATATTCGCTATAGAATTTGCAAAACTAAATTTCCCCACCGTTTTGCAAAATACAAAATGGAGATGGTGGGCAATTCATAACAACAGTGCATGAAATGGGAGCACCGATGTCAGGGTGCGTCAGGTAAGGAAAATTTGCACCGCTGCTTGAGAGCTTTGGAGCACTGAAAAGTGAAAAATGCGGTTTTTTGGTCTTCTTTTTTTTTTGTTTAACCCTATTCCAGTGCGCGGGTTTTTATAGGTGCATTGGTGCGGATTATTAAGATTGGACTGGACTGTTTCAGTTTTCGCACGGGGTTTTAGGATGTATCGATGCAGAATCTTTGTAAAGCATCGATGCGATATAGTAATAAGATGCACCGGGCAGGTTTGTACAGAGCGCACGGTATCCCAGTGTGTCAATGTTTTTTGTGCACCCATGCTTTCCTTAGTTGAAAGCACCAGTGCGGTTTAGGATGATAAGTGCACCAAACGAAAAAAATCCACAAAAACCTCCACCTGCCAACCTCCTCTAGCAACCTTCTCTACAAACGAATGTCCGGGGTATTTTTATAAGGGGTTCCTCAAAAGCATCATCTAGAGGTTCTTTTCCTTGTAGTGATACCCTGTTAACCCGAGAAATCCTCGCAACTGCTTTATGGTTGTGGGGAATTTAGATTCCTAATGGCTTTAATTTTTCTAGGGTCTACCTTAACACCCTTGTGAGATACAATATGACCCATATATTCCACCTCTTGTACTCCAAATAAACATTTGTATTTTTTTGCATATAATTATTTCTTCTCTAATAGTTTGAGCACCCTGTCAACATGTTAAATAGATCCCTCCAAGACCTTCTGTAGATTAGTATAACATCAAAAAATACTAGCATGAATTTTTTGAGGAAGGGTTTGAAAATGGAATTCATCAACCCTTGAAAAGTAGAAGGTGCATTGGTAAGTCCAAAATGCATGACCAAAAATTCATAATGACCCTCATGAGTTTGAAATGTTGTTTTCAGAATATATTCAATATTCATTCTTATTTGACGATATCTTGAACGAAGATCCAACCTGTTAAAATAAATCGCTCCATGTAATTCATCCAATAATTCATCTATTACAGGAATGGGAAAATTATCTTTAATAGTGAGCTTATTGAGCTCCCTATAATCCAGAAACATGCACCATGATCCATCCTTCTTGCGCACCAATACTACTGGAGCAAAGAAATAACTTTGACTAGGTTGAATTATACCAGCCTCTATCAATTCTGCAATCATATGTTCAATTTCACTCTTTTGGAAATAAGGATATCTATAAGGCCTTATGTTTGGAGGAACACTTCCTAGAATCAAATGAATATAATTATCATGATCACGAATAGCTAGGAGTCCTTTGCGAGTTTCAAACACCTAGGAATGATTGTCCAAGACTTTTTGGAGATCTAGAGAAATATAAGATTTTGATGTTGGAACTTCTAGTGAGCATAATTGTGAAATTACGCCTCATTTTTCTTTCTTCAGATGCTTTGTCATGAAATTAGAGCTTATTATCTTTCCCAACTTCCCTCTGATACCATGTAATTCAACTTCCTTTCCTTCCAAAAAAAATTCAAGAAAATTTCTAGAAAATTAAAAGCTACCATCCCCAAAGATTGTAACCATTGTACTCCTAGTACAACAGCAACACCTCCCAGTGGATTGGAAAGAATTGTAATATTCAATACATATTCCCCCATGGTTAGCTTGATATTATGACATTTTCCATAGAAATTTATAGTTCCTTTATTTGCAACCATCACTTGAGATTCTGGTGCTGGGTATAGGAAATAATTCAATTCCTTGGATAGTTAACAATGAATAAAATTATGGGTACTACCGGAATAAATTAACACTATTACCTTTTTCTTCTTGATATATCCTTCTATCTTGAGATTTTGAGGAGTGGTAATTACTTCCAAAGCATTACACGATATCTTCTTACTCATTTTTTCTTCTTCTAGGGTTTTTCCCTGATGTATATCCTCTTCTTTTGAAGTTTCTTGTTAATTTACTTCCTCCTCTTCACAATATATGTAAAATAATTTCTTTTCGGCACACTTATTAGCTGTAGTATATTTGCTATCACAACTATAGCAAAGCCCTTTTGCTCTTCTTTCTTGCAATTGTTATGGTGTCAACCTTGTAGGTTGTGGAAGTCTAGGAGTAGAAATGCTTCCATCTTTATAGATGTGAGTGGTAGGCTTCCTTGTCACCATAATTTTACATTCAATATTTCTTGCCAACGTGAATGCTTTATCCAATGAATCAGGTTCCCAAACGCGAACCTCATGTTGGATTTTATCCTTTAAAGTCCATATGAAGACATCAATCTCATGTTCCTATGGAATTTTAGTTACCCTTATATTCAATTTTTGGAATTCCTCAATGTTCTCCCCCAATAAACGCTTTTATTTGAGATTTATCAGTTGGCTAAAAAAGGTGTTTCTCTTTGTATCCTCATAAGTTACTATCATTTCCTCCGTAAAAATTGACCAAGTGACATTTTTTTTATGGGAGCAAAGCCATCGATACCATACAAATGTATTTTGTTCTAAATATGAAGTTGCAATCTGTACCTTTTGTGTTTTTTGCACATTATTGAGATCAAAATATTTCTCCATCTGTAGTATCCATGTTACGGGATCCTTGCCATCAAACTTCCTCATATCTATCTTTGGAATATGGTGGGTCTTCCATCCAACATTAGAGTTTATGAAATCATTATTAACATTTATTTTTTTATCATCATGAGTTTCCTCTACTATCTTTTCGCCATTAGGAAACATTTCTTGTATCAACTTTGTAAAACCTTCCATGTCTTCTTTTAGATCATTCTTCATGTTTTTGATCTTAGCTTCCATGTCATTCATTTTAACTTTCATGCCAGTTTCCATGCCATCCATATTATATTCCATGCCATTCTTCAAACCATCCATCTTAGCTTCCACGCCTTTCTTCAACCTTCCATCTTAGCTTCCACGCCTTTCTTCAAAACTTCCATTTCATTTTTTGTTGCTCTTTGTTAGAGTGAAATTTGGTGCACTTTCTCTTGTATTTTTGATATCTCATGTTGCACTTCTTTGTCTTCATGAGTCATAGTAGAGCCTTCTGAAGGCTTAATGGGTGTTGAATTATTTTTAGGGGGTATTTTAGAACCCAATACTGATATATATTCTACTATATGCCCTTGGAAGAAATTCAAAATGATTTTTCAAACAATACTTATGTAATTTGAAAAAAAATACACACCCTTTTCTTGCTTTTGAGGAGCTTGATATTGAAACTAAATAATCTCTGCTATTTTGGATCTTTAATATCTGAAATTCGGTGTTGTAGTAGCACTCTGAATCTTATTTCTCACGCCACATGTTTGACCTAATTTTTATTCTTTAGGGAAACATTATGTCCAATCTCCCACAATGACCTGATTATGGATTGGTTCAGTACAAAAAACTTGTATGATGTTCCATGTGGCACTATTTCTTCCTTCAGCTCTAAATTTGATATAAAGGAAACTACAATCCATGTCCTTGAAGCAACTATTTACAGAATTCCAATCCGATGCTCAGAGAGAGAGTTATGACGATTTTACCATGGAAACCTCTTTGAGATGAAATTCGTGAGCCTGAAAAAGCCCTAACTTCCACATATCATATCTCCCCAAATATTTGGAAACAAGATCTAAAATGTTTACACAATGTTCCTCAGGATTTCATCTTTACGTGATAAAAATTTCAGCTTCAGAAGCTTCATAGAAAAATCGTTATAGTGAAAATTCCAAAATGACTTGTTTGGAGTAGTGAAACCCTAGAATCCAAAGCTTTGATGCCAAATTTGATGAAACCAACTTCAAAAATAGAAGAAAAGAGAGATCAACACCTTAGAAATAAGCCACTTTGAGGAGGAAACCTACTTTACATTACATAAATGAACAATTATTGGATGATACAAATGACAAAACCTCCTTCTATATATAGGACTCCATGGGGTCACAATATAATCCTAGCCGACCTAACAATAATAATGTAAGGGCACAATAATAACAAAATTGGGGTTACAGGGGTACAACAATAACAATAAGGTGGATACGCTAACAACAGTAAGGGACTACACTAGTAATATAGGGACCTAACAAAAATGAAACTATAGAAGAGTTTAATAAGTGGTTTAACGAGTTTGTGAAAAAATGACCATGAAAATATTAGAAGTTTAGATGTAACCATCCTTATATATTACCTTGATTGAATTGATGGAAAACTTGGTTTCTAGATTAGAGAAAAGGATACCCAAAACCTTAAGTCAGTCCAAATTTCAACAATTAAAATTGTGAAGAAGATGACCATTCCTGGTAAAAGAAATCAACCGTAGTTCTTCAAGCGCAAATATTTCCTGAGTTGAAGCAATGTATTGAATGCTTAATATAATTGATTTTTCTCTTATTCCTGCTGTTGTAACAACATTAATAGAATATATTAAATATATGGACTCTATATTTACCTAACATAACATAGCCATGCAAAGTATATTGGCACAATTGGAAAGAGCTCAGTAATGCAATAGATATCCAGGACGGGGAAATGATGTATGTAATATGTTACCCAATACGATGCATAGACATATTCCTTAGCACCTTTGGTGTCATTGTGAGACATTTATAGTTGTCTATATTATCCATTGGCATTATACAAAGACTTATTAGTAATTATGGAAGAACACATTTTTCTGGGAATTACCCTTACGGTTCCCTATGGAATTGAACACTTCTCAAATGTGGGTGCTATAATGTTTTTGATAAAGATGTCATATGAAAAGTGATCAATTCATGTATTTGTGTGTGTTTTTATGGCATTTTCTAGTGTATTCAACATTGTGATATGACATGGTGGTTTATTGGTTAAGAGGGTGTACATTACATAACCCCTTTTATTATTGGATTTTTATCAATTTTAATATATTCCAGTCCTCATAATGTGTCATTGTTACATTGATTGATGGTATTGATCTCATATATGAGCACTAATTGGATATAAAATGTATTTTCACTTTATTAATTTATTTATCATGTTGAATATGGTTATCTAGAGTTTATTTATCCATGCACATGGATATGGTGCTTGAGGTTATTTAACCGTTGATTTTTTTGCGCAAGTATAAGTGATTTTATTGATTAGAAGCCAAAGACAATTCTACCATAAAATGCTAAATATCCACTCAACATGCATGCTAATTTGCTTATCAATCAAGCCATCTAAAAATAGATGTCTGTGTATTCTTGGATATCAAACAATATCCAAACCACTCCCCTACGTAAAAAAAATAAAATAAAATTATAGATCATATTCCTTCCAACCAATTAGAACTTGAATGCATATCAATTTCCAATTATTTCCAAGTTACAAAAATAAAAAATTTCTAAAAATAAGTATAGTAGTATAGCTTTCATAGAGGCTCCCTCTGTTTGAAAAGTGATTTTCATGCTCACTTGAAATTTTATTGTAGAATAAGGATGAAGGAAAATAGGTGCCAACTGTCAAAGATGTTATTTTATGAGTAATGTGACAAAATGTTTAATATTTTCTTATATTATTATAAAATATTTCCTAAATGTTTGCAAATCATCTTAGGTCGAGCATTATGTCCTAGTTTACATAACATCAAAGTAATTATCTTTTATGTGTTCCTTAAATTGTTCTGTTCATATGTCCTACAACTTGATCCAGATTACTTATCAGCCACATTAAATGGTGGCCAAGTTGCCATTTTATCTGAGGGGATTGTTGTTATATGGTTGTGATAGGTCTTCAAGTAGCAAAGGGTGTGGTCGGAATTGGGAGCCTTGTGCTTGTTAATGGTCTCATTATTCAATTTGTTGGTCCATTAAAGGTTTTTCTATGATTTTCTTAGAAGAGATGCTATGTAATTTGGTCTCTTCTTCCTATAGACACAAAATGAGACAAAATTATTATTGTCATCATAGGCCAAAAAATATCCCATGGAAATGGAAATTAATGCTTTAATTCAATTACTGGATTGTCTTGAGACCACTATATTCCTGTCAAGCCTTCTGAAGTATGTAGATAATAGAAGAAATACATGAAATAAATATATTGATATGTATTATGAGAGTAGTTGGGGAATTAATGTAGTAAAGTGAGTTTGTTTCCACTCCAAAGAGAATCAAATTTTTAGGGGTTAATGGTTTCATGCATTTGCGATTGAAAAGAAATAACTTTAATAATCTATGTGGATAATCCACACATGCATTCATGTGATTTCAATTTATTCCCATACAATAATGGTGATACTTATTTGGCAGGGGAGGCAGTGGCCTCAATTATATTAGAAGGAAAGCTACAATCCTTTGTTGAGAAATTGATTAGGGAAGAAAGAATACAGATTTCTCTTATCTTGGCAAATTACATGTGATGTTCTTTTATCTTTTCTCTTTTATTATTATTATGTTCTTATCATCAAATAAGTTACCAATCAATTAAGATCACAAGAAAGAAAGGGGGACACAAGGTATAGGCTCCAAGCTAGGGAAAACCCCTGCAAGGTGAGAACTTAGAAATAACTTATCTTCGGATAGAATAAATTCGAATGAGACTTCTAGGAATCAAGACCAAAATAGGATATCCACCAAGAACCAAGTCAAAAATAAAATAGGTCTTCTCCATGACAAAACTACCTCCAAGGACAAGGAAGAAAATTAGGCTTATAGGCTAGAATAGTCTTTCGGCCTCCCAAAAAATATTTGCTACTTTTCTTGCAATTATCAAACCTGTAGAGTACCTAGCAAATCTAATTACTTCACAGGTGTAAGTTGTAATATAGATAATTTTAGAGATCAAAGTTCGTTAGGGTTTGTTGATCCTTTGCTAGGGTTTTCCTTGAAAGTGAGATGTGTACATCAAATTTGGTCGAATTTCCTCCTTTAAATAGCCTGGGCCAAGAGGCTCAAATAACCCTCTCTAAGCTAAATTCATCATAGTTTTCTGACTTGGCCTTGGGAGTCCTCTTGAATATTCTAAAGAGAAAATAATAATTTTTTTGTTAATACAAGTGCCCAATAGGGTATTTTACAAAATTTGACTCTTTGACTTATGTATGTCTCAGGAGCATTAATAGAATGATTAACCTAATTGAAAAAAGAATTCAGCATGAACCCCATGCTTTAAAAATTAACCTTATTTTTCTTCTTTTGATACACATGAGTCAAATGATAATTATAAAGACTGAAACTAGTTACATCTTCCAACACTCCCTCTTAACTAGGGAGGTATTCATCCCTCTTAACAAGGGAGGTATTCTGATAATTGTCCAATCGATACAAGGACAATACTCACTTGAAAATTTCTCATAAGAAGATTTGGATTGGTAAGCCATATTCAAGCATAAAAATCATAATCAACATTGTCACATGTTATTATTTCAAGGCCTTTACTAACATACTATATATCTCCACAAGATAAGAGCGCAATGCTAGCAGGCTTTACGTGGGACATCACACTAACTCTCAAGGCACATATCCCATCTAGATGTTCACAAGGTATTTCCTTCTAGTACTATTCTTGTCTTGGATTCCCAATCCTCAGAGAATATCGATCCTCTTCCACCAATCTTATCTTGGATACCCTATCTAATCCTCAAAGAGTGTTTTTCTATGAGACTACTTCCCTAACTTGGAATTCTAATCCTCAAGAAGTACTAGTATTATATGCTTACCCAATCCTCCGAACCTCATTATCATTTCTTGAACTTCACTAGATGTATAATTGTTAGTCCTAGCCTAGTGCATGACACACGAAGTAGAGAACCATATCCATAATCACTCCCTCTTAGGGAGGAATGCACATCATCACTTCCTCTCAACTAGGGAGGATATTTTCATTCCATCTCATAATTAGGGAATATATCAATCTCCCTCTCAACTAGGTAGAGTTGACCATCATCAACTACTTTTTCTTCAATGGAGATCATATTAGTAGCTGCATGGGATCCTCCTTTCCCATCATCATGTCATATGTGAAATTAAACATTTCTAAATATCATGGAGCCATATTTTTTCACAAATTCTCATTGAGACAGGGTTCATCACTTTCCACATCACTTGATCATCAACAACTATATCCTCTTAATTTAAACAATGTAGAGCTTAGCCATAGCTTTGTATAAACATCAAGAAAGTGACCTTCTTTATCAAAAGATGACCTTCAAGCTATCTCATGTCTTGCAGCCTTACTGACTAGTGCAATGTATGCATGTTGTCATAATTTCCTTTGGGCCATATGCCAAAGTCATCACTCACTTCATACATTAAGTTGTGACTAGATAGTTCCCAACTATCTCATGAATTCCCGCAACACATATTTCTAGGTAGAAAAGTCATATTCCAATCAGGACATCAATACCAAATAAATATTAGTGTTACCATGATATCTTCTTCATTAGATGTTTTTTTATGTCTTTCCTTTTTTTCAACATCCTTCATCATGGTTATTCTTCATGCTAGAGTAATTTTACTGTTTACCAACTTGAATATTTAATTAAGGCTTCTTGAAATCTATTTTCCCAAATTTTTTAGTTTTGGTTTAAAATAGTTTTAAATGAGTGTATTTATATCATGATACCTCTGAGAATATGAATATATAAACAAAAATGTTGGTCCTACACGTGAATTTGGAATATCTAGGAAGGGTGGTATTTAATACCAATGGTCTACTTTATCTGAATAGTGTTGTTGAAGCTGATTCCCACACAAATATGATAGATTTATTAGGTGTTTCTTGCTGGGGAGTTGGAAGAATTGAAGCAGAAGCTCAATGCTTGGCCAAGTAATCTAGTTTTAACATATAGATGTTTCCTTTTCCCCGGGAGAAAAATCATATTCTTTGCATATGGAAAGACATTTTATACATGCATTATGGATTCCCAACAATAAGAAATAGGTTCTAGAAAGGTATACTGATAGGAATATCAAAAAATCCTGAGGGGGAATACCCTAAGAAGGGATTATTTAATGAAAGACTCAAATAAAATAGTTTTACAAAAAACGACTCAACATCAGTTAAGGCTCTCAAAAATAGAATCTCAGAATATTGTATACAATGTTTAAAGCATCATCCAAAAACCATAATTCCCAATGGGCCACCATTATCCATCAAGATAGGGTAAACAAAAGTAAAAATGAGGTGAGACACAACCTCGACAATCATAAGTTATCCTTAGTATATAAAAAGTTAAAGTGACCAGCGACCTTCACATTGGCATCATTACATCAAGAGTAATAAGGTGCTCTACAACTGAATATCATGGACATGTTGTGACATATGTGGGTAAATTTACATGTTGAATTTAAAAAAAACATAACTTATAACAAATAATAATAATATTATATTATTTTTTCTAGGTTACACTGCCTAAGGAAAAACCTAGATTACTCTCCCTCATTATTTTGGGGATGTTACTCAAGGTAAACCATAGAATTTGAGGGAACAGGTTTGGTTAATAACATGTGTTGAATTCATCATGAAAATATACTCATTAAGAGCTCAACATGTCCCCTGTGGGAATTGAACCAAGGTGGAGAGGATGACATTCATTCCTCCTCTCAACCACCTGAGCTAGACACAAATGACTAAGAATATTATATGTTACATACACACATACCCCTAATATAAGAACTTCTATATAGGTGATAAAAATGAGAGATCAAACTTTACTAAAATAGAAATACCATGAATATGATTTTACATAGAAATATTGTTATCTTCTATTCCTCTTAGACATCATAAATGATCAAAATAATTTATATTTAACAATATTTTATACCTCTCATCACTTGATATTTCTGGACTTAAGATGGATCTATCCAGCTATATAGGAACAAATTCCTCAAAAGAATAGAAAACAATTTTGTTAGATAATAGTTATACAATAAACTTCTGGAGAGATACTAAGTGTTCCCATCTCTCTTGATTTGAGCAAAGTCTATGAAATATCATCCAAAGATATCCCAGCTTTCGTATAGGTAGTGTGCATCTTTTTTATTTTCTTTGTATAGATGTGAGAAAGAAATGGGATTCAAGAATAGATTCAAAATCCTACTTTCCCTTTTTAGCCATATGACTCTTAATAGAATCAAAATAAATATGAATATGTGAAACTCCTTTTTCCAGCAGCAAGAATTACTAGTAAAGCTAAATATAACACCACCAAAGAAATCCCATGCATTGGATTTGTCAATAATATTAGGGGAAATTTGTCTACATAGTTGAATTAGCCTGAAACTTCAGCTTCCAAAGAAAACTTTGCATTATCCACACTTGCCAGGTCCATGCTTATTTATTTAGCTTAGATATAGTCATCCAATTGAGATACAACATCCCCTTCCAATCCCAGTAAACCTTGACTCTTCCATCCTTGGGAAAAAATTTTAGTCCTACATGAATTTCTCATGGAGTGAATTAGTAAGATTTCTGGAGAGACAAGGCATTCCCAAACCAATCACTGTTGTCTTTTGTACGATGTTATCCTTAAAATGGTTTGCTAATTTTCAAAATTAGATGGTCCATGAGAAAATATAGTCATGAAAAACGTTTTAACCCAAAGAAGTTATGTATCATTCACAGTGTTGTTTATAAGTTGAGTGAATGCTCCATGAATAAATGTAGTTATGAAAAATGTTTTAACCCACAAAATTTCTTATCATTCACAATGTTTTTTATAATTTGAGTGAACGAGGGATGAATTTTCTGAAAATACATTCAAAGTCTCTTAATATAGTGTATAAAGTGGACAATATCCATTTTTTCAGAGGAAATCTTGTCAACAACCTATCATATTGAAAAATTAGGGCTTGCACAGTAATTTATTATAATTTATAATGTGGACAGAAGTCATGTCATTCAGATTATGCATAAGTCTTACCAATTGGTAGTAACCAGTAATTTAATTTAAAATTGAAAAATTAATGATATATTTAAGTTGTTTGATACTAACTAGGTTAAGGTGTACTCAAGTGTGTTTTTTTGTTCAGGTATAGTTCCAAAACTCACTTAAATGTTTTCTGGAGTCAATATGTTGTGGAATAACTTATGAATTTTTTTTTCATGCATCTAGAACCAATGAATATGGTTCTTCCCGGCATTGTTGGTTTCAAATTAACTGGAACTTTGAACAATGGAGTGACAGCTATGAACCTGGTTCTAACGACGACTCAAATTTTACGAAAGCATGGTGTGGATGGTAAATTTTTTCAGTTCTATGGTAGGTTTCACTTGGTGCATATGCACTTTTTATATTTTTTCCATGGTTTCATGTTTTTAAATCTATATGGTTAGTGCTTGGTATTACTTTTCATAAAACTTTGGAAGATATTTCTTTTCAGGCTTATTTTTATCATAATATAAATTTAGGTGATGGTATGGGTGGATTATCACTTGTCGATCGAGCAACTATTGCAAACGTGTCTCCATAGTATGGGAAAACCATGGGAATATTCCCTCTAGATCATGTTACTCTGTAATATTTGAGGTTAACAGGTCACAATGATGAAACTATGAGTATTTGTAACTCTCTAATTGCACTGTAAGTTAATTTCATTCGACATTATTCTGCGCCGCTAATACATTTTGGGTCCATTTACATGTGAATATGATTGAAGCCTAACTTTTTGCCAACAAAATGTTTGTGGACTATAATGAGGTGGCCTGCATTGTAGTTTTTAAATTTTTTTGATGGAAATTATGTTTTTAATTTTTTTATGGGGATTGTATTTGTTGATTTTGTTTCATTAAATACTTCAATTACAACAAAAAATAAAGATTATTTGTCCTATTTGAATTGGATCTTTCATCTGTTGAACCTTGTATATCAGGACCAAAAGTTAAATTATTTTTTAGACTTTTAGTCATTGTTTTAAGTATTCTATTTTTGGCAAAAACCAGTGTAGTTTTGTCTTTGTTTTGAAAAAAATACAGATCTAAAATTAGTTTATTGTGTTATAAAAGGCTGATATGGAATATTGTGTTTCATCTCTCTGGTTGTTTTAAACCTCATGATCGCGTTACTCTCAGGGAAATGAAAGCTGATCGACATGCTTTCCTAGACAACAATGTTGGGTTTAAGGTGAAGTTAATATGTTGGCTTTCATTTTTTATAAGAATTAAAATGATTTATATGTAAATATGAGCATCGTTATTTCATAATTCAGTAAACTCAATTTCCTTAGGCATAGGATTTTTATTGTTTCATAGCATTGAATGCATTTCATTATTGAATTGAATAAATTAACAAAAAAAATTTCAATTGTTTGTAAATTTTACATACTCCTAGCCATCCACTTATCAACATGGATTTCAAACAAGTCACATCTATTATAGTTTCTAAATTCCCTCTGAAGTGAGTATTCTTCCATACTTTAAGAGACCATATTAGATGTTGATATTCATGCTCAACTATCATGTCTTCAACTTGAAGATACTAAACTTCAAAACATATCATGCTTATGCAACCAAGAATATTCCCGCAACTTGCTCCTCCTATAATATTCTGAAAGCGTGAATAAAATTTACTAAAAAAGAATCCAAATTCATGCATACCTCTTTCTTTATCTAGCCATCTAGTCCAAAATTTATTCTTATCTCGAAGACGAGACTTCCTCCATGCTAAATTGTACCTTCAAACTGCTAGGAAGCTTGCTCTCAAAATCCGATACTATAGAATATTCCTGCAATCTCGTCATGATTCTTCTTCTACAAATTGAAGAATCTCTCATGATTTATTTCTTATAGAGTATCTTTGATATCCTCTCTTGATATGACATGATATAAATATTTGATGCACTCATTGGTCCTACTGTTAGATGAATTTTTTTATGAATACTCAAATTCCTCATATCCTTATGCTCTTATCTATGACTCCAAAATTAATAATTCTACATGGTCTACTCTTCAAACTACAAACCTCATTGGGATCTTCAAACTTAGGCTTCTTTTCAAGTTCTTTTCCATCTTCAAATACATGAGCTCCATCCCTTTCCTTCAAGGATTCTTAGGACAATCTTCCTTGAAGTGTCCATCCTCATTACATTCAAATCATTGTATTCTGGATATATTTATCTTCTTTTTATGAGGTTCAAACTTCCAAAAGTTCCATTTCTTAAACTTCTTTAATTTAGAAACAAAGGCTTGAGCCTTACCATTAGGATCGGTGTCGTTGTTGTGAAGACAATCCCCTCTGCAGAAAGATGTGATCTCTCTAGCCCTAGAGTTGGTCTAGCAATGTACAAGGCTATTTAATGGACACTTTCTTCGTAAATATTCAAAGAGGGGTGAGAAAGGAAAAAGGACCTACCTCTTCCTGATGCTACACTCAACCTTTTGATGTAGGCCTTGATCCACAATCCTTCAAGCTCGATCCTCCCTATTGGTGGTGTTGAAATACCTATAGGAGATCAAGAGACAACAAAAAGCATGATCCAATACAAAAAATACATTGAATATCAACTACCTAACAGATCAAGGAGCATTAGGCTAGTTGTATGGATATCGAAACAAATATATAAAGTGAAACACCATATTTATTATTGATAATATAAAATAGGAAGCATACAATCGTGGACTTGATGTTGGAGGCCTCCCTTTGGTGTAGTACGATTCCAAAATGAGGCTTTTCAAGTGTTCCTTCTCTCAAATGGAAATTTTAGCATTAACATAGCATGGGGATGAAAAGGATTATTGATCAAACCTACCCAAAAATGACCAACCAGTAGTGGGGGGATGGGGATCAATTTATAGGAAGGGAGAGGGAGTTACGAGCCCATGAAAGAAGGAGGAAGGCCCACTTCTCAGGGGATACTCCCCTATTGATAAGATCAAGAGCTCCAAATGAGTGACCTCGACCATATCTCCATCGAAAATAATCCATATTGTCGTCATGGAAGCTTATAGAGATCGAAGATTATCCTCAATTTGAGGAAACACTTGCAGAAAGGGTCCAGCTTGGCTTTTCCAATTAGAATAACACTCGCAGTGCTAGGCTAGAATGTGCAACCCACCATCATCATAGGTAGATAACTGGAGAAAATAAATGACCAAGAAATATAGGGTTTGAGCTAGGCTTCTGCAGAAACTCTTCAAGGAAAATTTCTTTTAGTATTTAAAGGATACCTTGATGTATTTTTCCAATGTGGATATATTGCATAGTATTCATCATAGGGTACTTCAGGATTAGGGATGGGAAGTGAACATTATGACAAATTACTATGTAACATTCATCCTTTGCCTTCAATTTAATCTCTTCCAAAATTAATTGAGACCACAAATATTATTGGAGTGTATTTCCATGAGTAGATACTAGTAAAAAAAGTGTTCCATTCTAGAGGTAGAGTATTGAGCACACAGGTTGTCAATTCTGCATATGAAACAATTTCTACAAGAGCTTGGAGTTGATTCCTCAACTAAGATGTATTTACCGAGTATTAGGAGATGTCTTTATCAAAGGATAACCTTGCCTTCTACAAGTGACTTCTCAAATATATCTCTTGTCTTGAATTTATTACTGCATATAACTTGGTCAACCTGTCATAGATGTATTTTTCCTTATCCAATTCTGCAACAAATAGAATAAGGATAAGATATATCATGTTCTTCCATGCTTTGAAGTTGGATGTCCCATAAATATTATTGCCTTCTTTGGAGAATGAACACAGAGTATTAGATTCTTAAGACATAGAGAGAAATACAAAACTTACTTGAATTTGATGATGCCTTTAAGGTTAAATTCAATTGTAGGCTTGTTTTAAATGGTCCCAAGACTAAGATGCCAAGTTTTTTCTCCTTTTGTCTTCTGGTTAGGGTTCATTGTAGTTACCACTACAGTCTTGATAAATTAGCCTTATTCTATTCTAAATAATTGTGGATTCCTTCTCATCAACAAATCTTTAATTCACAACTTTAACAATATATTTGGTACATATATTCGAATGAATCCATCCTAGTAATTTTAAGGAGCCCTAGGAAGGAGGAACTCGGTCTTGTCATGGTGACAAGTCTTTCACCGTTTAATTTTATATGAGTCCAATGGAAGAATAGCTCATTGTACTTTTCATGTTTAGGGAGTTTGAAAAAGAAAAAAAAATAAAACTTCATAATTTCCCTTTTCGTAAATCATCCCTCGAATCCGAAAAGGTAGAAAAAAAATATCCGAGAGAACCTCTTAACCATGTTCGATAAAGGTATTCCTTTTTTGTAAATATTCAATCTCATCCCCAAAAAGGGGTAAATGCATACTAAGATGATTTCATTTAATTTACTTTAAAGATCTTGAAATGACAAGTGCTCGACAATCTTTTCATTTTTCGAGAGTAATAAAAGAGATTAAATTCTACTCCTCTTGGAGGAATGAGTGGTATAAAAGGTAGCAATTGGTTCTGGTGATGATGGAACTACTCAAAACAAGTAAAGGTCAAGAGGCTATCTAACAAGACCATTAATCCCAACGGTTCCTTGGGAAAGGGTAAAAAACCCAAGTGAAAGTGTATGATTGGCCAAACAAATGGTGACGATGGAATGACAAAACCAAGGCTCATCCAGAAAAAGAGGCGGATAAAAGGACAATCATAAGAGGTGTATAGGAATGATTTTATTTTTACATAAGCTTGAAAGATGGGAAACTATTATTGAAATAACTTTACATGCCCCCAACATGGTGAATCAATTCTAAGTACATGTCCACTAAGGTTCATGTCATTCACCTAAGAAGACTATTGGTTGCTAACAGGTGGATGGAATGAAGGTTCTTTTATGAGATCAAGTGAAAGACTCAACTGGAATTTTATGAGGTCTAGTCAAAGACTCAAACTGAAAGGGGATTATTTTTCATTTTTTAATTAGGTTTACATTGTAAAAGAACTATCCTCATGACACCTTGTTTCGTTTTTTAACAAGCTTGACAGAAGAAAAGGAACTTTGCTTTGACACCTTGTTCATTTATTAACAATCTTGATACACGAAAAGGAACTCTGCTCTGAAGACCAGATCATGGCATCCAATAGGTTCTCATCAGACAGGAGAAAAACACTATAGAAATTAGGTTCTAATGCCCCCAGTACATGATGCACTATAGAGAGTGAACCCATTGACCATATCATCAACAAATGTGGACATGGAACAATTTTCCACATAATAATCCTATGGCAGGGAAGATACCACTTGTAAGTAAGAACCATTAAGTGACGATGGTTGATTAGGATTCAGATTAGGATGAATGAATGACAACTGATAAGTCATAATTCTTCCTTCATGTGTGAAACACATCAGGTGAAAGAGAGAAGAGACAAGAGCTCCCATGACATAATTATAGTCACATCCAAGGAGTAAGTTAAAGTCCAAAGGGCCTTGAACAACCATTATGTCTATATATACAATATTCACTCCCAAATTAATGGGCAAAACAGGAAGGATACCTAATGGTTGACTAGTTCCTCTGTTAAATGCTAACAAATTATGGGTAACAGGCACAAGCTGCGGAGAATTGGAAGCTTGCAAAGTAGTTGAGGACAGAATACTAACAGATACAAATTCATCTATTATGGTGATAGGTACGACCAAAATATAGAACTATACCATGATCTCTGTTATTCATTGGTAATTTTTACTATCTGAAGATGAATAAATATCAGTCCTAGATTTCTAAAAACAAGATTCCGGAATATTGTGAGTTTTAGAAATCTCACTGCCTTCATTATCCTTGTCACGAATTTCTCATTATTCTAATATTTTCCAGTCCATGATTAACCTGCCATTCCTAAAGGGCCCCTCATGGTATTATGTCACTCATCTAGTTTGTTTTTTTCCACCTATCACCCCAACAATTTGTTTTTCTTTTACCCCACTTTTTCACTTTCATCTAGGGTTAACAGTTAGCCTATTCTTTCCCATTTTCATCAGGTTCCTCAAAATTTTAAAGTCGCAAGACTACCTCTATAAGCTCTTTAGATCAATCAAGTACATCAGTTTCTATATATTCAAATATACCAATTGGTCAAAAAAAAAAAAACTTTGTTTTTACACTATTAAGATCTCAAGCCTAATTTCATTCAAAATACCAAGTTAAAACCCTCTCACTAGATCATTAGCGTTTCCTAGGTTATAGGGTCTTCATTGGTATTTTAAGCTCTACTCTTCTTATGCTAATACCTTATTCAAATGAAAATAAGAGCAACACATGAATGCCAAAGAAAGAGTAGAAAATATCCTAAGAAGGCCACTCTATCAATTTCAAGTTCTGCTAGAGATAAATGAGAAATTTTGACATTTCTGCAGGAGTGTTAAAGTGACCAACAACAGAAAATTGGTAAGGTAATCGGTCTGTGACAAAGTGAATACATTCACAGCAAAAGGAGAGGAAAAATTTTGTGTCCAAGAAGAATCAACGTTGTTTAGCCTGATTGGGCTAGAAGTGTGCCAAGCAAGGATCTAGTGCAGCAAATCACTTTGAGAAAGTATCCCAGAAACCTAGGGTTTGGTAAGATGGTCAAAGGAGGAAAAATGAAGATGTTAGACCTCCATCATGACAGCAGAAGGAGATTTGAAGGGACTATTGTGTGTGTCATCCCAGATTTTTCCAAGGTGATGATTCCTCACTGTTTCAAGGGAAAAAGAAGAAAAGAAAATTAGTGAGAAGAGAATAAACCATTTTTTCAGGTCACCCACACTCAGAAATGTCAAAAAGGGTAAAAAACATGATTACAACTTCACAATGCAAGAAAAAGGGGTTTTGGGAGTGCTGCTGTAAAAATCCCTCAATGAGTTTCAAGAAGGAAGTTTTTAGGGTTCTGATATGTCATGGTAAGTGAAACATACCCTTAGGATAAAAAGACCCATTCATGTTTCCAGCAAGCTGCCACCAAAACGGAAAAAAGAGCTATTCAAATATTTTTCAGCCACCTACAGCAAAAAGAGACAAAGGAATATCAGTAAAAAAGTGAGAAAGTAACAACATTAGAAAAGTGGGTTTTCTAGTTTAAATTTATTTGCCTCGGCTATAAATGCATTTTCCACCCTTCAGCAACTCATTTTTCTTTACAAATATCATCAAATGCGGTGAAAGAATAAATTGTGAGTTTCTGGCAAAATTCGAGCAAAGTTCCCTGTGTTGCGCGCCTGTAGTCGTGTGCTACGCTCCTGGAGGTTTTTCCTGTGCAGAATTAATTTATGTTGCACACCTGTAATTGCGCGCTGCACGTAGGTCCATGCAAAATTGACACTCCATCCATAATTTTCATGCAACATTCACCCGATGCCCGTTGAGTGCAGACTCGGCACCTGGCACCTCAGCTCGACCAACGTGCACACGTTGCACACCTGGGGCAAAGCACGACAGACACAACCTGAAAAGCATGATAGTAATGGTTTCGGTATTGCACGTTTGCTCTATTCAGTGACTCGACATGCCCATGTAGCCTTGCCCACATTACGCGTTTGACCTTCCACTCACCCGACAAGCCTGTGCCAACGACGTGTTCAATAGTGAACGTGTTGCGCATTTAGCTGTTCAGCGACCCGACAGGCTCATGCAGCCTTTCACACACTGCACGTTCAACCTTCTGCTCACCCGAATGGCCCGACGTTGCGCGTTCAGTGCTATAACCTCGGCCGACACGACAGCATGTTCAGGTGTTGAGCTCTTGGACCGGAGGGCCTATCCACCAGTGCAAGCATTCAAACATCTCAAAAACCCCTCCATTTTTTTGCTAGGTGCCTTCCTAACATTTTTTTTAGAGGTATGTGGATGCATTTCCATCTTTCATGTAGTTTGATAATGTGAAGTTAGAGAGGAATGTAAAAACCCTAAAAGAAAAGGAAAACCTAGTCTCCATGCTAAAAACATTACTATTTAAAAGACACTCATCCATCTGCATGCTAAGGGCACATTGAGACTGCCTTGTTGAGAAGTTTCTCATCTACCAAGATACTCACTCCATTTTCAAAATCAATCCCCTACAGTACTAAGCATTGACTTTACATTACCTCACCCTCTTAGATTGTTATCATTACTAAGGTGCTTTCATAGTAAGGTTTTGCATATTAGTTGGTTTACATTCAAAATTATTTAACCTTCTCATTTTGCCCAAATTTCCCTTTCACTCATCCCTCTCATCCACTTGCAAAAAAATACCTTTCTTGTCACCATCTCATTTGTCTTCATATCATTTCACAAGCATAGTTAGGGTTTTCATTTTCAAAGAAATAGTGAAATCAAAATGTCAAGGGAAGGTAATAGTGATAGTGGTGAAGGAGGCCAAGGGCCTAGAAGACATCAGCGCAAGGGTGGAATAATAAATAGGTTTTAACCACTAAACACTGTCGAGTTGATGACATCCCCTATGACAGTTTCATATTTCCACAATGTGCGTTGTTTTGAATTTTGTGAAAAAGTACAATAGGTACAAAGCCATCCTAAGCTGACTAGGCTTTTTATCCTTAACCTTCATGACAATCAATTAAATTTAGCTGGGTTAAATTTTGAGCTATCTTCAAATGCTATTTATATGGCCACCGGGATACCTAGTGTGGAAGAAAGTTGGTTCAAGCAGGCTATTTTGGATCTGAGCCACTATGAACCTTTCCTAAGACCTAGATACCAAGCTGACTACAAATCCATTTTTCCCTTTTCACATTTGTTGGAGATATATGAACCCTTGATGAGATTCATCATGAAATATATTACATGTGAGGGGAGGTTTTCTAGGCTTTATTCATACCATATAAGACTAGTCATGCACTTCACTAGGGTAAAGATGCTACATTTTCCCTATTATCTCTATAGGAGTATCGATAATATGTCTTATATTGTGCAAAAGGGACATCCTTCACAAAAAATGCAAAGCCTTTTTCAACATTCTCTTATCAAGATAGTTGTGTTACATCAATTTGATATAAAGGGTATTCCATGGGAGGTGTTCATCGCCCATGAAGTGTTCACAAACCCACAACCCCCATCTTCAGCCAAATTTTCCCTCATCATCCGATCCCCCTTCCTCACCTTCTCCTAATGCTTCAGGTAGTGAACAAAGTGGCAGTGAACAGGCAAGTGACCATAAGGAAGAGGAAAATAAGGAGAAAGTTGATGAAGAAGAGGAAAATAAAGAGGAAGAAGAAGAAGAGGCAGAGGTCAACAATGAAGCAGAAGACATGGAGGTAGATGAAAATGAAAATGAAAACACAAATGATGAAGAAATCAGCCAAGAAAATGATGATGATGTTGAAAACAACCCACAAGTCAACGAGGAAGATGAAAATGCAGAAATCAGTAAAGAGGAAAATAGTGATGAAGAAACTAATGATGACACCTTTGACAGTTAGAACACAAATGATGATAAGGGCTGTGATGAAGTTAGAAACAAAGATGACAGTGATGAAACAGAAAACATGGTAACTGATAGCAATGATGATGATGATGAAAACAGTGACACTAAAGACCAAAAAATCAGTGAAGAGGCTGATACATCAGTGAAAATCAGAGCAATAATGCTAGCATTAGTAATGAGGGAGGCAGTGACAATAATGATAACAGTCCTAATGGGAAAGAAGGCAGTGAAAACAATGAGCCTGATAGTGGTAATGATGATAGTGCAGAGAATAATGCCAAAGACAGTGAGACTCCTAGCAATATTGAAGGAAATGAAAAAGTGGCCAAGGTAATGATAATGATGAGGGTAGCATAGCTCACAGAACCTAGATGACAATGAAGCTAATATTAGTGAAGGAGAAAGGGATGATGATACAAATGATGATCAGAATAGTGATGTTAGGATGGAAGAAAATGAAAGTGAGGCTAATGAAGGCAGTCAAGATCACATTGCAGAAAACATCAGTGCAAAGTTCAATGAGGAAGAGAAAAGCAGTCCTGAGGTTAGCCATGGTTAGGGCATTTAGATGAAAAAAATTGAGCTTTTCCCTCTCACATACCAAAGAGGAAAGAGGCATGTTTTTGCTGCCTCTAAAAGGCAAGGGACGATGCAATCCACCTCAGCTAAGAAGCTTGACAAAGGCAAACAAAATATCAAAGAAGAAGAAGAATAATATCAACATGAGGTTGAGAGAGAGTTTGAAATCATTCATATTGAGAATGATGAGGAAAATGAAGCAAGGATCTCAAACTTGCTCCTCCAGAACAAAATTCCCAAATTGAGGACCTCCAAGAAAATCTAGATAGGGCCAAGACTGTGAATAATGTCCTTGAGATGGAGAACAGATAGTTAGGGGCAAAAAATGCCATTTATGAGGCTAGAGAATTCACAGCCTGGAAAGAAGCTCAAAGGGCACATGTAAAGCTAGAGGAATTCATGGGAGCCTATGAGGAAAGTGAAGATGAAGAAGGACAATCTAGAATAAGACCAAGAACCATGGGTTTAAAGAAGGCCTTGGCAAGACAAAGAGAGCAAGAGTCCGCCTTGGCAGAGAAACTACCTCTAAGTGAGCTTCTTGCCATCGAGATAAAATATGATCAGGATCCTTTGCTAGAAAGAGCAAACACACACTTGGAGGCCAAATTGGAGAAGGAAAATAGAGACCTTGACCTCCAAAGGAAGATTACCAAACACTATGGACTTAGAAATAAAATTGCAAGGGCCAAGCTCAAAATATCCTTTACCAAAGTTCAAGCCCTCAAGGAGGAAAAAGGTCAAAGAAATCTTTACCTTCTTTCTGATGCTTCCATGCAAGCATCCTAGGCATAACAAGGAAGATAATTGCAAATTTTGGGAACTTTTTGGAAATTTTGGATTTTTTCTGATTTGGAGGGCCAAGGGCACAATACCCTTGGTGCTGTGCTTTTTCTCAGGGCATCCTCAGGAGGTAAAGTTTACATTTTTGGAATCCTCAGCTCAAGTACAACATGATCACCAAATTTTAGGTCATTGGGAGTTGATTTTTCCTCCAAAAGGGTTAAAAACACCCTAATTTTCACCTTGCTTTTTGAATAGGTTACATGGGTCCAATCAAAAAATGAAGGGAATTTTTGGAAATTAGACTCAACTGGAGTTCCAACGACCCATCATGGAGCCCATTCCTACATTGGGAAGGCCTTCAAAAATTGGACGCAAGATGACCCAGTTTTCTTGTTCATGTGTTGCGCCCTTGGCCTGGAAATGCATTCTCAAAACTCAGTGTTGTGCCCCGACAATCAAAAAGTCAAAAAAGTACACTTGGAAATATTTTGGAGGCTTGGGGAAGCCCAAATGTCAATTTTTTTTCCAAAAATAGTCGAGAATATATTTTGTATTAGATATTTTGTGCCTTGGGCCTTGCAAGGTCTCAATGGACAAAAGTGACATTTATGATTAACTAATAGGCTTCTAGAGACCTAATTAGGGTTTATTCCTCCAATGCAAGATAAATAGAGCATGGAGGTTTCATTATATATGTTGGATATTTGCTGAGCATGCTATGAGATAGAATTGGAGTTTATTGGTGAAACTGGTGTTTGGTGCCTTGTGATGGTGTTGGATTGTGCTTCCATGGATCAAGCTCACTCTTAGGATTCATTAAGCTTGTTTAAATGGTGATGTATTCCATCTTTATGTTTGTTTTCTTCATTTATTCATTGTGTTTATGGTTCATTTAGTTATAGAACAAAAATAGAGAATATGATTTACCTTCTTGGTACCCTACTTATGCCTGCTTTCTTGACTTCTATGTTTTCTTCCTCAAAGTTTTGCTAAAGAAATCCTTAAATTCTCTTTAGTGTTACTAATATGTTATGTTAGAATGCTATCTATTTGCAAGTAAGTTTTAGAGAATCCTTAACTTCTCTCTTAGCTTACTTAACTATTGTTTTTAAGACCTTTTTAGCCTAGTTGATATTGATGAATCCTTCATTGCTCTTCAAGTTTTCATTATGCTATCACCTTAGAAGATTTTTCTTGTTTATTGGTTTTTTAAAGGATCCTTTATTTTCCATTTAACTCACTGTATTCACAACTCTATGTTACTTCACTCGCCCTTGACCTAATTAGATCCATTTGATCTTGCCAACTTTCCCTTTGAACTATCCTTGACTCATTTTTACACATTTCAAGACTTTTGAAAACTCCATAGCCCAATAGATTGATATTCCCCACTCTATTAAACTACTTAACAACTTTCCCAACCAACCAACAAACAAACAAACCCTAAACTTAAAAACTAGCCTAAAATCAAACCCTTAAAGCCAACAAGTTCACATCCTTTGCACAAAATAGAGAGAGCCCTCTCTGAGTCTAGGAAGGCTAGGTCCTACGACTCCAAAGACTGGTCTGAAGTTACCCTGTTCATTTTTTCTCACCAATCTAACAAATTACGGGGACCTAACATAATGGAAATCACGGTGGGACTTTCTGAGTAAGTAACAAGGTTATACATCCTTAGAGAATTCAGAAGCCCTTGTTAAACAATATCTATTGATTTATCGCCACCTCATCGCCTAAAATAATGGAGATCATGGTGGGACCTTTGAGTTAGTGAAATCCTAAGTATACCTTAGGAAATCTGAAATCCCTGTCAAACTTAGAAAACTTAAGTGTTAGTCAAAATTAGAATCTAATTGTTTCACCATCCTAGCAAAATGATGACTCAACTGGAGGACACTCATAAAAACATTAGGGCTACATAAAGGAACTCAGAAAACCCCAAAAAATCCCTAGATTGGTTTTTTTAAATTGTTGGTGGTGGACCACAAATACTTATCTTCAAAACATTAAAAAACATCCACCTGGTGACTCCACTAGCCTCCAGTAGACCTACTAACTTTACTAGTTCTCGTAGAATTCCCTAGGATTGTGTCAAATCAGCCCTGAGCAGTTTAGAAGCCTAGTCACATACTGTGTGATTTTAGGAAACACTAAGAGGGGTCATCCTTCCGAAAGTAGTCATAAACTTTTGGCCTTTCTGCACTTTGGGTTTGAAATCTGGCTTCACAAAACATCAGTACCAGATCTCAGCCGGACCCAATCCCTCCTACCATAGTTGATGACCCAGAAAGGATATTGTGGCAAACTTCTAAGACTAAATATTCAACTACTGTTAGGACCATTCATAGAGCAAGTTTAGTACCTGGACATCTCACAACCTTGCAAGATCCCCAATTTGACTTACACCATACAAGAAACCTTTTCTGAACTAAGTCACAAAGTGGGATTGACCAGACTGACCTTCAGCCCATAGATTTGCACCAGAGTCCTAGAGGATAAGCCTCTCCTTCCACTCCTCTTGATTTTCAATTTCTCCATCACTTTGGATCTTTTCATTCCTAGTCTGCTCAAAATCAGTTTGCTAGTCCAAGTACTTCCACCACACCCATTCATACCACCATTGTGCAAAACACACCCCTTCATCCTACATCCCCTCTCACAAAACCTCCCCTTGTAAATCCTCCTTGGATTCCATTAGCTCTCATCATGGCAGCATGGTATGCCCCTCTAGTGCTACCACAACCTTTGATACCTTTGCCAAATGACTACCAATCCAAAATCCCTCACTTCATCGGAGCTGACTCTACAACTCCCCAACAACATGTATATAGAATAAATGATGCTTTTGATTACATGGAATTATAAGAGGAAACCATGAAGATGAGGATTTTTTCCCAAAGCTTAGGAGGAGAAGCTTAAAAATGGTTCAAAATCTTCACTCCTAACAACATACATGATCTCCTTCCCTTTACCAGAGATTCATAAACAGATGGGAGATTAAGAGAAACCCTCTCTGAATTCTCTCAGGAAATAAAAACCTTAAGAGAAATGTTAGGGAAAGCATCCAAGACTATTGCACTAGGTCCAATAGTGTGTACAATGCCCTCCCACCACACATGAAACCCCCACAAGGCCTAGCACTAGTCAAATTTCTAGAAGGATTTGATCTAGAAATGACCTACCAATTAAGAGAGAGGGATCCCAAAACTTTAGAAGACATGAAAAGGGAGTTGTGAGTGCAGAGGCCAAACTGATTGAAAAGAGGGCTAGGATGAGGTCAGAAAAGAGAGTCACATACAAAGATGAAACTATGGCCTCAACCTCTTCATCTGATGCCAAAATTCACAGCCTAGTTAGAACAATGGAGAGGATAAACTTGAATGAAAGAACACCTCCTACGGAAAATCAACCAAATCCCCAAAACAAATATAGGAATCAAAAATTTAGAAGAGACCCACCCCAAACTAGACAAAGGGAAAATGACCAAAAAATTAGGTCTCCTTTCCAATACAATTATGTGGATGAGGAGGAAAGAGAAACAGAACAACCAGAAGAAAACCATGTAAACTTGATAGGCTCTGAAAATGAGGGTGATGTTTTTCTCCTAGAAGAAGAACAAGGGTTCTTTTCCTCAAATCAAAATTATAGAAAAAATCATGAGGAGTCTGAAGAGTATAAGTTGGGATTCGAGAATTCCATAATGGAGGTCCATAGACAATATGATCTTAGGAGTAAGAAAAACCAAGAGGCCTCCAAAACAAAAAAACAAGAAACTGATGTTAAAAAGACCCTTGTAAATATAATGAAAAGGAGAGTAGAGAACACAATCACCATGGCTAAGAAATCTGATCCAAACAAAGAAAAAATCAGCCAATCAAATGGTGACCCAAGCTACCCTAGTACCTCTACTACTGGCCCTGGAAAATATGCTCTAAATGACAATCCTAATAAAACTCAACAAAACAAAATTTTTGAACGAAATAGATGTGACAAAATAGATGTAAATATGCCAAAAACACTAGTACCTTTCAGCTTTGAGGGAGAGATTGCCAAAATCAAAATAACCATACCTCTCACTAAACAGGTAACCCAAGATGGATACAGATCCCAAGTTTTGAAAGTTTTGAATGTAGGGAATGACAGCGACACTCTAAACTTGACTGATGGCAAACCTCAGCTGCTATTTGGACCTAAGGTAGAGGGAAAATATCAAGGAGTTGTCCCTCCTTTCTATGTTAGCTTAAAAATTCATGACAAAATCTTGCATAATGCTATGCTAGACTCTGGTGCCTCATACAATCTCATGCCTAAGGTGGTGATGGATATATTAGGCCTAGATATAACCAAACCTTACAAGGGCTTGTACTCTTTTTATTCGAGTAGAGTCAAATGTTTGGGTCTAATCAAGGACCTGTATGTCAATCTGGCACAGATACCTACTAAGAGTCTAGTCATGGACATAGTGGTTGCTGAAATTCCCCCGAAATATGGCATGCTTCTATCCAGATCATGGAAAGCCAAGCTTGAAGGGAACCTCCAATTGGACATGTCATATGCTACCATCCCGGTTTTTAACCAAACAAGGAGATTGTACCAGGAATCACACATGAATTATATGGTTAGCAGCCTAGATAGGCCAAACAACACACCTCTTTATTCCATCCATTCAGACCTTGACTCATTTATATTGTATAATGAAAATGACATTGATGAACAACTAAAAGAAAAGGGGAAAGATATAGGCCTTCCACCACAACCAAGAAAAACACTGAATGAAGAAGCTGACAGCCAAAACTCTAGCAACCCTAAACAAAAACATACTGGAAAAATTGAACTTGATGTTCTACAATTTGAGAATGGATTTGCAATACCAAAACTAAGCTTAGAGCATGAACAAGATCCCCCAAATGAAGAACAAACACCAAAAACAAGAGTATCTCCTTCTGCTAATGTAAATATGCTAGAACACCTTCAATAGGGAGAATGTTCTAGGGACCTGGATGAAAGGGACCTCAAGGTATTGAAAAAAAAAGATAGATCACCACTAAAAGGTCTTTTCCCTTCGAAAGAGCTGTTGGACTTCAATGAGGTTGCTAGATAGCCAAAAGTGGAATCCACCGATGCTGATATAGAAGAATACAACATAGGTAGCCCAGAAATACCCAGAATGATCAAGCTATCCAAAACTTTGCCACCTCACATAAAACATAAATACATAGAGTTGTGCAAAGAGTTTAAATATGCTTTTGCATATGGTGATGAGAGCTCAAAGCCTTATGACACAAACATGATTCAAAATAGGATTCCTCTCAAAGAAAACCAAAAACCTTTTGAGCAGAGTGTGTCAGTAAGAAGGAAAACAAGGGGGTTTGAGGTATCCATAGACTTTAGAAACTTAAACACAATTTTCTCGAAGGAAAGCTACCCTTTACCTAAGATAAATCATACACTATAAAGGGTGTTAGGTTCTAACAAGATGTCATTGCTTGATAGTGTTTCAGGTTACAAATAGGTGATAGTGCTTCCAACTGATCAGCACCAAACCACTTTTACAACACCTTGGGGCACCTACATATATGACAAAATTCCATTTGTGCTGATGAATGTGGGGGTTTCTTTTCAAAGACCTATGGACATTGCTTTTTCTAATGACTTAAGTTACTTCATCATGATATACCTAGATGACATTGTTGTCTATTTTAAAACTAATGAGGAATACTGAGTTCACCTAAAAAAGGTCTTTGAAAGGGACAAAGGAAAGCATGGCCAGTTTGAAAATTTGTGGAAAAATCCTTACATCATGCATTCAAATGGAGGTAACAATGTTTTTTATTTACAAGAGCTGGATGGAGAAGAGTTGTTCGGACGTCCTGTCAATGGCAGGATGTTCAAACTCTATTTTTATCAAAGTTCCTAGTTTAAAGCTTTCATTCATTGTACATATCATTGGTTGATAAAAAAACAGAAAAAAAAAAAACACAAAAATAGAGAAAGAAGTAAAATAGGAAATAAAAGAATAGATACAGCCCCATACCCAAAAAAAGGAGTGTTGCTAAAATTGTGCAAGCCTAAATTCCACTACTAGTTCAAAATAAATAATATTGTTCATTCATCTAGCCTAATCATGGCTGAAACATGTTTTTGAATTTCTGCTGATAGGTTAGTCAAAGAAGACTTGTCAAATCATTTAAGTTTGACTTGTCAATAGGAATAGATTAGGAAGAAAATATGTTGGTTCTTAATGCTCAAACCTAAACCAAAGATAATATAGGGATGCCTAACAAATTATAAATCGTAGCCCTTATTCTTTCTAGTTTTGATTGCAAAGAAATAATGTCTGTGTGCAGCTTGTCCGAATGCCATAGCCCATGGAAAATGAGATTGCTAAATCTTGGTTTAGTCATTTTTTCAATTTCATGTTAGTATATTAGAGAAGAAAATTTTGTCAAACAACTTAATCTTGACAAATAAGTAGACTAGGTAGAGAATATGAGAGTTCATTAGCCTAATCTTACTTTCGGGAGTGATAAGGGTAAAAGTAGATAGTTTTTGTTTTATGCTTTCAAAGAAAAAGAATTTCAAGGGTTTCCCAGTCCAAGTGCATCCAAAGGAAGAAAAAAATGTTAGGCAAGTTATGATGGGTAGGTAGAGATGAGGTTGAAGCAAGCATGTCTTTAATATTCTTAAGATCACAGCTTCAATGAAACATCAGCAAATGAAAGAAGAGAAATCTGCCCAATGGATGAAGCGTTGGTCTTCAAAACTCAGAGATTTGAGCTCTGAGGTCCTGGACACCTCCTAAAAAGGATATTCCCTCCCCAAGTGGAGCCATTGTTAGGCATAAGTAATTTTTACTATCTGAAGATGACTAAATATCAGTCCTAGATTTCTAAAAACAAGATTCCTGAATATTGTGAGTTTTAGAAATCTCACTGCCTTCATTATCCTTGTCACAAATTTTTCATTATTCTACTATTTACAAGTCCATGATTAACCTACCATTCCTAGAGGGCCCCTCATGGGCTTATGCCACTCATCTAGTTTGGTTTTTCCCACCTATCACCACAACACTCTGTTTTTCCTTTACCCCACTTTTTCACTTTCATCTAGGGTTAACATTCAGCCTATTCTTTCCCATTTTTATCAGGTTCCTAAAAATTTGATAGTCTTAAGACTACCTCTATAATCTCTTTAGATCAATCAAGTACATCGGTTTCTATATATTCAAATATACCAATTGGTAAAAAAAAAAACTATGTTTTTATACTATTAAGATGCCAAGCCTAATTTTAGTCAAAAGACCAAGTTAAAATCCTCTCACTAGATCATTAGTGTTTCCTAGGTTATAGGGTCTTCATTGGTATTTTAAGCTCTGTTCTTCTTATGCTAAAACCCGATTCAAATGAAAAACAAGAGAAACACATGATTTCCCAAGAAAGAGCAAAAAAAATCCTAAGAAGGCCACTCTACCAATTTCAAGTTCTACTAGAGATAAATGAGAAAATTTGACATTTCTGCAGGGGTGTTAAAGTGACCAACAACAGAAAATTGGTAAGGTAATAGGCCTGTCACAAAATGAAGAAATTCACAGTAAAAGGGGAGGAAAACGTTTTTGTCTAAGAAGAATCAAGGTTGTTTAGCCTGATTAGGCTAGTAGTGTTCCAAGTAGGGATCTAGTGCAGCAAATCACTTTGAGAAAGTGTCCCAGAAACCTAGGGTTTGGTAAGATGGTCAAAGGAGGAAAAATGAAGATGCTAGACCCCCATCATGACAGCAGAAGGAGATTTCAAGGGACTGTTGTGTGTGTCATCCCAGAGTTTTCCAAGGTGATGATTCCTCACTGTTTCAAGGGAAAAAGAAGTAAAAGAAGTCAGTGAGAACAGAAGAAACCATGTTTTAAGGTCACCCACAGTCACAAATGTCGAAAAGGGTAAAAAACATGATTATAACTTCATAATGCAAGAAAAGGGGGGTTTGGCAGTTTTGTTGTAAAAATCCCTCGATAAGTTTCAAGAAGGCAGCTTTTAGGGTTATGATATGTCAAGGTAAGTGAAACATACCCTCAGGCTAAAAATACCCTTTCAGATTTCCAGCAAGCTTCCACCAAAAAGGAAAAAGATCCATTCAAATTTTTTTCAGCCACCTATAGCAAAAAGAGACAAAGTAAAATCAGTAAAAAAGTGAGAAAGTAACAACATTAGCAAAGTGGGTTTTCTAATTCAAATTTATTTGCCTCAGCTATAAAGGCCTTTTCCACCCTTCAACAACTCATTTTTGTTTACAAAGATCATCAAAGGAGGTCAAAGAAGAAATTGTGAGTTTCTAGCAAAATTCAGGCAAAGTTCCCAGTGGTGCGCACCTGGAGTCATGTGCTATGCTCCTGGAGGTTTTTTCTGTGCAGAATTACTCTGGGCTATGCGCCTGTAATTGTGCGTTGTGCGTCGGTCTGTGCAGACCCAACACCCCGTTTAGAATTTTCATACAACATTCACCCGATGCCCGTTCAGTGCAGACTCGACACTTGACGCCTTAGCTTGACCAACATGCACACGCTGAATGCCTGGGGCAAAGCATGACAGACACAACCCGACAAGCACGAAAGTAAGGGTTTCAGTGTTGCGCATTTAATCTGTTCAGTGACCTGACAAGCCCGTGTAGCCTTGCCCGCACTATGCATTCAGCCTTCCACTCACCCTACAGGCCCGTGCAAATGACGCATTCAGCAGTGAACGTGCTGCACGTTTAGCTGTTCAGTGACCTAACAGGCCTGTGCAGTCTTGCCCACGTTGTGAGTTCAGCCTTCTGCTCACCCAACTGGCTTGATGTTGCGCCTTCAGCGCTATACCCTTGGTCGACCTAACAGCATGTTCAAGTACTATGCTCTTGGCCAGGAGGGCCTCTGCACCAGTGCAAGAATTCAAACACTTGAAAAACCCCTCCATTTTTCTGCTAGGTGCCTTCCTAATGTTTTTTTGAGAGGTGTGTGGATGCATTGCCCTCTTTCATGTAGTTTAATAATGTGAAGTTAGAGAGGAATGTAAAAACCCTAAAATAAAATGAAAACCTAGTCTCCATGCTAAAAACACTACTGTTTAAAAGACACTCATCCATCTGCATGCTAAGGGCACACTAAGATTGTCTTGTTGAGAAGTTTCTCATCTACCAAGATACTCACTCCATTTGAAAAATCAATCCCCTACACTGCCCAGCATTGACATTACATTACCTCACCCTCTCATATTGTTATCATTACGAAGGTAATTTCACAGCAAGGTTTGGGATAAATTAGCAAAATTCTTTCGATAATAATCACATGCAATGGAACGAGGTCGACGCGTTTCGAACCAACCAGTGTGGTTCATCATTAGGACTATTTCAGAGATCAGATCCAGACATTAAGTATAAATAGATGTAGAAATGGCTCAACTAGCCGTTAGGATAACAACTAGTTTGACTTTGAAAAAGTAATTATTCCATTATTTATTTAATTTTTATTTATTTATTTATTATTATTATTATTATTTTATTTATTTATATAATCCTTAATATATTTATACAACTAATTAATCAATTAAATTAATATAATGGTAAGTTATTTAACCAATAGTGGTGTATATATGTATATATTTCTTATTAATTTAATTGATTTAATTATTTAATAATAAATTATTATTATTAATTAATAAATATAAATAACATTTATTTGTATATTTAACTATTTATAAGAGTCAAGGTTCAAGTAAAAAGGGCATTATAACTAATAACCTATCAAAGAATCAAACCCTGAGTCAAAAAGAATAAATAAATAAATGAATTAATTAATTAATTAACATATATATATAATAAAAATAAAAAAATAATAATAAGAATAATAAGCATAATAATAATTTTAATATTAATATTAATATTTATAATAATTAAAAATAAAAATAAAATAAAAATAACAATAATTAAATAAATAGAAAAAAAATAAAAAAAATAAAATAAAAATAAAAAAATAAAATAAAAATGAAATTAAAAATATAATCAATAAAAATAAATACAAATAACTGAATAAATAAAAATAAAAATCAAGAATATAAGGCAGGAATCCAGCACCTGCATATCAGTTGGTTTGCATTTAGAATTATTTAACCTTATCATTTTGCCCAAATTTCCCTTTCACGCATCCCTCTCATCCACTCGCAAAAAACTGCCTTTCTCATCAGCATCTCATTTGTCCTCTTCATATCATGTCACAAGGAGAGTTAGGGTTTTGGTTTTCAAGGCAAAAATGAAATGAAAATGTCAAGGGAAGGTAATAGTGGCAGTGGTGAAGGAGGCCAAGGGCCTAGAAGACATCAGCCCAAGGGTGGAAGAATAAATAGGTTTCAACCAATGAACACTGTAGAGTTGATGGCATCCCCTATGACAGTTTCACATTTCCAGAATGTGGGTTGTTTTGACTTTTGTGAAAAATTACAACAAGTACTAAGCCACCTTGTGTTGAAACTTTAATTAAACTGAGAAGGGGGGGGGGGGGGGGGGGGGTGAATCAGTTTAATGCATTCCTGATCTTTTAAAACTTTTCATTAAGCTATTTACACCTTCATTTCATATCCAATTTAATGTGCAAGTAATCTTAGAATGCAAACAGCAAGTATTAGTTTAATATAGCAGTAGACTTAATATGAGAGTTGCAGATATTAAGCAGATGATACATATCAGATTCAATACATAACTATCATGCACAGAGACACCAGATATAAGTGGAAACCCATAACGGGAGAAAACCACATCTTATTATTGTTGTGATGCAAAGGAAAGCTCCTACTCCCGCTGACCACTGTTTTTCTGTAGGCACCAACCTACAGGAGGCTCCAATCTCAATTCTTCAAGCTACAACTTGCAAGGAAGCACCAACTCCCTTCAATTTTCTGTAGGCACCAACCTACAGGAGGCTTCAACCTTTGTCAGCTACAACTGATAGCTATTAAGCTGAATGTTTGCTGATTTACTCCAGATATAAGCTCTGTTCTGTATCTTCTCTTCTTCTCTTAATCTTCTCTGCTTTATTCTTCTATATTCTGCATTCTCTATATCTGCTCTCTCTCTCTCTCTCTCTCTCTCTCTCTCTCTCTCTCTCTCTCATTTTTGAGCTTATCAAATTGATCTTATATAGGAATTCTCACAAGACTGTTTGTATTCCTCTAGGAATTTGAAATGAATGGTCATACCTCTTGGTCTTCTGCCTCCTCATTTCTTTGTCCAACTCAATTTAAATTCATAATAATATGTACACTTTTTCATGCTATAGTGGGATTTTTGTATTTTATTTAGGATACTTGCCTTTGCATAAAAAAAAATAAAAAATTAATTACAACATTTACTTTCACATTTTAATTACATATTTCAATTTCACTCAGCTCCTTTTCCGGATTTTGGCTTTACTAGATTTGTCTTTTCCTGCTGCTGTTAAGAACCTGTTCTACATACCTTGGTTCACTGTAATTGTGTGCACCTGTGAATGTATACCTGTCAAACCTATAATCTCTATTTATCTCTGCATGCTCTCCTCTTTTTTTACCTTTTCCATAATTGCATTTAAGTTTTCATGCTCAATCATATTCCAACCCGGACAATCTCTCTCTCTGCACTTATTCTACGCTGGCAATTTCAATTAAGTAAGGCTGGCTATTTTCTCGGTTGGCACTCAGATAATAATCAATAAATCTAAGGGTTTATTTTAATGCCTCCTCTAATAATGTGCTCTCCAAGAAATACATATATCACTGCATTCTTTAATTACTCGCAACCTTAATATATATCAATGCAAATAACCCGGCGTCGAACATATACATATATACGATCAACCTTATCATATAACCCTCGGTGATAAATATTTAAACTATATTGTATTTAATCCATTACACAGGTTAATATGTCTCTCTCGTTATACATAAGTTCTTTTATACTCCGTCGGGCCTTATACTAAATTAATAACCCAACTTCATTACGTATATTTCCACTAGGCCCACAATGCCATCAACCGCCAATTGAATGCACACAACATACATGACTTATCGTCCACGCACCTTTATTAAACCTCGTGCAAGTCCTGCGATCACCCACCGTTGGATAGCCTTGACCTAGATCAATGGATCTTATTCATTTCGCTGGGCGTCTTCCGCCCATCGTTAATGCGCGAAATTTCATTTTAATCAAAACCGCTTGGGACATGTGGCCAAATCCTAATGGAATCACTCTGATTCCACAAATACCACCTTCCATATAAAAGTGGTGTGAAAAATACTAGAAACCGCCGTCACTGTTCCCCGTTCCTACTCGTGGTTCCGTTGCTTTACTCCAGGTTCCGGTTCTCCACGATTTCATATATATATAACTTTTCATCGTATTTCAGTTATATATATGACTATGGTTCCTTCTGCCTTTATTAAAACAAATCGCTCATATTTCAATGTATTTTCGTATTCGATTCCGCTCCAATGATCCGGGTTCCGCTGCCTATTTAATGTACAGAGGTTCTATCAAACTGTTAACCCTGAAACTCGTGGGACAATCAATACCACGACATCATTGGCTACCAGAGTTCAGAGATTGAGCCATTACATAGAGTCGACACCTTTCATCACAATCTTCCACCATAATTTATCTTGCTGGTAACTACAGGTATGGCTACGCATAAATAATGACTTTCAGTAGGCATCAATTTATTCCAATCCCACACGTAATCACGGCTCATACATTCCACATATTCAATTTGTGTTCCACTGTGGGTTCAATGGTCTATCCACACATAACCCTCGCCACAGAGTTTATTTATTCGACACAAAAACCTCGCCACAGAGTTTATTTACACACCATACCTCAAAATTTCACACTACAGCATCATAGACCCATTTAGACCTCCAATTACAGAATCTCATGTAATGCAAAACTTCTTCACTACTCTGCACCTTGAATAGCTCTTTACATCAATTCATTTCCTTTGATTTCTCTGCTTTTTCTTTGCTGCCTCTGCTTCTTCTCTGCAGCCTCTATTCTTTGCCATCTCCTTGCAACTGTTCCTGTCTCTGCATCTGTTACCTCCTTTGCCATCAATGACAACATTTCCAACAGTCTCCCCCTTTGGCATTGATGGCAATACTTTTTCTTTGTTTGCCTGCTCTTTCTGCTGTTGTTTGCTCATCCTCCCCCTTTGACATCAATGGAAAAGGGCTGCTTTTTGCATTTCCTATCTCTGAGTTATGTTTAGGCCCTCTTCTGCATGCTGCTCCATAGTGATGTAAAAGACTTGTTGAGAGAACACTTTGAATTTGAATATACACTGTAAATTGATACAGTTCTAGGATAATAGCTTGGTGTTCTTTTGCTTTAATCCTTTGATCCTAAGGACCTGATTCATGCTTTCCTTGCTGGCTGTTCTCCCCCTGGAATGATATTTTCATTTTTTTCTCCCCCTAAAATTGTGCTTTCTCTTTATATCAGAGAGTATCATCTGCAGATACTACCCCTAATTTATCTCTCAAGTATTGAAATGGTTCTCTAGCAAGAGGTTTGGTAAATATATCAGTTGTCTTTTCTTTCGTTGGTACATATTCCAGCTTTACTATCTTCTGAGCCACTTGTTCTCGGAGGAAATAATACTTGATTGGAATATGTTTAGTTTTTGAGTGAAGTACAAGATTTTTAGATATACTTATAGCACTTGTATTATCACATTTGATTGAAATAGGTTCATCAATGCTTACCTTCATGTCTTGAAGAGTTTGCTTCGTCCACATGACTTGTGTACAACATGTTGTTGTTGCTATATATTCTGCTTCAGCTGTAGACAAAGAGATGGATGTTTGTTCCTTGCTTAGCCATGCCACTAGACTTTCTCCTAGATAGAATGCACCTCCACTTATACTCTTCCTGTCATCCACACAGCTGGTCCAATCTGCATCTGTTAATTTTTCTCCCCCTGAAATTGTGCTTTCTCTTTATATCAGAGAGTAGCATCTGCAGATACTACCCCTAGTTTATCTCTCAAGTATTCGAATGGTTCTCTTGCAAGTGGTTTAGTAAATATATCTGCTCTTTGTTCTTTTGTTGGTACATAGTCCAGTTTTACTATCTTCTGAGCCACTTGTTATCGGAGGAAATGATACTTGATTGGTATATGTTTAGTTTTTGAGTGAAGTACATGATTTTTAGATATACTTATAGCACTTGTATTATCACATTTGATTGAAATAGGCTCATCAATGCTTACCTTCATGTCTTGAAGAGTTTTCTTCATCCACATGACTTGTGTACAACATGCTGCTGCTGCTATATATTCTGCTTCAGCTGTAGACAGAGAGATGGATGTTTGTTTCTTTCTTAACCATGCAACTAGGCTTTCTCCTAGATAGAATGCACCTCCACTTGTACTTTTTCTGTCATCCACACAGCTGGCCCAATCTGCATCTGTGTATGCTGTTAAAGTGAAGCTTTTGCCTTTAGGATACCAAAGCCCATACTGTGTAGTTCCTTGTAGATATCTGAATATTCTTTTGACTGCAAGAAGATGATTTTTTTTAGGTGTTGCTTGATATCTAGCCACTAGTCCTACTGCTAGCATGATGTCTGGTCTTGAAGCTGTCAAATACAGTAGGCTTCCTATCATGGATCTGTAGAGGTTTTGGTCTACATCTGCAGACCCATCATCAGTACACAGCTTGCATCCCGTGATCATGGGGGTAGTCACAGGTTTGCAGTCCTCCATTTTGAATCTTTTCAGCATTTCTTTTAAGTATTTTTCTTGAGAGATGAATGTGCATGTGTTCTTTTGTTGAATTTGCAGTCCCAAGTAGAAACTGAGTTCTCCAATCATAGACATTTCAAACTCTGTTTTCATCTCATCAGCAAACCCTTTTGCTAGTTCATCTTTGTTGCTTCCAAACATAATATCATCAACATACACTACAACAATCAGGAGTTCATTTTCATGGGCTTTTATATATAGATAGCTGTCTACTCCACCTCTCTTAAAACCCTGTTTTTGCAAATATTTATCCAGTCTTGAGTACCAAGCACGAGGAGCCTGTTTTAGTCCATATAGGGCCTTCTTCAGTTTGCACACATAGTCTTCTTTTTCTGTCAAGGAGAAGCCTTCTGGTTGTTCCATGTAGACTTCTTCTTCTAAGTCTCCATTCAGAAATGCAGATTTTACATCAATTTGATATACTTTGAAGTTTTGGTAGCATGCAAATGCCAGAAACATTCTGATAGCTTCCATTCTGGCTACAGGAGCAAATGTTTCATCGTAATCCAGTCCTTCAATTTGTGAATATCCTTTGCAGACAAGTCTGGATTTATTCCTGATTACCTGTCCTTCCTCATTCATTTTATTTTTGAATACCCATTTTGAGCCTATGAAATTTTTCTCAGCAGGTCTAGGAACTAGTTCCCAGGTATTGTTTTTCTCAATTTGGTCCAATTCTTCATTCATTGCATTTACCCAAGACTTGTCCTTGCTGGCTTCTTCAAATTTATTTGGTTCTATTTGTGACAACATGGCTATGTATACTTCTTCTGTCTGTTCAGTTAGCTGCCTTCTTGTTTGCACTCCTACATTCTTGTCTCCTATGATTTGATCTTCTGGATGGTTCTTTTGAGTGTATCTTGAGGGGGTTTTTGAGTTCAGTCCAGCATCTTATGATGTTTTGCTTGTTTCATCATCATTTTGATCTTCTTCTTCATTGTTGTCTGATGTACTGCAGCAGTCTGTATCTCTAGTATTGTTTGGAAGTTCTTCATCAAATCTCACATCAGTACTTTCAACTATCTTCCGAAGGGTCTTGTTGTAGCACCTGTACCCTTTGCTTTTGGAAGCATATCCTAGAAATATCCCTTCATCTGCTCTTGCATCAAATTTGCCAAGATTTTCATCATTATTCTTTATGTAACACTTGCTTCCAAAGATTCTGAAATGTTTGATTGATGCTGGCTTTCCATGCCATAGTTCATAGGGAGTCTTGTCACTGCTTGGCCTTAAGTGAGCTTTATTAAGGATATGTACTGCTGTGTGCACTGCTTCTGCCCATAAGGTTTGAGCAATATTATTCTCTTTCATCATGGCTCTGGAAATTTGTTGAACAGATCTATTTTGTCTCTCTGCTACTCCATTCTGCTGAGGTGTCCCTGCAATAGTAAATTGTTGTTTTATGCCATCTTCATTGCATAGGTATGCAAATTCATAATCAGTGAATTCACCTCCTCTGTCTGATCTGATGCATTTCAGCTTGCATCCTGTCTGATTTTCTGCTAATGCTTTAAATGTTTTGAATTTGTCCAGAGCTTCCGATTTATTCTTGAGAAAAGCAACCCATGTCATTCTGGAGAAATCATCTATTATCAGCATAAAGTAGGACTCTCCTCTTGGTGTTTTAGTTCTTGCAGGTCCACACAGATCCATGTGCACAAGTTGCAGTGGTCTTCTTGTTGATAACTCTTCTTTAGATTTAAAGGATGTGCGAGTTTGTTTCCCCAACTGAAAAGATTTGCATATTGTGTTTGAGGGCCTTTTTATTTCTGGCATATCTCTGACGGCTTTCTTCTTGCTCAGTCTAATGATATGGTCAAATCTGAGATGTCCCAATCTCCTATGCCATAACCATGACTCCTCGAGTTTGCTAAGATGGCAGGGTTCATCCTCCTCTTTCACTATGTACACATTACTCTCTGTTCGAACACCTTTGAGTAGAGTTTTTCGTGTTGTGCTTGATCTGACTACACAATCTTGTGCTCTAAAGAGAACTTCACAGCCTTTATCACACATCTGACTGACACTCAGTAAATTTTCTTTCATCCCATCTACATATAATACATCTTGGGCCTTTCCTCTGCCATTGTCTATGCTGATTGATCCTTTTCCCTTGATCTTTCCTGATTTGTCATTTCCAAAAGTGACATTGCCCGATTTCTTTTCATCAAGAGTTAAAAACTTGTTTTTGTCTCCTATCATGTGTTTAGAGCAGCCACTGTCCAAATACCATTGACTCTTCAAATCTTGAGCAGTTAAAGCCAAGTCACATTTATTCACCTTCTTTATCCATTGGAGGCCCCCTTTTGTTTGGTATCTTTTGTGAGGTGATGAATTATATCCTTTTAGAGAACACTTGGAAGATATATGTCCAACTTGATTGCATATACAACATTTGATTATAGTTTTTGCATAATTGTGAGCATGAAAAAAATTGCTTTGACTCATAAACCTCCTTGAGGTATTGAACATCAGTCTTTGTCCATACTTTCTACATTCAATAATTCCATGGCCAAAATCCTTACAATAAAAACAATAACCATAGAAATTACTTGCATACCTGATGTAAGGTTGTCTCTTCCATGCTTGCATCTTTTGCTGGTTTGAATCATTCCTCCTTGCATGACAATATGCAGCAATGTGTCCCGGCTTGTGGCAGACATAACAGGTGGCATTCCTCATAGGAGGCAAGAATCTCCTTTGATGGCTTCCAAATTTGATATAATCAGGAATATATGATCCTTTCTCTGTTGTCTTAGTATTTGTTACAATCTTTGTTATTAGAGGTTTCTTCTGGTCTCTGTCTTTCTCATTACATGTTTCTTCCTTTGTAGGAATTATTTGAGCTGCTTCATCAGCCTTCTTTGCTTTCACAAAAATTATATTTTGTTTTCCTTTTCTTTGCCTTTACTTGATTCTCCTTCATAGCCTATCCCAGTTTTTATTAGAGGAGATCTTTGAGCATCCAAGATTTCATTCAACTTACCAGAACTTGTCATTTGAGAAGGGTATATAGAAAATTTCTGTTGAGCACTTTCTAATTTCCTTCTCAGACACATAATTTCTTCTTCTAGCTTCTCTTGTTCTCGAGTTTTATCTTTGATTTGCTGAAGTAACATCTCTTCTATATTCTTGGCTTCTTCAAGCTTTACCTTCAACTGCATGAGGACTTCTGAATTTTGTTCTTCTTTCACACATTTGAGGAGAATCTCTTTTTGTTTTCTGCATTTTAGTTTGAGTCTGTCAATCTCCTCCAGAGCACTTCTTAGCTCCCCCTCAAGATCGACTTCCCCTTCTTCTTCTTCTTCTAGCAAGAGTCCTTCAAGATCTTCTATGCCCATCAGTAAAAATTCAGAGGTTCCCTCTTCTCCTGAGGGTTCATCTGAGTCTTCAGATGCACTGCTGTCTTGCTGAGCATAGAAGAATTTTCTGCTGAATTTCTTTCCTTTCTGCCAATTCTTTGATGTGTCTTTCTCTGATTCTTGAGCTTGATTTTTTACTTTCTTGTGAGGACATTTAGCAGCATAATGTCCAACTCTTCCACAGTTAAAGCATTTAAAAGGAAGTTTACCTTTGTATCTACCTGAGCCTCTATCCAATTTCTTGACAAATTTAGCCTCTTCTTCATCAGAGCAGGAGAATATGTATTCCTTTTCTTCTTTCTTCTTTTCTGTTTTGAATGCTGCCTCCCTTGTACTTGGCTTCTTCTGTGGGAGCCTCATCTCATATGCTGTAAGATTTCCTAGTAGCTGGTTCATGGTCAAGGTCTCCTAATCAGCTGTTTCTTCTATTGCAGACACCTTGGGATTGAATCTGGATGGAAGAGATCTTAGAATCTTTTGTACAATTATACCTTCTGGTATTGTTTCTCCAAGAGCTTTCATACTGTTAACAATTTCTGCAACTTTTAAGAAGAAGCTGCCAACATCTTCATCATGATTCATTTTTAAATTTTCAAATTGGGCTCTATATACTTGAAGTTTGGCAGTCTTAACCTTTTTATTTTCCTCATGGATATTCTCTAGAGTGTCCCGCATATCTTTGGCAGTCTTACTGTGCATTATTTTGATAAACTTAGCTTCACATAGTCCATTTAAGATTGCATTCATTGCTTTTTCATTAGCTACAAAGCTTTCTTTAGCTTCTTTCTCTGTATCAGTTGACTTTGTGACATATCCAATTTCCACAGCATCCCAAGCTTCTAATCCTAAATACATTATATAAGCTTTCATTCTTATTTTCCAAAAGGCATAATTTGCACCTGTAAAGAAAGGGGCTTTTTGGTTGAGCTTCCTTCTTGACTTGCCATCTTGAGAGCCTAGGATCTCCTTTCAGTTGTTAGACTGATATACAAGGAACTTGGCTCTGATACCAATTGTTGAACCTTTAATTAAACTGAGAGGGGGGGGGGGGGGGTGAATCAGTTTAATGCATTCCTGATCTTTTAAAACTTTTCATTAAGCTATTTACACCTTCATTTCATATCCAATTTAATGTACAAGTAATCTTAGAATGCAAGCAGCAAGTATTAGTTTAATATAGCAGTAGACTTAATATGAGAGTTGCAGGTATTAAGCAGATGATACATATCAGATTCAATACATAACTATCATGCACAGAGACACCAGATATAAGTGGAAACCCATAACGGGATAAAACCACATCTTATTATTGTTGTGATGCAAAGGCAAGCTCCTACTCCCTCTCACCACTGTTTTTCTGCAGGCACCAACCTACAGGAGGCTCCAACCTCAATTCTGCAAGCTACAACTTGCAAGGAAGCACCAAATCCCTTCAATTTTCTGTAGGCACCAACCTACAGGAGGCTTCAACCTTTGTCAGCTACAACTGACAGCTATTAAGCTGAATGTTTGCTGATTTACTCCAGATATCAGCTCTGTTCTGTATCTGCTCTTCTTCTCTTAATCTTCTCTGTTTTATTCTTCGATATTCTGCATTCTCTATATCTGCTCTCTCTCTTTTTCTCTCTCAATGAGCTTATCAAATTGATATTATATATAGAAATTCTCACATGACTGTTTGTATTCCTCTAGGAATTCGAAATGAATGGTCATACCTCTTGGTCTTCTGCCTCCTCATTTCTTTGTCCAACTCAATTTAAAATCATAATAATATGTACAATTTTTCATGCTACAGTGGGATTTTTTTCTTTTCTTTAGGATACTTGCCTTTGCATCACAAAAAAATAATTACAACTTTTACTTTCACATTTTAATTACATATTTCAATTTCACTCAGCTCCTTTTCCGGATTTTGGCTTTACTGGATTTGTCTTTTCCTGCTGCTGTTTAAGAACCTGTTCTGCACACCTTGGTTCACTGTAATTGTGTGCGCCTGTGAATGTATACCTGTCAAACCTGTAATCTCTGTTTATCTCTGCATGCTCTCCTCTTATTTTTCCTTTTCCATAATTTCATTTAAGTTTTCATGCTCAATCATATTCCAACCTGGGCAATCTCTCTCTCTGCACTTATTCTACGCTGGCAAATTCAATTAAGTAAGGCTGGCTATTTTCTCGGTTGGCACTCAGATAATAATCAATAAATCTAAGGGTTTATTTTAATGCATCCTCTAATAATGTGCTCTCCAAGACATACATATATCACTGCGTTCTTTAATTACTCGCAACCTTAATATATATCAATGCAAATAACCCGGTGTCGAACATATACATATATACGATCAACCTTATCATATAACCCTCGGTGATAAATATTTAAACTATATTGTATTTAATCCATTACACAGATTAATTGGAGATCGACGGATTGCGGGGGGTCGAACAACGCGGAGGTTAACGGGAAGGCACCCCCCGTAGTTGACTGGCTGATCGCGCGTTGACCACCGATCAACAACTATGATGAACTACGGGGCCTCACCCCATTTGATGTGTACGGAGAAATGGGAGCCCCCGTAAACACCACTTTGTGGTGGCTCCACCATGCACCACCACTAGTGCGCCACCAATTCACCACTTAAACATATATAAATATATCTCCATATATGCCCTCATAATGCGTCTGCTAACTTTAATAAAACAACTCTTTACACATGGCTCCGTCAGACCTTATATTAAGGTTAATATCACTTCGAATAACATTTATAAACCAATTTCATATATATACATGACCCCGCCGGGCCCACAATTCAATCAAACGGATGCACCGTACCTTGCTTAACATCCGGGTTCTTCCATTAAACTTTGCGCATCTCCGCCAGCTGAACACCGTTCGATTGCCCTCCTCAGAATCAACGGTTCTCGTGCATTTCGCTCGGCTTCTTGGTTCGATAGTTAACGCGTGAAATTTCATTTTAATCAAAACCGCTTGGGACACGCGGCCAAATCCTAATGGAATCGCTGCAAAATCTGTAAAACCACCTCACGATTGAAAGGTGGTGCGGAATGGGAAATCCGCCCTCCATGAAACCGCTCGTGGTTTTCACCCCTTCCACTATTCTCCGGTCAAGGTTCCGCCTCTCCCGGTTCCGTTATATAATTCAACCCACCTTTTCGCTTTACTTCCGCCTGCTTATATTTCAATGTATTGTCGTATTCGATTCCGCTCCAATGCTCTGGGTTCCGCTGCCTATTTAATGTACATAGATTCTATCAAACTGTTAACCCAAAACTCATGGGATAATCAATACCACGACATAATTGGCTACCAGAGTTCAGAGATTGAGCCATTACACAGAGTCGACACCTTTCATCACAATCTTCCACCGTAATTTATCTTGCTGGTAACTACAGGTATGGCTACGCATAACTAATGACTTTCAGTAGGCATCAATTTATTCCAATCCCACACAGAATCACAGCTCATACATTCCACATAGTGAGTTTGTGTTCCACTGCGGGTTCAACGGTCTATCCACACATAACCCTCGCCACAGAGTTTATTTATTTGACACAAAGACATCGACACAGAGTTTATTTACACACCATACCTCAAAATTGCACACTACAGCATCATAGACCCATTTAGACCCCCAATTACAGAATCTCATGTAATGCAAAACTTCTTCACTACTCTGCACCTTGAATAGCTCTTTACATCAATTCATTTCCTTTGCTTCCTCTGCTTTTTCTTTCTTGCCTCTGCTTCTTCTCTGCTGCCTCTGTTCTTTGCCAATCTCCCTTTGGCACTACTTGTCTCTACATACGTACCTCCTTTTGCCATCGATGACAACATTTCCAACACATGGAAAATGGAAGCTAAATTGATAATATCTTTCTCTATATAATAGATTCCTCCCAAAATAATTGAAATGCCCTCATAAATTCCTTTAAAACAAAATACAATATGTCAATATTAACTAAGTTATTAAAAATACAATGATACAGATTTGAATAACACAAAGCAGAGATAAGTGTAAATGAAAATACTTACAATCTTACGTGCGATATTTTGTACGATTTGTTTGCATATCTTTGAAGAATCTTCCTAGTGTTTATACATAGACAGTAAAATGATATTTATGTTTATCATATGACTTGGATGGTTTTGATAGTATATAACCACTTTAAATTATTTGGAAGAATATATAGGTCCTAATACTTTCCCACCCAGAGATCATAACTTTCAACATCAAAATTCTTGCGGAATATAAATATAATTGCGAGATTCGTCTTCTATATCTTTCGGAAACCATGCATATTTTGAACGATTCACTTCCATTTATTTCTTTACGATTATGAAACTAACTTCTTTATTTTGTGGATGCATCTCGCACATTTTCGATGGTGGCGGGGTTTAGTTCGTCGACAATGTTTTTTGAAGGCCCACTTGTAGCTTTAGATGATGCAAATGTTGACTTGGAGTCGAAATATTGACAAAGCAACTTCCTTGATGCCATTTTCCAACAAATATATATATATATATATATATATATATATATATATATATATATATATATATATATATATATACATAAATTACTAAATAAAAAAAAAACAAATATCTTCGTAAACAAAATAAAAAACTTGTTTTAAAAAAAAATGATATTTTTATACATTTTCCCCAACGGTAACCTTAAAACATTTTTTTTACATGTCATCGTAAGACCCCCTAAAAAAAAAATTATAATTTAAAACCAAGTTTTAAAAAAAATGTATCTTTTTTTATATTTTTCTCCCAACCCCACTATTTTTTTTGTAAAGTTTTTGTATCTTTGAAAAGTGGATTCTAAGAATAGGTCCTTTGGGCATATATGTATATAGATGCCCAAAGTGATTCTCATATTCGAGAATCGACCCTTTGACATTTAAATAGAAAACAAATTTATATGCTCGAGAATCGGCTCCTTGGCCACTTATAAAAAAAATTATTATTTTATATGCCCAAGGGAGCCAGACCCATTGGGCATATAAAAAAAATTAATTATTCCCATATGCCCAAAGGGACGATTTTGAGAATCGACATTGCCATATCAATTTATTTATTATTTTTTTTATGTACGAACTGATTCTATGGGCATGCGCCGAGACCGAGGGCACCAGAGGTGGTCCTCGGGCTCGAGGTGGGCGACGCGCCTATAGGCGTACGCATAAAACAACGCCAGCAGTGCCGTCTTTAACGGGCGAAACGCGTGCACGAGGCAGCGTCGCCGAGCACGAGGGCCACCCCTTGAAGCACGACGTGTTGTGGGCAAGTGAATGTTATAAAATAAAAACATTGCACCTAATTCAAAGGACATTCAAAAAATGGATTGTTCTACCTTGCATGCGTGATAAAGTAAGATAAATTTGAATAAGTAACCATTAATGATATGTCAAACATTTCATTAATATACCTTTCCTAGAACTATTATAGCTTTGATATTACTTCAATTAATTTTCTCACAATTTACAACAAATGTGATGCTTTACTTATCACGAAAAGAGCCTTTATATAGAGAATTTTTCACTCTATATCACTCAAGCTTAAAAAGTTCATTGTCACCCAAAACATTTTGTAACACCAAGTACAAGGCTTGTGTCCCATACCTTTTCCTTAAAAAATGAAAAATAGTCTCTTTTATGAGTGATAGATTAAGTTTAGGAAAATAACATTTAAATAAATTGTGGTTTATAAATTTAAATTTTTAATAAATAAAGTAAATATTTTTTTTTAATATTTTTCATAAAACAAACTATTTTTTTATTAATTACCATCTTACCTAAATTAATAAAATGGACTCCTTTTATATTTATCCATTCATCTTTCTTTATAATAATTTCATTTTTTATTCAAATTTTTATTTAATTAATTTTTTAATGATACTTATATTTCATTATTTTGTCTTATAAGATTTTATTACAATATATTATATAATTATTTTATTCTCTATAAAAATGTATTAACTATGTCCATATTTTAAATTATGTGCATAATATACTTTAAAAACTTATTAATAATGCTTTATAAAAACCCATGATTAACCTCTAAATCCTCTAGGTGCTAATTAATCCCCTAAACATACATTAACCCCTAGCACCTTAACCCCATTCCTCTAAGCCCTTGAACCCCTAAGCCCTAAACCCCCAACCCCTAACCCCTAAACCCTTAAACAATGACACATTATCCCTAATCTTATGAAATAATTAACCCCTAACTCAACCTAACTTCCTTGATCGACCCTAACTAAAATAATCGAATAATATTTCTCGCATCAAAATGAAAAAAATCGGTGAAACACCTCCCAAAAGAATATAAAATGCATTTACTACAGTAGAAAGAACCATCCCTGATTTACAATACTAAAGACATGCAATCTAAAATACAATATACACATAAATATTAAAAAAAATAATCTACAATACAAAAGACATATAATGAATAACTTGCTAATAGATTATATTCATGTCCACCTTCAATGTTTCAGAGTCTCTAAAATGCTTTTTTAGTTGTTTTTATTAGAATGCTCCTTGGCCTTAGGCCCTTGCAATTTCTACAAGGGAACTAACATTCCGATCCTCGAAGCCCTAGATGTTGATTCCACGTATCCTTGGCCTCCTTAAGAAATGTTATGTGACATTTTTGTCACCCAAAAATTTAGTGATGATTTGTTCAAAAATTAACCCTCAAAATAAGCCTATAGTCTTTAGAAACAATCGCAACTAGTATAGCAACTATGTCGAAGTTATATGATGTTAGACATATATATATATATATATATATATATATATATATATTATTAATGTTATATCTATTATAATTAGTTAAAATAATTTATATTGTAATTATATGATATAGAATTAATATTATTATATTATTGATATTAAAATTAATATATATTAATAATATTATATATAATTATATTATTAATGTTATATTTCTTCATAATTAGTTAAACCAAACATAAAGTGGTCCCATATTAAAGTTGTTGTGACAAGATTGAACGTTATATAACGGTTTATTTCCATTTGTCGAGAGATTGGACAACATGCCACACATTTGATATTAGAAAAAACGATGGAAATTGGACGGTGAAAGAACTTTCATCGGATATTTGATGGTAAAATAGCAATACATGCAATCTTATTACTTCGTTCAGTTACGTATTACTACGAAGTTCACTCCAATGCGAATGAGGCGGGAAGTGTGGGGGTGGTAGCATCGAAGAGACGAGGACATGGTCATTTGGCTCTCCTTGGTCTTCGAAGGCTTGGCACTCATATCAAGATAGTGTCGATGGTCGAGAGAAGCTGCCGGGATGGGAGCGCCTTTGAAGCGAGATCTCATGCGAGGAGGAGATAGGAGGACCCTACTCGAGATGGATCTTCATCAAAGGGAGTGATGAAGAAAGCTGGCTTTGGTTTCCAAAGAAAAGAAGGAAGAGATGAAAACCTCTCATTCGGTGCAAAGGGCAAGAAGTAGGATATGGCGAAAGTGAGTGTTTCCCTTTGCCATGATCCACGGACATTATGCTACGGTGTCCAAAGAAGAAGAAGAACAAGCAAGCGGGAAGATGCTGCGGATGGAGAGGCTTTGGCTTCACGGTTCGAGCTTGACTTTTCAGCGATCGCATGCTTGGTTTCAAGTGTGATAGGATCGGTATGGTTCTTGGACAGCGGTGCGTCATTTCATATGACGGAGATCAGGATTTGTTCTCGGTCTGGAGGACAAAGATTTGGGTGTGCACATCAAGATGGGCGATGATGGTAGATACGGTGCGGTGGTATCGGTACCATATCCTTTGAGAGGAGTCTAGTAAACCCTTTGTATTGAAGGATGTCATGCATGTGCCTGGATTGAAGAAGAACAGTCTACGTGGCGATGTTGGAGGATAAAGGGTATGATGTGGTCTTCGGCGAGAAAAGCCTTCTGCGCGGTAAGACTGCGGAGAGACCGGAAGATAGGGGTTCGGACAGAACCTTTATCGGTTGCGAGTAGATAGTGTACGGCTATGGCATGAAAAGAGGAGAAGTGGTGAGCCGTGAGGGCGGCGCGCACGGAGATTGGGCCACCTTCACCATGGAGCTTTGAAGATTTTGCGTGATTTCTCTTGGGCTACAAGGGCACTCTTGCGCGGTCGGATCGGTGCAAGGGGTGTACTTTAGGGAAGTATGTGAAAGCCACCTTTCACGAGAAGGATAGTCGCGCCACGACGATCCTTGAGAGAGTTCACACCAGACGTGTGTGGTCCTTTCTCAATTTAGCCCGACGACCAAAGCATAGGTATTATGTGATCTTTGTTGATGATTTCTCTCGAAATCTTGAATCTTTTTAATGCGAAGAAAGACGATACATTCGCGAAGTTACGCGAGTTTAAAGCTTCTTGGTCGAGAAGGAGTCGGGGAAGAAGGTGATTGCTCTACGGAGTGATAACGGTGGTGAATTCATCTCGGCTGAATTCAAGGAGTTCTACGTGTGAGAAGGGATTCGGAGAGGCTGTCGCACCTTGAACGGGGTGGGCGGCGGAAGAAACAGAACGATCGTGGGTCTTGCATGGGCAATGTTGCATGATCGGGGCCTACCCCTTCACTTGTGGGCGGGCATGCAATATAGCGAGTGTATGTGCAGAGCTGTTGTCCCTCACAAGGTTCTTGGCATGAGTACAGGAGAGGCTTATTCGCGAGGCACGATATTTCCATTTGCGGATTTTGGTTCTCTGTCTACATGCATGTGGCCGAAGGATGCGAGAAGGAAGGCCCCGGATCCAGCTGGCGAGGTTGGAATATTTGTGGGAGTACAACGTACACCTCACAACTACGGGTATATTTGTCGGACGGTCGAAAGGCGTACACGACGGGATATAAAATTTCAAGAGGAGAAAGCCATGCGGTGTTCGCTTGAGAGGGAGCTACACTTGCATGCGAGATGAGGGGCTGTTAGTTCCTAAGGAGGAGCTTAGGATGTGGATCAGCCACGAGAGGAATTTCGGAGGTGGAAGAAACCACCCATGCAGCGCCAACCATCGAGGCGCATCGCACCCTACGAAGCTGAGCGGCGGCTCGGGATGTAGAGAAGGTTGTAGGACCACCTACGGCACGGCGCAAACGGGCGATCCTTGGGATCGGTACTGCTTTGGATACATGGCTCTTGTGAGTCAATGTGTTGTGTGGAGCCATCCTCTTTTGAGGAAGCTATGGAGGAACATGTGGGTTGATGCCATGATCGAAGAATATGATTCGATCGTCGAACGAGTGCATGGGAGGTGTCCCAAGACCGGTGGGGAAATCGGTGGTGGGTTCACGTGGATCTACAAAGTGAAGCGGGCGGTGACGGGGTGTGGAGAAGTACAAGGCGAGATTTTCGCCAGTGGCTTTCTATGAGATCGAGGGGATCGATTATGAGGAGACCTTTGCACACTGTCGCAAGGTACTCTTCCATACGGACGATCCTTTCTCTCTCGGCGCGAGATGGGGTGGCACACATTCATCGGATGGATGTGAAGACTACGTTCCTTAATGGAGTTATTGAGGAGGAGGTGTACATAGAGCGACTGAAGGTTGAGATCTTCAACGATGGGTCGCATGTCTGCCGACTCCAAAGAAAAACCTTGTACGGGCTAGACAAAGCACCTCATGCTTGGTACACTCGGATAGACGGCTACTTCACCGGGCTTGGTTCTCACAGAGTGGCGGATCTAACTGTGAGATTGTGGTGGAGGAAGTTGTTGATCATCGTACTATGTCACGAGGATGATCGATTTTGAGCGCGATGAGAAGTTGATACTTTCATGCAAGGAGGATCTTGCACGAGTTTGAGATGAAGGACTTGGGCTTCCTTCATTATTTCACAGGATTGGAGATTTGGCGGCGCAGTGAGAGGAATTTGTTTGTTTCTCGGGGAAAAGTATGCTCAGAGTCACGGAGAGGTTCAACATGCAAGGCTGCGGAAGCCTATGACCTCCTCTTCCTGGTGGTTGGAGGAAGGAGGATGCTACTTCGGCGGAGTGAAGTGGATGCCACGTACATCCGACGATTGGTGGGGTCGCTGTATCCTGGTCAATACACGACCCGATATATGCTATATGATTAACCAGCTTTTCGCAAGCTATGGTTAAGCCTACCAAGCTCTTTGGAAGAAGCGGTAAGCATGTATTGTATTATATCGAGCACATCGGGATATGGTCTATGGTACATACGGGAGGATGGAGCAAAGCTTTAAAACTGCGATGCAAATTGGGCGGGGAGCAACGAATGGGAAGAGCACTTACGGAGGAGTTTTCAGCATTGGGTCGACGGCGGTTTCCTAGTACGGCCGGGAAGCGGTCCCAGTGGCACTCGGTTTGCGGCGAGGTACATGGCGACTAGCTTGGGCTGCATGCGAGGCTATTTGGATGAAGATCCTGAAGGTTTTGTTCGAGTTGCATTTTGGAACTCTGATCTGTGATAACGAGTTGCATTAAACTCTCGGCTAATCCGATGTTCGCGGTAGATCGAACACATCGACATCGGTACCATCATATCGGGAGATTGTGTTTAGCGGAGAATCATGATGCTTTCATATGTTCCCACGGAGGATCGGGATCTTGAAACATCTGACGAAGGCGCTCACCGGGGAGCAAGTTGGTCACGGAGAGCGGGATAGGGGTTGCGGATAATCCATATCTTCTTTGAGAGAGAGTGTTGAAAATGCGGCAAGATGATGGAGCTTAATGAAATGAAGTCGCCTTCACTAAGTGGGCCCGCATGCAAATTCTGGCGCAAAGTCTATTTTTAGATCATCTGTTTTGAACATATGGAGCATGGTCGGGGGTTGCGGTATGTTATTCTTGGAGTATTGGTCATGTTGGTAAAAATAGATGGGACTCTATTTTGACCTATAGGTCGATAGGTCGATGTCTATTTTGTTTGCCTATCCTAAAATAGGGGAAGTCGAATATTATTTGCCAATAATATTTGGACTCTAAACTGTGATTTACTCTCTTGGAGCACGGTTATTTCCTGAAGTGGCTCATGCATCTAACGAGAGGAATTACGCTATTCCCAAGGGTTTGATGGCATGTCATGGTTGACTTGGTTAGGAATTGATGTGAAGTTTGGTGGAATTAATACAGAGGCCGGCTAGTGAGTTGTGTTGTTTATTTTAGTTGAACTAGTTGAGATTAGTTTAACTAGCTAATCAATTAGTTATGAGTGGAGTGAATTAAATATTATTTAATTCATTAATTAGTAACTCATTATTCAACTCAAAGAACACATCGAGTTCACTACGATTGCATGGGCCAGATTGGTGGAGACCGGTGAAAGAGGTAGATGAAAGGGTGGAGTTAGCTATCGGTGGCGACATCGGTTGTGCATGAGATTTGCACCACACTTGGAGGAATTTCCCATCAGCAGTTGCCTTTGTCAAGCCAAGGAGATTCGAACCTTGGATCTCTATATAAAACCGAGGAGCTATGTTGCGCAATAGAGGGAAAGGCGGTGGCGGTGAGTTTGAACCGATATGGCTGTTCAAAGGCGCAGGCTGAATTTGTGTCTAACTTTATGAGAAAGTCTTTAGTACTTGTGAGGAGTATTGTCTTGAGTTTGTTACATGATTTCTCCATTATAATATACACAATAGCGCGGGGTTTTCAGCTATAAGCTTTCCCCATACACTCTTGTGTTAATGTGTATGATGATTTGATGTGTTATCGCTTGATTTTATTTCTGCATGTGTGATGATATGAGTGGAAGAGATTATGTGTTGCATATAAATTCGAATTGTATGTGATCAGGATAGTCTTGGTGGATAATTGATCATTATTCAGCAAATTTCTACATACAAAAGCACATGGGAAGGAAAAAGGGACAATAGATTCTAGGACTTGAGAAGATTTTTCTACAATATACATATTTTTGTTGTTTTATTGGATCACTCACTGCTCCTCCTCCTTCAACTAGGGAGTCTCGGTCTCTGTATAATTATGTGTTAGTACTACATCGAGGTCTCTGATCTATCTGCACACATCTCTTTACTTTTGGTTGTCTGGTTATGTATGTGTATTCCTTTCGATGTACAGGGAAGAAATTTCATGATAAATATCTGATATGCATTCATTCTTTGAATTGTTATCACCGTTAGGGTCCCTTCAGTACCTCCTGGCCGTATAATTATGTGTTAGTACTACATTGAGGTCTTTGATCTGTCTGCATGCATCTCTTTACTTTTGGTTGTCTGGTTATGTATGTGTATTCCTTTCAATGTACAGGGAAGATATTCCATGATCAATACTTGATATGCATTCATTCTTTGAATTGTTATCACTGTTAGGGTCCCTTCTGTACCTCCCGACCACTTCTAAGAGTTTTAGCAAATGTAGAAATTATATGCACTAAGCATGCATATGTCATAGATCCACCTGATCTCACACTATTTAACTTTATGCAAGATACTGAATCATTCCACTTGTTAATATTTTGCGGAAAATTAATTGCACACACATGTAAAGCATAAATAAAAATAATCGCACATAACACAATTGTTTTTAACCGGGAAAGCCTGAAGATCATAACACAATTGATTATCATGGAGATCATATGAAAATCCTCATACAAAGCTTATCAAGCTCTCAGTACAGTACAATCGTCATACACTAATCAGGAACAATCTTGCAAATCCATGCACCGATCTTTTCCCTCCTGCTAGCCTGCCTCTATTGCGCAATCCCTGCTGAAGAATAGCTCTGAATGAATTCGAATTACTCTTGCCTTGACTGCGCAATCCTCATTGGCAACTCCAATGTGTGTGTGATGCATCATTATAGTCACAACAGATAGTCCATCTTGCCCTTTCACCTATCTATCCATTGGGCCTCCACTGAAACTGCCATGCACTGTAGTTAACTGCTGTATTGTTCAGTTGATTAATGAGTTATTATTTGTGAATTAATTAACTAATTAATTCACTCCACTCTTACTAGTGTATCAATCAGTTAGAATATCTACAACTAGCTCAACTGAGTCTAACTGAGTTAAACTGAATACAACTCCATAACTACTTCTTCCAATTGTGTCATAACTCTGCCACTTGAGTTCTAACTGAGTCCTCCATGCATTAGCTCCATTAAACCCTTAGGAATTGCGTAATTCCCTCAGTCCACTGATGTGCCACATCTGTGCACTGAAACAAAGTGCTCCAAGAGAATAAGTTGATGTTTAGAGTCTGATTATTATTAAGACCTAATAATAATCGACATGCATCTATTTTTAGATCAACGATCTATAAATAGACTTCGCCCAATATTATAAAAATAGAATTTCATCCATTTTTCCAACTTGATCAACCATCCACAAATAGCATCCTGCAACTTCTGAAATATGATCATCATGTATAAAAATATACATAGTCTAAAAATAGCCTTGTGCCAAAAATAGCCTACGGGCCCACTTAGTGAAGGCGACTCTTTTCACTAAGCTCATCATCTTGTTGAATCTCAACACTCCCTCTCAACAAGATAGGGATTATCCTTCATCCCGATCCTACCTTTATGGTATTCAAAATTGCTGCTGGTGAGCGCCTTCGTCAGAATATCTACATCCTAATCCTCCGTAGGAATGCATTGGAGCAACATGATCTTCCACTGCACACAATCTCTGATATGATGATACCATATATCAATATGTTTAGATCTATCATGAAACACAGGATTAACCGGGAGTTTAATGCAACTCTGATTATCACAATGTATCATTTTGGGATCTAAATGTGAACCGAACAAACCAACCAGAATCTTTCTCATCAGATAGCCTCACATGCAACTTGACTTACTGCCATGTATTCCGCTTCCACTGAACTGAGTGCCATGGATCTTTGTTTCCTACTGTACCAAGAAACTATCGTAGATCCAATACTGAAAATCCCTCCTGATGTGCTCTTTCTGTCTGTTGGGCTTCCTGCCCAATTTGCATCCGTGAAGCCATGCAACTTCACCTCATCCATCTGTCTATACCATAAACCATACTTAGATGTGCCCCTGAGATATCTCAAAACATGCTTGCCTACCTTCCAAAAGAGCTTGGTAGGCTTAACCATCACTTGTGAAAGCTGGTTCACCGCATAACATATGTCCGGTCTTGTATTGACTAAATACATGAGCGAACCCACCAACTGTTGATAAAAAATGGCATCCACTACCTCTGCCGATGTAGCATCTTCTTTATTCCAATTTCCTGGAAGAGGAGTGTCGATAGGCTTGCAGCCTTGCATGTGAAACTTCTCCAGTATCTCCCGGGCATACTGTCCTTGAGACACAAACAGTTCACCTTCCCGCTGCCATATTTCCAATCCAAGGAAATAATGAAGGAGGCCCAAATCCTTAATCTCAAACTCCTTTGCAAGATCTGCCTTGCATGAGTGTATCAACTGCTCATCACCTGTTAGTATTAAATCATCAACATAAAGTACAATGATTAAAAGCTTACCCTCCACCACAATCTGGTACAGGTTTGCATTCGCCTCACTCTTGGTGAAGCCAAGTCCATTGAAATAGCTGTCGATCCGAGTGTACCAAGAGCGTGGTGCTTGTTTCAGCCCATATAGCGCTCTTTTGAGCCTGCACACATGCGACTCGCTGCTGAAGATCTCAAATCCTTCAGGCTACTCAATGTACACCTCTTCCTCAATGATCCCATTAAGGAATGCAATATTCACATCCATTTTATTAATGTGCCAACCCATTTGCGCTGAGAGAGCAAGGATGGTCTGTATAGAAGAATACTGTGCGACAGGTGCAAAGGTTTCTTCATAGTCAATCCCCTCGATTTGTGAGAAGCCCTGGGCAACAAATATTGCCTTATACTTCTCGACACTCCCATCAGTCGCTTGCTTTACCTTGTAGATCCATCTTGATCCTACAACTGATTTTCCCACCGACCTTGGAACAATATCCCAAGCACTGTTTCTGACAATGGAGTCATACTCCTCCACCATGGCATCTACCCATGTGGGCTCTTGCACTGCTTCTTCAAAAGAAGATGACTCTGTCATGATACACTTGCTCATAAGAGCCATGCATCCAGTAAATCGATCAAGTGACTGTCTCTGCCTGCACTGTGATGTAGGAACTCCTACATTCTGTGCCGCATCAAGCTTCAGTCTCTTAGCTTTTGTGGTATGCTTTTTGCCTTATCTAATGTTTGGTTCTGCATGAGTGGACTCCTCCACTCCATGAATCTTGTCCTATGGTTGATCCACATCTAGAGGCTCATCTTTGGGAATAAGAAATTCCTCCTCCGCATGCAAGTGTAGCTCCCTCTCAAGTGACAACTTCATGGCTTTCACCTCATTGAATTTTATATCCCGTCGCACAACAGTCATCCGACTGTCTGGAAAATACACATGATAATTATGGGGTGTTTCTGTGTACCCCACAAATATCCCAACACGGTCGGCTCCGGCTTCTTCTTGGCATCCTTGTCACATAAATGTAAGCAATTGACCAAAAATCTTCAAATGAGAAATATTAGGCTTCTTACCGGTAAAAGCTTCTTCGAGTGTACTCATGCCAAGTACTCTATGAGGACAACGAGTTTTGCACATAAACCACGGTGTTGCATGCTTCCCGCCCACAAGTGCATCGGTAGGCCCTAGTCATGCGGCCACCCACGATTTTACTACGGTTCTTCCTCTCGAAGTGACCCCATTCTCTTGTGGGTTATGAGGCGCTATGAGTTCTCTTCGAGTTCCTTCTTTGCCACAGAAGTCTTTGAATTCGCCCGAGATGTATTCACCACCATTATCGCTCTGTAGAGCTTTCACTTGCTTCCTTGACTCCTTCTCCACCAATGCCTTGAACTCACAGAAATTTGAGAACGTTTCACTCTTATTCTGCATGAAGAATATCCATCATTTATGAGAATAGTCATCAAAAAATATAACATAATACCTGTGTTTTGTTGTTGAAGCAACCGAGAAAGGTCCACACACGTCTGTGTGAATTCTCTCCAGGATCACCGAAGCACGGTTCTCCTTCTCATGAAAGGTGGTCTTCACAAACTTACCCATCGTACATCCCTTGCATTGATCTGACTGTGCAAGAGTACCCTTGGGAAGTCTAGTAGAAATTTGCTGCAAAATATTCAAAGCGCCGTGGTGAAGATGGCCCAATCTCCTGTGCCATAATTCGCCCTCATCCCGGTTCACCACTTCTTCTGCTTTGCCCACCACTGTAGCGCAACCATCTACCTCCAGCTTGTAGAGATTCTTAATTCAAACCCCTATCTTCTTGGTTTGACCTATTTTTTTATGTCGAAGGAAGGCTTTTCCCTCACTGAAAACAATATCATAACCCTTGTCTTCTAGCATTGCGACTGAGACCAAGTTCTTCTTCAGACCTGGAAGATGCATAAAATTATTTAACAAGAATGGATTATTGGACTCCCTCTCAAAGGTAATGGTCCCAATGCCAGTCGCACTGTACCGACCATCGTCGCCCATCTCTATATGTATCTGGAGGTCCTTCTCCTCCAAGTCACTAAACAACTCTTTGTCTTCCGTCATATGGAAAGATGCACCACTATCAAGATACCACACCGATCCCATACAACTTGAAACCAAGCATGCGAAAAAAGAGAAATAAAGTTCAAATTGTGAGGCTAAGGCCTCTCCAGCTGCAGATCCAGCAGCCTTCTTGTTATTCTTCTTTTGTGGACAGTTAGTGGCGAAATGTCCATGTTCGTGACAGTGAAAACACTTCACTTTGGACAAATCCCGCTTCTTGCCTTTAGCATCGGATTTTGAAGGATGTTTCTTCCCCTTCACTTTCCTTGCTTTGGCAACCAAAGCGCAATTCTCTTCATCTTCATTCTTCGATGAATATCCATCCCTGGTACCCCGCCTTATCTCCTCCTGCATAAGATCCAACCAAAGTCGCTCCCATCCAAACAGTTTCTCTCGTCCATTGATAGAGTCTTCGTAGCTATGCCAACTCTTTGGAAGCCCAAGGGGAGCCAAGCTCACCAAGTCTTCTTCATCAATAGTAACCCCCACACTTCCCAACTCATCCTTGCAGTGGAAAAACTTCGTGAGGTATTGTGGAATACTGTCGCCTTTCTCCATTTTTATTTTTCTGAGCTTGTATTAAAGTGCCAACTTCCTCTGGTCACTTCTGCTTTGGAATAAGTATTTCAAAGCCTTCCACATTAATAATGGATTGGCTTTCTCGTGAAGGCTGGACACAATATGGTCCTTCACACCTTCCAACAGAATCCTTCTCATCTTTGTTGTATTCTTTTTCCATGCGTCAAGTAATGCAACATCGCTATATCCCGGCTTAGGAAGATCGCTATCGATGAACTCCTTCAGTCCATTATCCTCCAGCACTGCCTCCATCCTGTCCTTCCAAGCTATGTAATTCGAGCTCCCATCAAGGGCATACTCCAATCTCAACCAGTTGAAAGATATTTCAATGTACACTCGACTTCTGCACCAAGAATCTTCTGTAGCAAATTCAAATTGTCCACCAGCACAAACTCACTTTACAATTGCAATATTCAATTAAAAATGCTCTAATACCTTGTAGAAATTATATGCACTAAAAATGCATATGTCATATATCCACCTGATCTCACACTATTTAACTTTATGCAAGATACTGAATCATTCCACTTGTTAATATTTTGCGGAAAATTAATTGCACACACATGTAAAGCATAAATAAAAATAATCGCACATAACATAGTTGTTTTTAACCAAGAAAGCCTGAAGCTGAAAACCCCAACCATATATTATGTATCATGGAGATCATATGAAAATCCTCATACAAAGCTTATCAAGCTCTCAATATAGTACAATCATCATACATTAATAAGGAACAATCTTGCAAATCCATGGACCGATCTTTGCCCTCCTACTAGCCTGCCTCCATTGCGCAATCCCTGCTGGAGAATAGCTCTGAATGAATTCAAATTACTCTTGCCTTGAATGTGCAATCCTCATTGGCAACTCCAATGTGTGTGTGATGCAATCAATGCATTAGTATAGTCGCAACAGATAGTCCATCTTGCCATTTAACCTATCTCTCCACTGGGTCTCCACTGAAACTGCCATGCACTGTAGTTAACTGATGTATTGTTCAGTTGATTAATGAGTTATTATTTGTGAATTAATTAACTAATTAATTCAATCCACTCTCACTAGTGTATCAATCAGTTAGACTAGATACAACTAGCTCAACTAAGTATAACTGAGTTAAACTAAATACAACTCCATAACTACTTTTTCCAACTGTGTCATAACTCTACCACTTGAGTTCTAACTGATTCCTCCATGCATTAGCTCCAATAAACTCTTGGGAATTGCATAATTCCCTCAGTCCACTGATGTGCCACATCTGTGCACTGAAACAAAGTGCTCCAAGAGAATAAGTTGTTGTTTAGAGTCTAATTATTATTAAGAGCTAATAATAATCAACATGTATCTATTTTTAGATCAACGATCTATAAATATACTTCGCCAAATATTCTAAAAATAGAATTTCATCTATTTTTCCAACTTGATCAACCATCCACAAATAGCATCCTGCAACTTCTGAAATATGATCATCATGTCTAAAAATAGACTTTCACCAAAAATAGGCTGCGGGCCCACTTAGTGAAGGCGACTCTTTTCATAGTCTCCATTCTTGTAATTTGAAAGAAAAATAAAAGATACTTTCTGTCAGTCTCCATTCTTGTAATTTGAAAGTAGTTATTTGGAACATGACAAGTATTGCTCAACATCTAGATGCCATTATAGCATACGAATAAATACTTATTAGTCTTGGAAATAATATATGTTTTATTTTATTATCTACCCAAGTATTCTTAGTATTCAACAAACTATAAAACAGAAGAGCAAAGCACCTCAAAGAAATCCACACAGAATTCAGCAATAGAATGAACATAAATACACACAGAATTCAGCAACAGAATGAAGATAAATTCAAATAGAATTCATCAACAGAATGAACAGAATTAAACACCGCAAAGAAATTCACACACATAATTCAGCAACTTAGAAAACTAGTATCTATATTCAATGGTTTTACATAAACACTCAACTTTCATACATTCAAAGAACCATCACGAGGTTTTCTGATTGTAATTTTGTTCTCGACCGAGGAAAAAAAAGGAAATCCAAGCTATATATAACCGAACAGTAAATAGTATATATGGCCATTTTTCACAAGTTACTTCTGGTAGGTTACAGATAATGAAGGGAATAAAAAAAAATTACTATTCATATTGTTAAACAGTGTGGATCCAGTCAACAAATATTGTAATAGTAACAGAACACTCAACAAAGATTGTATCAGTAACAGTAGCTTTGTCATCCTCCGTAGAATAAGCCACATGGTACATTCGTTGTCTTCATATAAAGGAAACACGATATTCTAATCAGTGGAGTTCATCTTAGTTCTGTCCTTCGGGCAAAAACGTATTAAATTATTTTTCGTAGAGTAATTTACAGATGTTTCTTCAACGGTCCCTCCTTCTAGTCATGTTGCTCTGCTCTCGATCCAAAAAATTTCCTTTTGAAGTGGAACACAAAAATATCGAATATCTTCGGCATGTCCTTCCAACATCTAACATGGCTGTAAATTACCCGTCATGTCCAAGGATATTAAGAAATAAAAGAAATAAAAACCTTTTTACCAAATCATATAGGAACTTAGGAATACCTAAAACATTATCCTGTAGATATCCAGCTTCAACAGAATAAAAAATATGCTATCTTATTTATGGAACATTCAATACTTGATGATAAGTCCTCTTAATCGTCCAAATGGATTGATTCTCAATATCCTTTTGGCTTTCATTAGAAGCCCCATGGCATTGGTCCAAGCTATATGATTATCAATTTTCTTTGATAATCATCACATTCCTCGGTGTTACACGGATAAATCCTTCTTGCGAACAAGAACGATCTCCCTAGTATCCTAAGGATATCTAGAAACAAACAACCAAATGTAAACCATTTTCTCTAGACCATTATGATTTAGAATTATTAATTAACTAAGTAAGAGGAGATGCTCCTACCTAAATTCCAACGCTCGCTGTAATATTCAATCCAGTTGCTCCAAAAGAGGTCAATTCAGCATGTAAGACCTGTAATGAAAGACACGAAAAAGGATTAAAAGCGCCCACAAGATATAATAATCCAGAAACACTAATCTATCTCAGTGATCAAGGAATCCAAGAATTAAATTAGTCAAAAAGATACATGAACAACTTAATGAGAAAATAAAATCCATTTGTATTAACTTGTATGATAAGAATTAACCTTACAACCTTGTCACCTTGATGTCCTAGAGGTTCTTCTAGGGTCTTGAATAGCCATTTTCCTTCGGTATGACAAGACTTCTCCTCTCTGAACTAGCATGAAACTATGTATATGAGTATGTGATCGTTCTCATACCAATGATGTCAGGTATAGAGAGTATAATTTCTTCAACAATTCTCTTCTATAAGTTCCGAAGTACCCTTGAGACTGAAATATGAGTTCAATTTATAGGAGAATGAAGGAAGTTTTAGTTCCATAAAGAGGGGGATAAAGTCTTCTCATAAAGGGATTTTAGCTCCAAATACTAAGGGATAATCTCCATTAATGAAGGGATAGAGGTTCATGAATGAAGGGGCGAAGCTCAACCTGATAATGCTTCTAAAATCCTCCAGCTGGGAGAATATTCAACCTGCTGGGCTTCTAGAACTTACTTTGTCTTTTATTTTACCTTTTACGCAGGTCTACAGTTTTAGTAAGCAGAACGTGCGAGATGTGTCATAGGTTATAGAGCAAGAAACCATGGTACCGCAGGTAAGAACTAGGAAAAGTGTGGAGCTAGGCTTTTTAGGGTTTTAATGAGCTTTTCTCCAATTCCAAGACTTGGTTTAGGAACTTTATGGTTTTGGACCTCTACGGGAGCATAATATAGGTAATGATGAACCCATATAGATAGTTAAATGTCATGGTGACAAATTTTAGTGTAACAGATTGCCCCCTAAAACACGAAGTCTGAAGTAGTTCTGAAGAGTGAAGTGATTTATCATTCCGAGGATTGGGTTGCAGACATACCAATAGAAACCTGTAAAAACATTCAATGCAAACATATATATGTATATCATCGCTGAGGTAGGCATTCCATACTCAGATCAAAACTAACTACATGTTCTGATACATAAATGATTTTAGAATTACATCAATAGTAGACACAACATAGACGCAACCATCTGTCATAAGTAGTCTACTGAATAATAAAACTCCTCGTAGCCTGGATGGTGGAAACTAGATCTAGGGTCTTGATTTCCGCTTCCCGAACTAGTACAATTCTATCAGTGCGATTGATTGTGTTGAAGTCGAACATGGTAGAAACCACTTGATTACCAGTTAATGATGTGAACTGTTAACAAGTGTGAGAGGAACCACCAATAATGACAATGGCTCTCAAAATACTCAGTACAATCCATGAAGTATGAATGAATGATTTGTATTCAAACACTTCACGGAGTCATTCGATCGAAGGTCAATGATGCAACCTATCATCGAAGGCGAGAAACCTGCCATTAGGGAATGCAGATCCCAAGGTACTGATAGGGTTCTAGATCAACTTTCTAGATAATGAGCCGTCGTCGATAGAAAGTGACCCGTCATAGGAAAGCCTACGACATGAAACCATTAGATCAAGTTTTGAAGAAATATTATAAGGACTGACTCAGGGATGGTCAACATGAATGGAGAAAAATATTTGCAATGAATGGTTTATTTAAATTGTTCTCTTGAACACATAACGACACTACAAATGGTTTGGTGAAAATTGACCTAAAGCTAATACCCAGAAACCAGTTGAATACCTTCAATGTGGTTTGATTAAATTTTACACAAAGGATTTTCCCAACCCAAGTATGAGTGTAACAAAAAGTGTCATTTTCAAGAGTGGTATACTGCTTTTTCAAAACAAAGTATGACAATTAGCTTCATTTTATCTCTTCTTCCCCCACCATTTCTGGTAAGTACCTCTTTATTTTTGACAAGCTTAAGGAGGATAACATTTGCTTGTTGTGTAAGCTCATCCTTTAGATGAGTCCAACTTAGTATTTATATCGAACCCTAAGAAGGAGTGGTTCGTTCCTGTTTATAATCGACAGGTCCTTTACTGTCAAATTTTAACGAGTCCAGTATAGGAGAAACTCAATGTTTTTCAATTTTAGGGAGTCAGAAGAAAAAGTAAAGAAAACTCCATGGTTGTTCTTTTTCGTAAATTTAGCCTCTCAAGCCAAAAAAAGGATAAAATAATACAAGTGATAACTCTATTGACCATGATTAGTCAACGTATACCTTTTTCGTAAATAGTCCATTTCAGTCCGGAAAAGGGGTAAACTTATACAGAAAGGACAACTGTTCATTTCCTTTAACGAGTTCGAATAGACAAGTACTTGGCAATCTTTTCATATTTAGAGAGTCTGAAAGGGCTTTAAAGAGAACTCCAGGGTTTCGCTTTTTCGTAATTTTAAAGAGTCCGAAAAAGTGATAAAAGTATACTCAGCTGGCCGACTTTCAATTTAATTTACGAGCAGGAAAAGATGGAAAGAACTCGGCATTTTCATGTGTTTTACGAGAATGAAAGATAGCAAGCTAATCTCGAGATTTTCTTGAGTTTAATGAGTATTGAAAATAATAACCGAAACAGACTCAAGATAAGTTTCATTTTTATACAAGCTTGAAACATAGGAAAAATTATGCTTGAAAGTAGTTTCATTTTTACACAAGCTTGAAACAGAGAAATTTTTTCTTGAAAGTAGTTTCATTTTTACACAAGGTTGAAACAGAGAAAACTTTGCTTGAGATAAGTTTCATTTTTACACAAGCTTGAAACGTAGGAAAACTATGCTTGAAAGTAGTTTCATTTTTACACAAGCTTGAAACAGAGAAAAATTTTCTTGAGATAAGTTTCATTTTTACACAAGCTTGAAACGTAGGAAAACTATGCTTGAAAGTAGTTTCATTTTACTCAAGCTTGAAACAGAGAAAACTCTACGTGAGATTGGTTTGTTTCATTTTTACAGAAGCTTGAAACATAGGAAAACTATGCTTGAGAGTGGTTTCATTTTTACACAAGCTTGAAACATAGGAAAACTATGCTTGAGATAGGTTTCAATGCCCCCCAAGCGTAAATTTCTAGAGCACATGCCCCCCAAGCTTCATTTCATTTACCTAAGTGAAATATTGGTTCATAGGTGGATGGAATGAAGGTTCATTTACGAGATCAGATGAAAGACTTGACTTGACACTTACGAGATCTAATCAAAGACTAGAATCAATTCGGAGAGGATTTGTTTCATTTTTTAATGAGCTTGACAGAGGAAAAGAACTATGCTCATTGCCTGGTTCATTTTTTTAACGAGGTTGACACAAGAAAAAAACTATCCTCAAGGGAACCTATTTCATTTTTTAACGAAGTTCACACAGGAAAAGAACTATCCTCAAGGGAACCTGTTTCATTTTGTAATGAGGTTGACACAGGAAAATAACCATCCTCGTGGTGACCTGATTCATTTTTTAATGAGTTTGACACATGACAAGAACCATCTTCGTGGGAACCTGTTTCATTTTTTAACAAGGTTGACACAGGAAAAGAACCATCCTCGTGGTGACCTGATTCATTTTTTAACGAGGTTGACACAGGAAAAGGACCATCCTTGTGGTGACCTGTCATGGCTTCCAAATGGAAGAAACACATGTCAAGGGACACTCCTCGATTATGGCTTCCAATAGATCTTCATCGGATGGAAGAACAGTGCTCCGGAAGGAACACATGTCAAGGGACTCAATAGGGATAAGAACATCACGTTCAAATAACCCCAAAGAGTTTTCCATGTCAATTACCGGATCTAAGTCAAAGGAATTCGAGAAAACAGTCAGAGGATCGCTTACATCGGTAACTGAAAACATAGGACTGGTTGCCACATAATTAACCCGTGGCGGGGTAGATACCACTTCTATATAAGGAAAATTCAGGGATGTCGGATTATTGGTAGTCGAATCAAGATGAGAGAATGGTCAACAGTCACAATGTTTCCATTGTGAGGGAAAGACATCACGCGAAAGAGTGTCGATACGACAGCTTTCATTGCATAGACATAGTCTCACACAAGGAGTAAATTTAAATCCAAGGGGCCTCGAACTACCATAAGATCAATACAGACAATTTTACCTTCCAAGGTAATAGGAAACTTAGGAAGGATCCCTAAAGGTTCACTAATGGTTCTGTTAAAAGTTGACATATTCTGTGTAATAGGCACAAGCTGAGGGGAACCCAAAGCTTACCAAGCAGTTGAGGATAAAATACTAACAGAAGCACCTTCATCTATATTTGTGCGACGCACATTCTTACCACAAGCATTCACAATGATTTGGAAAGGGATGGAGGAAGGAAGATGAGGTTATGTCAGTCTATTCCATTCAAAGGAAAAGACCTCGGTACTTGGAGGGGGTTCTAAACAAACAGGTGAAATGCCCCCTGGCGTAGAAGAATCTGATGTAACAAGAAGAACCTGAGCGGTATGAATTTCACTCTCTATAAGGAGAGTGGAACTTGACTATCAGTGGTTGATGGATCAATAGTAAGTTTTTGATATTTTTCTTACCATACTTCCAGCACCTTAGGAATACCAGGACAATCGATAAGGAAGTGGTCACCCTTACAAAGCTTGCAAGGGTATTTGGGTTTACGATGCATGTTGGAGGTTTCCTCAACACTACTAAAACTTATAGCCATGGTTGGTTGGTTGAATTATTTCTTATCTTGCTTCTTCTTCTTCTTCCCTTTCTTCTTCCTCTTAGCCACCTGGTTACTAGCATCAAGGCTTTTACCAAGAAAAGAAGAAGAAAGGGAGGAATACATGTTGGGTGAAGAAGGTAAAGGGTCAACATGAGGTTGGTGATGTTGAGATGGTGAAATTTGTTGAGGTGAAGCATCCGGTTGAGGTGGAACAATTGGACTATTCAAGGCCAACGAAGTTGAAAATAACCATACGGGTAAACCAATTGTAAATTCAGGTAATGACAATGTAGCCATATAAGGAGGACCTACATTTCCAAAGCAAGGAAAATTACTAGGATTCTCATTAAGAGGGGTTATGTGGTTGGTAAATTCTGGAACTATTGCCATTAGATTCAACTTCAATGAATTTTATTAACAATTCAAAAATATTAGCAATTCAAATTCTGGCAGAGCACCTAAGGTCTCTAAAAAGGTAAACCAAACAAATGAACACACACTATCAAATCTGAGAATCAAACCACACAAAACAATTTTGCTTTCACAGTGAAATCACTAGTTGGTGATGAAATCCAATGTCGTAGAGATCGGTGTGAAAAAATAGCGATCATGTGATTACACGACAGCACACCCTTATTAAACAGGACACAATACTGATACCTCCACTATGCCATCTTGAAGTGAAGTGCACCCTCCGAAAAGTCCAAGTGATTCTAGTCAACGTCTGCTCCAGGTACAGTGGGACCTTTCCCCCACCGTCACCTCAGGAAAAATCCTAAAGATTATGGCCACTAAGTTTACCAATTGAGACAATTATACCTGGAGGAACATTCTACGATCCGATATACATGCAAAGGCAGAGTAACAAGCTCAATCCCCCTAAAGGCTCCTTGATACAATCCAAGGTTTACCAAAAAGTGACCCTAGGCTCCTCGATAATGGTCTATCCAAGGTTTACCGTTTTTAGTACGTGCACATCTACTATCTTTCCCAATGAGATAGGTACGATTACTTCACTGGTTCCGACATGATCTCGTGCTTGACTCTTTTAAGAAGAGCTTCCCAGAGCACGATTGCAACAATTGGAATTTTTCCTTACCGCAAGATGCTACTTGTTTATTTAATTTCTTTGGAAAGTTAACCGTAACCTATTCCAAAGCACTAGCCTAAGCTAGATTGGTGAAAAGAGCCCTAGAAAATGTAAAAATTTCAAGATGAATTTTATTAAGCGCTGTGTTATTTGGTTGTTATTTACTCAAAGGTTAAATGGATATGAAACCAGTGGTGTTATGCCCTGACCCAAAACTAAATGCAACCGAATATGATAATGTAATATTTTCAATTTGATGAATATTAACTAAAGTAAGGAGAGAGGTTCCATTCCCTTCCAACAATGCAAAAATTGATAAATAAGAAAAATATAACAAATTCTCTAATGCAATAATTTTATTGAGAAAAACTAATGCTAATCAATTCCAATTTTTTATTTTTATGTTTTTAAAAAAGCATAAAAACATGTAAATTCAAATCAAAGAAATTGATCTAAATCTACAATTGATTTTTCCAGAATGTAAACTATGCAGTTGTAATCTATGCACAATTTACTTGAAAAGTATGCAAATGTATTCTATGCACATTTTTCGTTCGTATTCTGAAAATGAGAATTATAATTATGCAAATGTGCTCTGTGCAAGATAATTCTCAGACACAAGATGATTCCAATGTAATCTAAAGAACCAATTAAGTGTAAGTAAAGAAAATTGGGTGAGAATTCCAAAGGTCAAAAATAAAAACACTCAAAGGTGATTAACACTCAGACACAATTTAGCGGGTAATTTTTTTTGCAAAAACAAAAGCAAAAAGATGCAAAATTTTTAAGAGACTGAGACAAACCTCAAAGTAATGACCAAAGGAAATCAAATTAAGAGTTTCTCAAAAAAGAGACTCAAAACACCCAATTAACTTAACGGAGACTGACAAAAAAGATGCTAAAAGAAACTCACACATAAGACTTTGATTGTCAAGATAACTTGGGGAAAACACAGAAAATCTGGTAATCTAGCTGCTAAAAAGAGAATTCTTAATTTTTCAAAAAATTTCCACAAGTCCGCAGGTTTCAATGGAGAACAGTGAGGTACCGCACTGTTCTGAACTAAAAACTGCGGGGGGCTACCGCACTGTCTTTAAATAAAAACTATGGAGGCCAGGAAAAATACAGAAAAATAAAAATTCAGATTTTCCTTTCAGGGATTCTGATAAGTTATCTACCCAACTCAGTGGAGTCGCCATTTTGTTACACGGATAAATCCTTCTTGCGGACAAGAACGATCTCCCTAGTATCCTAAGGATATCTAGAAACAAACAACCAAATGTAAACCATTTTCTCTATACCATTATGATTCAGAATAATTAATTAACTAAGTAAGAGGAGATGCTCCTACCTAAGGTCCAACGCTTGCTATAATATTCAATCCAGTCGCTCCAAAAGAGGTCAATTCAGCATGTAAGACTTGTAATCAAAGACAGGAAAAAGGATTAAAATCACCTGCAAGATATAATAATCCAGAAACACTAATCTATCTCAGTGATCAAGGAATCCAAGAATTAAATTACTCAAAAAGATACATGAACAACTTAATGAGAAAATAGAATCCATTTGTATTAACTTGTATGATAAGAAGTAACCTTACAACCTTATTGCCTTGATGTCATAGAGGTTCTTCCAGGGTCCTGAACAATTGTTTTCCTTCGGTATGACAAGCCTTATCCTCTCTGAACTATCATGAAACTATGGATATGAGTATGTGATCGTTCTCATACCAACGATGCCAGGTATAGAGAGTATAATTTCTTCAGCAATTATCTTCTATAAGTTCCAAAGTACCCTTGAGACTGAAATATGAGTTAAATTTATAGGAGAATGAAGGAAGTTTCATTTGCATAAAGAGGGGGATAAAGTCCTCTCATAAAGGGATTTTAGCTCCAAATACCAAGGGATAATCTCCATTAATGAAGGGATAGATGTTCATGAATGAAGGGGCGAAGCTCGACCTGATAATGCTTCTAGAAGCCTCCAGCTGGGAGAATATTCGACCAGTTGGGCTTCTAGAACTTACTTTTTCTTTTATTTTACCTTTTATGGGGGTCCGCAGTTTTAGTAAGCAGAACGTGCGGGATGTGCTGCAGGTTATAGAGAAAGAAACTGCAGTACTGTAGGTAAGAACTAGGAAAAGTGCGAAGTTAGGGTTTTTAGGGTTTTAATGAGCTTTTCTCCAATTCCAAGACTTGGTTTAGGAACTTTATGGTTTTGGACATCTAAGGGAGCATAATATAAGTAATGATGAACCCATATAGACAGCTAAATGTCATGGTGAAAAATTTTAGTGTAACACCTGGTACTTACAATTTTTGGGTTTTGTTAATACTTTTTTAAGTCACTTCATCATTGGAAACAAGTTCAAATCTTTTTGCAAGGATCAAGAAATACACAACAGTGATATGTTGTAAGAAGCACTTCCCGTGCCATCATTTTGTTCTCCCCTAACCAAATCAGTTACATTCCTAAGAAATACACAACAATGATCTATTACAAGAAGAACTTCCTGTGCCATCATTTCATTCTCTCCTAACCAAATCAATTACATTCCAATTTTAGACCAACAGTTCCACAATCATTGTATTTCATCTATTAAACTAAACACATCAATCCTCTTAACAATTTAAGGGATTTTTTTTTCATGTAGGCAACCTTTTATTTTCTAGATGGCCAAGCACCATAATTCAGGGGATTTTCTCAACTTCTTGTTCTCAAATTTGTTTCTATTTATTTAATTATTTTTTTGTTACAAGTACCTGGTTCAAATACTAATAACAATTGCGTATGCTTACAAATTTAATATAAATACCACAAATGAATGTGGAGATACATCAACCTTTATGTATTGAATCCTAATGTTATATGAAACACAACTAAAATGTTGTGAGAAACAAAGACCAACATTAATATATAAACAACAACTAGTATGCTCAAATGCCAATACTAGGAAACAGAAGAAGCATTAGGCATTTCTCAATCTTCCCCAAATTTGCTATTGCATTTCAAGCTGATTGCTGATTTTATGGACTGGTATAGCTTATTATACATACGAGCAGATTAATCACCTCATGATGGATTAAGAAGATCAGATATTCCAATAATTCATCATGCATGTCGTGCATTTCTTCTAAATTTTCCTTTACAATATTGGTCCAAGCTATAGATCTAGCTCTAGTACCTTTGCTATACAATTTTCTTCTTAGAAATGTATTAGTACAACAAAATTACCTACCCAAACAATGTTATTTGATTTTTTTTAGCTGTATGCAATATCCTCAGATGTTTTCAAATATTAGAACTTCAAAATATACCACAAATTCTGAAATAGTCCACCCTCCAATTGTTCCCAAGGAAATGTTTCTTACATTGTCCTTCATGTTAAGAATAAAGGAAATCAATTGTGACTTTATAGCTCATGTTGTATCTTGAGTACCTTCTTTCTTAATTGTAGCTTTATCAATGGCCTCTGCTTCATGTTGTAATATTTAAAATTTTCTTGTAATATTTAAATCAGCCCAATGTATTTTATTAATGTACTTAAATTTACACCTTCCATGATGCTTCTAATCTTGTAAAATGTTAAAAGTGGAGTGTTTTATGATGTAATGGATATTAATAATATAGATTATGTACAATGATATGATGATAGTGTAGGTTGATGTTCAAGTTGTAAAATTCTTGTGCATATCAAGGATGAATGATAGCACAAGCCAAAAATGACATTATTATAAATTATTAAACAATCTGTTAGGTGCTAAATCATACTTCTTATTAAGGACATAACTAATGCAAGTTGAAAATTCTTTTTTAATGTTCTTAGCCTATTTATAGATGTCAAAGTAAAGGTTTCTAGATGTGTTTTCTCCCATAAACTTCAAGGCAAACTAAACTTTAAGGAAAACCATGTACATGTCATTTCTCCCACAAACTCATCAAGGTGTGACTTTTGACATAACTTCATCAACCACTACCACTATTTGTTTTAGTAAGTGCATAAAATAATTTTTCAAACCATGTACATGTCATTTCTCCCACAAACCCATCAAGGTGTGACTCTTGACATAACTTGATCAACCACTACCACTAGTTGTTTAAGTAAGTGCGAACCACTACCACTTTAAGGCAAACGTTTAAGTAACTGCAAACCACTGCCACTTTAAGGCAAACCATGTACATATGTCATTTCTCCTATACACATGTCATTTCTCCCATAAAAGTTTAGGCAAAATTTAAGGCATGTGACATTTCTATGTCATTTCTATCTTAAACTCTAGGCACTTGGGAAAAATTTAAGGCATGTCATTTATAGATGTGATTTATCTTTATATGTGATCAAGAGGTCATTTCCATAGTTCAAAAATTCTCAAAAATGAAAGCTCTAAATTTTTTTTGCAACCTGAGCGACCGGAAAGGTCTCGTCGCTGCAATTCTGGCACCGTGAACGGTTCGCAAAACATAGGTCGTATGCAGAATTTATGAAGGTTTGAAATGCCCAGTAAACTCCAAAAACTGGACCTTTGACTTAGTTTAACCTTATTTACTGTTGTATTGTGTTATACAAGCAATTTACATGCTTTAACCTCACACATAAATATTTTTAACTAAGTTGAAATCATTTGTTTCACCTGCAAACTTCTATAAACCCTATGCACACATTTTAATTACTGTTTGGATACTTAGCACAAAAAAAATAATACATTCCATTCAGACCAAGTTGGTATCAAAGCTAGAGTTTTACTCTCTATATTGTTATTGTGCAAAGTTTTTTTAACAGTTTTCAAGATTCTTAATGCTTATTAGGCTAAAGCTTAAGAGAGGAGAAGGTCAATTGGTGAAAGCTCAAAGCAATCCTCAGCTAAGGAGGGCAAGGGTGCCATTATCTCCACCTTCAATTTCACCTGAAAGAGAAGAAGAAGAAGCCATAAGCATGAATTCAAGGGAAGGAGAAATCCATGAAGAAGTTGGTCCCAAAGAGGAAGAAAGAGTATTCAGAAAAGAATTCCTTGACTTGACTGAAATGGTGAGAGTTATTTACCAAGAAATAAAATGAGAGACTTGAAGGAGAACGATCCAAACTTCACAAGGAAGGAGAAGGATCTTCGGGAGGCCATAATGATGAGGATAAATCCAAGAAGGGTAATGGAGGAAATGGAGACAGTGGAAAGTCACCATCACTACCCTCATCTTCATATTCATCTTCATCAACCTCTACATCATCTTCAGTACATTGTTCTCACAAAGTCAAGAACACGGGTAAAAGTCATTTTCTTAATCTTGATGTTAAGTTTGAATTGCCAAAGTTTGATGGTGAAGTTAATGCAGAAAAGCTAGATAATTGGATTAGGAAATTAGAGGTCTATTTGAGTATTCAAAATTTTCATGATGACGAAACCAAAATTCAGCTAGCTTCATAGAATGGAAGGTGCAACTCTTGTTTGGTGGGAATCCAAGACAAAGGATAAAATCAAGAAATATGGTAAGATTATCTTATCATGGACTGATTTCATTTCTGTAATAAAACAACAGTTTTATCCATTATCTCACATGTAGAAATCCATAATGGACTGGCAAAATTTTAAACAATTGAAAGGAGAAAATGTTCAAGTTTATACCCAAGAATTTAGAAGAAGAGCTATTTTACTAGGAGTATATTTGCATAGCCAAGATACTTTACTCAAGTATATAGGAGGTTTACATACTTACCTAAGACATACCATTCTCATGTTCAACCCTACAAGCCTAGATGAGGTTTGTGTACAATCCACACATTTAGAGGCAAGGGCAAACAAAACTTAGATGGGAATGAGGAAAGTGAGTCTAAAGGCAAATGGAAGAAAAAGAGAAATGAAAATTCTAGAAAAGAAGGGAAATTTTTTCTGCAAACATTGTTCTAAAACAAGCCATGATGAGGACCATTGTTGGAAACTTCATCCATAGTTGAAACCAGAAATTTTTAAAGTCAAAGATAAAGCCACGGAGAAAGGCAAGACAGTTTCAATAGCTGAACATGACCTAGGGTCAGATTCAAGAGATGAAACAAAAATCATAGCTATGGCACTAAATAACATAAAGGGGAAAGAGAATGAAACTAAACCCAGTTCTAGTATATCTAACTGTCACATAGAAGCTCCAAGTGAAGAGAAGAGAATTGAACTGTTTCATGTGAGGGTCATTTGCAAACATACCAAGGTACAATATTTTACAGTGGGTCACAAGCGGACCTTATTTCTGAAGACTTAGTTAAGAAACTAAATCTTGAGACCATTCTCGTTAGCCCCCCTACGAAATTTTTGACAAGCAATAGGGGGCTAAATTGTTCCTGAGTCTTCAAGGAATGCATTTCCTCTGAAAACACAGTCTGCTTGAAGCCTCTATGTGTCTTTTATCCTTTGATAAAATCCCCTCTGTTGATTCCCCTTTTAAAGCCTCTCTGCTATGTGAAGAAATGCCCGAAGGCCCCCTTTTCCCTCTTATTTCACCCCCAATTAACCTCTATTTCATCCCCCTTGTCTTCCCGTTCTATTTCCCTTCTTACCCTTCAAATTCTCCCCAAAATCCCCTTTAAATCCCTCCCCTAACCTTTGTTGGCCTTTTTCCTCCCTTACTCCTCTATCGTTCCCTTCCTTGGCCTTCAAATTCTATTTAAATGGGCCAAAACCCACTTTCCGACCATATAATAGGGCTTAGCCCCTCTACTGCAAGCCCCTTCAACCACTTCCCCACATATGTCTATCACCCAAGACCAAGCGCTTAAGCCTTGGGGGCCAATCGCAATCGAAACCGTCGGGCGGGTGCAATCCTTTGTAAACATCGTAAAAGCTCCGATGCGATTTTTTATAACGTTAAGTCTGGTGATGCCTTTTCCACCGTTGATCTGCTTCGATCGAATGGTTGAGCGCTAATCGCATCCCCTCGCCCAATCGCAATCGCAGCTCTCATGTTGTAACCCCCGATTGATCGCAAGTCCTTCTCCCGATCCCCCGATCGCACTGCCCCTCCAATTACATCTGAGCCGTTGATATGGACCCGAGATCAACGATCAGCGCTCAATCGCAAACCCCCCTTCCAGTTGCAATCGCAAGCCTTCCCCACTGTCTCTCGATTTAATCCTAGCCGTCCATCCTCCCGCAGATCCGACGGTCACCGCAGCTCCCGATCGCGCCCTCCCTCTGATTTAACGTGAGCCGTTGATCTGGCCTTCGGATCTAACGGTCAGCACTCAATCGCAAGCCCCTCTCCGATCGCAATCGCAAACCGTTTCGTCTGACTCCCGATTGCGATCTCCCGATTCAATCTGGGCCGTCCATTCTCCTGTTGATCCGACAGCCATCGCACTTCCCATTTCCTCCGATTGCAAGTCTCCCTGCCTTTGCCCGATTGAATCCTAGCCGTCCATCCTTTCCAGATCTGACAGTTCAGGTTTAATCGCCTTCCGCTCCGCCGCCCCTCTCCATCTCCCTCCGATTAAATGTGGACCGTCGATCTGATCCCAGATCCGACGGTTGGTGTTTAATCGCAACATCTCTCCAAATCGCAATCGGAACTTTTGGAATGTGTGTTGCGATTGACTCTCGCTCCAGCCTCCGATTGCGATTGTTGTGATTAGATCTTCGCCGTCCGTCTCCCGTGCAAATCTAACGGTCTAGATCTAATCGCCCTCCACCGTGACCGGGTCCCACATTCACGCCTCCGTGTGTTGTTTTTTCGCGTTTCCCTGTGTAATTTGCCCAAACGCTAAACTTTGGGTTTTACACTGTGCGTTCATTTCTCCACTGTTTCCACTATTTCTCCATCGCTCCACCATCTCTCCACCTCCACAGCATTTCTCCACCACTGCCCGGTTTATAATATGTTTATTTTACAGCACAGACAACACAGAGATGGCCAGTTCAGCATTGCCAGCGACCAGCAGAAGGAATTCAAAGGGGGTTGGTGCCCTATTTTTAATGAAATCAAACGTTAACCCCGCTTTCAAAGGATTAAGGTTCAGTTTGAAGACCGATGAGTGCACCAGCAAGTCATTACTGTGCTACCTAACAGTAGAGTCCGTTCTCTCCAGACGTACACCATCCCTACAGGGTTCTCCATGCCTCCTCGAGCCCATAAGCAATTAAATACACAGACAAGAGCTTCATTAAAGATTGTCTGAGCCGCAGTGATGGAGGAATGGAGAAACCGTGCAGATCTTTCACCAGTTCATTTATTCAGAAGGCTAGCGCAAAGCTCCAAGCACCAGAAAAGATCCCAAAGAAATATCCGAGGTCGATCTCGGCCTGACAGAGACTCCCCAGACAGATTACAGAGTACATACAACGTTGCAGAAAGCCATTAAGCAGTAGGGGCGCAAATACTTCCGCCATTATGTCTTAATGAATCTCATTTAATTGTTCATCTACCTCTATTTTCTCTCTTCTCCTATATGTAATCCCTGAGAACGAATTGACAAGGTTGTTGTTCAGTTGTTGGGCATTTGCTGTTAGAGGGATTCATTTGACTGTTAGAACAGTCGTGGGAGGGAGTAGCACAGTAGTTGTATGTAATAGGCTGGGAGGAGAAGTCTGCACTGTAACAGCCATTGAGCTTATTGTACATGACTGGTTTTGCATCAATTAATCAAAGCACATTTCACAGGATCTTGGTCTATTACTATTGGTGATGCTCTTCTTACTTCGTTTAATGAATTTCCATGTTGTTTCATCGTTCTTCTGGGCTTGCATCAGAATAATGGTATAGGATTCACCCTTGTTAAGTGCCCTATGTTGTCTGCTCTCCTTGCCTTCAATGTTTTCTGCGAAATGTGTTATTTGAGAATTGATTTAAGTCAATTTAACCAGTGTAGTGGATGTTGTTGCCTGCTCTCTGATGTATGAGTTGATTGGATTAGTTCTTGGATGTTCTTGTTGGGTTTAAGCTGGAAGGTTTGGGAACACTGGGGATGAGTGTTAGCCCTGTCCACTAGGATCCTTGCACGACCAACTTACCTTTCTAAGATCCCTTCGTTAATCTTATCTTTTTTTTCCCCTTGGAGTTGCTAAAGCAGACCTGGAGTTAAATGACCTTTGGTCTGATCTATAAGCAGCCCCTTTGTCTCTTTGAGAGCTGCCTTAGAGTATGTCCAAGCAGGTCTGGAGTTAAATGACCTCTGACCTGATCTATAGACAGAAATTCGGTTGCTTTCCTTCTTTCACTTTCCTCCTCAATGTCCCATCCCACCATCTAATCTAAAAGATCCTTTAGTATTAGATGACTTGCCCTTTGAAAGCCTTGGCTAGTTGTTGCATGTAATTTCCTTTCATGACTCCATAGCCCAATGGATGGCACTTTCTCGGCCTATCCTCTTAGCTGAAACTTCCTGCTGCTTTGTTCCTTCCCTCCCATTACTTTCTCAGCCTATGATCTCCTAACCAACCCAGCAACCCTTCAACCAAATCATTTTAAAACCCCCTTTGTGCTTCATAACTAGCCTAACATCTCATTTTGAGCTTCAAAGACATATCATTCTTAGCTCTATTTGGAGAGATCCCTCTCCGGGTACAGGAGGGCTAGATCCTAGGGCCTAAAAGTGGTTCTGATGTTGTCTCATCTTTTGGTCTTGCCAATCTGGCCAAAACATGGGAACCCCAACATAATGGCGACTCCGCTGGGGACTATTGAGTGCATTTCACCTCAAACATTCTTAGGCACTCATAGACCCAAGATCTCTGGTTAGATTGGCATTCACATTGCTGATGGTGGACATCATCCTACTTCAAATGTTCATATACATCCACCTGGCGACTCCACACTCCATAATCCTCGAAGACTCCACTGGAGGAAGAACCTGAAAGATGGCCAGACCTCATAGAAGGATAGAACATACTGGTTGGATTTGGTTTAAAGAGTTTATTGTTTTTGTCTATCATTATGTCTTGCCCTATTTTAAGCCAAATCAAGTGTACGAAGATGAGACCCATGATGAGTATGGGAAAGATCTCAAGCCTCAATCTTCAGACCATGAGCAGACCTATACTCCTGTGAAAAATCGAGTGGAACAAGAAGCTCATGTTGTATCTCCCACCCCTCAAGAAGCTTCAAGCAGCCATGAGTCCATTGTTACACCACCTACACCCACAAAGGTCATAGAAAGATATAAGCCTCTGGTTTTACCTCTTTTCTTCCAACCCCTTCCTGCAGAACTTATAAACCAAATGCCTCATTTTGATGGAGAAAATAAAGGGGCTACTGCTGAGGAACATGTTCAAAACCTTGAGGATTTACTTGAGCTATATGAAATAGAAGAAGATGATGTGTGCATTAGAATGTTTGCTTTGTCATTACAAGGGAATGTTAAGAGTTGGCTCAAAGGCCTTCCAGAGGCAAGCATTTTCAGCTTTCATCAGTTTTCTCAAGTTTTCCTAGATAGGTGGGCAGCCCCAAAGAATGCTCTCCTCATCCTAAAAGAATATCAGAATTTGAGAAGGCAGCCAGGAGAGACAGTGCAAGAGTTTTTAGCCAGGTTTAACAAGGTATATGATGATATACCTTCTGATATAAAACCTCCTTTGGGATGGGCTTTATTGCACTATCCAAGTTCTTTTGACCCCGAGGTGGAATTCCATATAAGGGAAAGAGAACCTTCGAGCCTGGAGGAAATGCAGAATATAGCCATCACTGTCGAATACAACATAAAGTGCAGGGAGGAGAGATTAAAAGCGGCAAGGAAGGACCGAACAAAGAAAACAGTGCAGATCTCTTTAGAGGACAAGCTGGAAAGACTGATAGAGACTGCCAGTTCCTTGCTGAAAGCAAAAGAGCAAGAATATGAGGCTGAAACCGGAGAGGATGATTGGGAAAGACCTGCTCCTCGTCCTCAAAAAGGACATACCAGATCACTGCAAGACGTAAGCGGCATGCCAAGCATGTATGATGAACAAGAGTTTGAATCAGAAAATGAGCTTGCAGCTCTCTGTAAGGGAAAACTTGCCGAGAGTCCCGAAGACTTGATGGGCGACGATGTTTGCAACTATGATTTCTCCGATGTTGATCTGTCTGATGATAATTTTTTCCAAAGGGAAACTGAGCTTGCAGGGACATCTTCAGAAGATTCATGGGAGGAAGATCACGACCATCAACTTCAGGAAAGCGATGAGCTAACGCAGGCCATCTACGATACTGATGGAGAAGGCGTTGAAAGCATGATAGTAGACGAGGATTCACTGAATCTTATCTCTATTTTATATCCAAACATCAGTTATACTTGCCAAGTGGACCGAAGCCAGCAGCTCTTCAGCGCAGAGGACGAGGAAGAAAGAGATGAAGAAAATCTTGAGCGGAATGAATGCTCGGAGCCTTCTCCCGAAGGGATTAAGGTAATCAAAGAAGCCCCCGCTCAAGAATATGTTGATTTTTTCACAGAGTTTAGCCCGTTGCAGCAGAACCGACCTGTGGTACTAGAGGACAGCACTGTTGAATATAATGAGCCCTCTAGCTCAAGCTGCATTGAAGATGAGTGAGATCTCTTTCCCCGCAGGCGTCTCGGCCTTGATCCAGAGGAAGAGGAGGTATTCCTGGTCGATGCCCATATGCCAAATAATCCCAACCAGGAAGAGGAGGAGTGTGATTACAAAGGCCTCACTACAGATGCAGTGATTGAAGCTGCCCATGATGCAGACTTCCTATCAGTCATGGTAGGCTTTAAAGGAAAAAGTTTACATCATGAGTTTGTTGAACCTGTGGCAGACTACATGGAGGCCCTGATTGGCTTAGCTCCACAAGCATAAATCTTTTGCAAGAGCCAAATACATCAGAATTGGTCACCACTGATGGTGACTTCAGTTTTGAAGAACCACATGCGGAGCACCTTGTGGTTATCTCTGACAGGCAGTCAGTGCTCATATCCTTTTTTGCTGTTATTATACTGGCTGCATTGGCATTACTGCATCACCTAAAGCATCAGAGTTTTTCAGTTAGAGTAGGGTAGGTAGGAAAGCTCAATAAAGCTCAGTCTATGAGCATGTAGTTAGTTATTTCATTTTTTGTTTTAGAATGTAGTGAAGAAACCTGCTAGACAGTCTAATCCTAGCACGTAGTAGTGTAGGTAGAGGAACATATGAGGCCAACAGTCTAATCCGGTCTCATGGAGTAATAAGGGTAGAAGTAGATTAGGTTTATTTTTCCTATTTGTAAAAGTTAATGATGTAAAGGGTCTGCAAGTCCAAATGCACCCAAGAAGAAAAAATGTTAGGACTATAGTGTGGGTAGGTAGTTGTGTGGGAGAATTTTATTGCTGATATGTTGTCTTCATAGTTTGTGGCAGCTGATCAAAGAAGAAGGGATGTGCTAAGCAGCAGGCATCCGGCCTACACCAAGAGATCAATTTATGAATTCTTGACTCCTTCAAGAAGAAGCCATCCCCATGTGGAGCCACTGTTAGCCCCCCTATGAAATTTTTGACAAGAAAATAGGGGGCTAAGTTGTTGATTGAGTCTTCAAGGAATGCATTTCCTCTGAAAACACAGTCTCCTTGAAGCCTCTATGTGTCTTTTATCCTTTGATGAAATCCCCTCTGCTGGTTCCCCTTTTAAAGCCTCTCTGCTATGTGAAGAAATGCCCAAAGGCCCCCTTTTTCCCTTTTACCCCATTTTCCTTCTTATTTTACCCCCAATTAGCCTCCATTTTATCCCCCTTTTCTTCCCCTTCTATTTCCCTTCTTACCCTTCAAATTCCCCCCAAAATCCCATTTAAATCATTCCTCTACCCTTCGTTGGCCATCTTCCCCCTTTACTCCTCTATCGTTCCCCTCCTTGGCCTTCAAATTCCATTTAAATGGGTTAAAACCCACTTTTCGACCTTATTATAAGGCCTAGCCCCTTTCCCATCAGCCCCTTCTATCCACTTCCCCATATACCCGTGGCCCAAGACCAAGTGCCTAAGTCTTGAGCGCTTATCGCAATCGGAAGTCGGGCGGGTGCACAAATCCTTTGTAATATTGAAAATCCCCGATGCGATCGTCTTATCACGTTAAGTCCTGCGGTGCGTTCCGCACCGTTGATCTTCCGCGGAGATCCGACGGCGGAGCGCTAATCGCAACCCCGGCTCAATCGCAATCGCAATGTTTCGAGTGCGCCCTCCGATCAATCGCAAACCTTTTTCTCCGACTCCCGATTGCGATCCCCCGATCCACTTCTCCACCGTTGATCTGCCCGCCAGATTAGATGGCCATCGTTCAATCGCAAAACCCCTTCCAGTCGCAATCGCAAGCCTTCCCCACTGTCTCCCGACTTGATCCTGGCCGTCCATCCTCCCGCAGATCCGACGGTCACCGCAGCTCCCAATCGCGCCCTCCCTCCGATTTAACGTGAGCCGTTGATCTGGCCTTCGGATCTAACGGTCAGTGCTCAATCGCAAGCCCCTCTCCGATCGCAATCGCAAATCGTTTCGTTCGACCCCCGATTGCGATCTCCCGATTCAATCTGGGCCGTCCATTCCCCTGCTTATCCGACGGCCATCGCACTTCCCATTTCCTCCGATCGCAAGTCTTTCTGTCTTCCGCCCGATTTGATCTCGTCCGTCTGTTTGCTACATGATCCGACGGTCATTGCTTCTTCTGCCCAATCGCAATCGGAGGTTTCAATGTGTGTCTTTTCTGTCCCCCCCGATTGCGATTGCCCGATTGAATCCTAGCCGTCCACCCTTTCCAGATCTGATGGTTCAGGTCTAATCGCTCTCCGCCTCCGCTGGGTCCCACTCTTGCATTTGTCTCCGTCATATTTCATGTGTTTTGTATGTTTTTTCCCGTTGCATATGTTATTCCGTCGCCCAATCTCCACCGTTGATCTTTGTTCCCAGACCATGATCTAATGGTCTGCGCTGCACTCTACCACCAACCATATTGTTCGTAAGTTTTCACCCCTCCATTTGCATCTCCGCTGTTTTCACCGTTCCGCCACCATTCCTCCGCCTTCACTGCATTTCCTCTGCCACCACTGCCCGGGTTTTAAACAGGTTTATTTCAAATTGTGCAGATTGCACATAGAGGTATTCTCAGCACTGCCAGCAGATCAGCAGATGGTTTCAAAGGGGTTAACACCTTCTATTGACATAATCAATGTTTAGCCCCGCTTTCAAAGGATTAAGGTTCAGTTTGAAGACTAATGATCGCACCAGTTAGTCGCTATAATCGCGCTACCTAACAAGGACATTTTCCTCTAGAGGTACACCCTTCCTGCTGCAGCTCTGTCACCGAGCCTACAAGCACCACATAGACAGAGCTTCATTAAAGACCGTCTGAGCAGCAGTAATGGAGGCATGGAGACCTTGCGGACTTTCCACCAGTGCATTTCTTCTAGAAGGCTAGCGCAGAGCTCCAGACACCAGAAAGGACTCCAAAGAAATATCCGAGGCTCTCCATCTTCACCACGAGACCCCACGTATTGCGTAGCACAATAATGCCGCGTAAACATGGTATGGGCGCAACACTTCCGCCTTGATCGTCTTAATGAGACTCAGCACTTTGCTTATCTACTCTGCTTCCCCCTTTCCCATAAACCTCGAGAACGAATTGAAAAGGTTGTTGTTCAGTTGTTGGGAAGTTGCCGTTAGAGGGATTCATTTTGGCTGTTAGAACAGTCTTGGGAGGGAGTTGCAGAGTAGTTTGTATGTAATAGGCTGGGAGGAGAAAGTCTGGATTGTATTAGCCATTGGGCTTATTGTACATGACTGGTTTTGCATCAATTAATCAAAGCACATTTCACAGGATCCTGGTCTATTACATTTTCATACTGTTTCATGTTCTTTTGGTAGGCAACAGAAGTATAACATAGGATTCACCCTTGTTAGGTGCCCTATGTTTCCTGCTCTCCCTACCTTTAATGTTTTCTGCTTTGTGTGCTGTCTAAGTGAATTCACGTGGTTTAACCAGTGCAGCGGATGTTATTGCCTGCTGGCTGATGTATGAACTTGGGGGTTTGCTTCTTGGATGCTTCTTTGTTAGATTTATCTCTGTTCTTTCCCTTGGAGTTGCTAAAGCAGACCTGGAGTTAAATGACCTCTGGTCTGATCTATAAGCAACCCCTTTGTCTCTTTGAGAGCTGCCTTAGAGTATGTCCAAGCAGGTCTGGAGTTAAATGACCTCTGACCTGATCTATAGACAGAAATTTGGTTGCCTTTCCTTCTTCCACTTTCCCTCCTTAATGTTCCATTCCATCATCTGCCTAAAAGATCCTTTAGTGTAGATGACTTTCCCTTTGAAAGACTTGGCTAGTGGATGCAAGTAATTTCCCTTCATGACTCCATAGCCCAATGGATGGCACTATCTTGGCCTATCCTCTTTGCTGAAGCCTCCTGCTGTTTTGTTCCCTTTCTCCCATTACTTTCTCAGCCTATGATCTCCTAACCAACCCAGCAACCAACCAACCAAATCATTTAACACCCCCTTTGTGCTTCATAACTAGCCTAACATATCATTTTGAGCTTCAAAGATATATCATTTTTAGCTCTATTTGGAGAGATCCCTCTCAGGGTCCGAAGGCTAGATCCTAGGGCCCAAAAGTGGTTACGATGTTGTCTCATCTTTTGTTCTTGCCAATGCGGCAAAAACATCGAACCCCAACTTTCTTGTGTAAGAAAACAAAGTAAAATCCCTGGAAAGGTTCAAGAAAAACACAAAAGACTTCAAAAAATTTTAAAAGAAAAGAAAATCTAAGCTACCCAGGCAAGTATCCATCAATCAAAAACTAGAAAAATCATTTTCTCAAGTCAAAACAAAGGAAAACCAAAAAACAAGAATCCTTCCCCAGCGGAGTCGCCAATTTGTTGACCGGATAAATCAATCTTGTGGACAAGATCGATCTCCCTACTACCAAAAGGTAATATAGCAACAAACAGCCAAACAAACCTATCTTTCTCTAGACATATGTGATTTAAAAAAGAATACTATAAAGGTGTTAGAGCCTTACCGTAGATCCAATGCTTGTTCGAAGTAGTTGTCCTTCGGTCACTTGAAGGAGTTATCTTTAAAGACCTGCAGTCACAAACAAGAAAACATTAAATTTCACCTGTATAGTAAATATTATAAATCATGCATATCATGGTGATCAAGGAATCCATGAAATAAACAGTTAATTAATAGCGTATTGAGAAAAATGAATTCATTTGTATTAACTTTGAATGAAGGAAAACCTTACAACCTTAGCCTTGATGTTGAATAGGCCTTCCTAGGGTCCGAAGCAGGAATATCCTCTACTCTGACAAGCCTCGCACTCTTCCAACCAAGACAGATAGAGGTATGTGATCTTTCCTCACAAAATCTCAGTTAAATGAGTTCGAATCCCAACAACACTTTTCCTCAAATAATTCTAAAGCTTGAACTCCCTTTGAGGCTACCCAAGGCCTCTTTTTATAGTGAAAAAGAGGAGGTTACAATTCCAATTATGAAGGGATAAAGTCTTCCTTCAAAGGGATAAGTTCCTCACATCAAGGGGTTAGCTCTTTAAGGCAAGGGATACATGAACCTCAAAAGAGCGGTTCTGCCACCGCAAGATTCCTTCCAGAGGCTTCTAGAAATTTCTGAAAGTGAGATTTTTGAGTTTACTAGCCTTTGTATGCTTTCGGGGAGTCCCGCACCCTTAACACGGAAGAGAAAGTCAGAATTATGACGTACGAGTCATGAACATTAGGTGCGGGACCGCGAGCAAGATATAGAGAAAGTGTGATACTAGAAGCTAAAGAGATTTTTGAGAACTTTCATCTTTTTAAGGCTGTGAGAGCGTGTGTTAGACTTGCGGGGAGGAAGTATGAGTGATAATGAACTCATAGAGATAGCGAATGTCAAGATGACAATTTTTTAGTGCAACACG
>CM076578.1:239406331-239528159 GCA_034641835.2 Pinus albicaulis
GGATTTTGGCTTTACTAGATTTGTCTTTTCCTGCTGCTGTTAAGAACCTGTTCTGCATAACTTGGTTCACTGTAATTTTGTGCACCTGTGAATGTATACCTGTCAAACCTGTAATCTCTATTTATCTCTGCATGCTCTCCTCTTCTTTTTCCTTTTCCATAATTGCATTTAAGTTTTCATGCTCAATCATATTCCAACCCGGGCAATCTCTCTCTCTGCACTTATTCTACGTTGGCAATTTCAATTAAGTAAGGCTGGCTATTTTCTCGGTTGGCACTCAGATAATAATCAATAAATCTAAGGGTTTATTTTAATGCCTCCTCTAATAATGTGCTCTCCAAGACATACATATATCACTGCGTTCTTTAATTACTTGCAACCTTAATATCTATCAATGCAAATAACCCATCGTCGAACATATACATATATACGATCAACCTTATCATATAACCCTTGGTGATAAATATTTAAACTATATTGTATTTAATCCATTACACATGTTAATATGTCTCTGTCATTATACATAAGTTCTTTTATACTCCGTCGGGCCTTATACTAAATTAATAACCCAACTTCATTACGTATATTTCCGCTGGGCCCACAATTCCATCAACCGCCAATAGAATGCACACAACATACATGACTTATTGTCCACACACCTTTATTAAACCTCGTGCAAGTCCTGCGATCACCCACCGTTGGATAGCCTTTGCCCAGATCAACGGATCTTATTCATTTCGCTGGGCGTCTTCCGCCCATCGTTAATGCGCAAAATTTCATTTTAATCAAAACCGCTTGGGACACACGGCCAAATCCTAATGGAATCACTCCGATTCCACAGATACCACCTTTCATATAAAAGTGGTGTGAAAAATACCCGAAACTGCCGTCACTGTTCCCCGTTCCTACTCGTGGTTCCGTTGCTTTACTCCAGGTTCCGGTCCTCCACGATTTCATATATATATAACTTTTCATCATATTTCAGTTATATATGTGACTATGGTTCCTTTCGCCTTTATTAAAACAAATCGCTCATATTTCAATGTATTGTCGTATTCGATTCCGCTCCAATGCTCCGGGTTCCGCTGCCTATTTAATGTACATAGGTTCTATCAAACTGTTAACCCCGAAACTCGTGGGATAATCAATACCACGACATCATTGGCTACCAGAGTTCAGAGATTGAGCCATTACACAGATTCAACACCTTTCATCACAATCTTCCACCATAATTTATCTTGCTGGTAACTAAAGGTATGGCTACGCATAACTAATGACTTTCAGTAGGCATCAATTTATTCCAATCCCACACAGAATCACGGCTCATACATTCCACATATTCAATTTGTGTTCCACTACTGGTTCAACGGTCTATCCACACATAACCCTCGCCACAGAGTTTATTTATTCGACACAGAAACCTTGCCACAGAGTTTATTTACACACCATACCTCAAAATTGCACTCTATAGCATCATAGACCCATTTAGACCCCCAATTACAAAATCTCATGTAATGCAAAACTTCTTCACTTCTCTGCACCTTGAATAGCTCTTTACATCAATTCATTTCCTTTTCTTCCTCTGCTTTTTCTTTGCTGCCTCTGCTTCTTCTCTGCTGCCTCTGCTTCTTCTCTGCTGCCTCTGTTCTTTTCCATCTCCTTGCAACTGTTCTTGTCTCTGCATCTGTTACCTCCTTTGCCATCAATGACAACATTTCCAACACCTTGAGTTTACCAGGATTTTTATTTGTAACCTTCATGACAATCAAGTAAATTTAGCTGGGGTGAATTTTGAGCTATCTTCAAATAATATTTCTATGGCCATCGGGATACCTAGTGTGGGAGAAAGTTGGTTCAAGCAGGCTAGTTTGGATTTGAGCCACTATGAACCTTTCCTAAGACCTAGATACCATGCTGACTGCAAAACCATTTTTCCCTTTTCACATTTTCTGGAGAGATATGCGCCCTTGATGAGAGTCATCATGAAATATTTTACATGTGAGGGGAGGTTTTCTAGGATTTATTCATACCATATAAGACTTCTCATGCACTTCAGTAGGGTAAAGATGCTACATTTTCCCTATTATCTCTATAGGAGTATTGATAAGATGTCTTATATTGTGAAAAAGAGACATGCTTCACAAAAAATGTAGAGTCTTTTTCACCATTCTCTTATCAAGATAGTTGTGTTGCATCAATTAGCGCAAAAGGGTATTCCATGGGAGGTGTTCATCTCCCAATAAGTGTTCACAAACCCACAACCCCATCTTCAGCCAAATGCACCCTCATCATCCCATACACCTTCCTCACCTTTTCCTAATGCTTAAGGAAGTGAACAAAGTGGTAGTGAAGAAGCAAGTGACCATAAGGAAGAGGATAGTAAAGAGAAATATGATGAAGAAGAGGACAGTAAAGAGGAAGAAGAAGAAGAGGCAAAGGTCAGAAATGAAGTAGAAGACATGGAGGTAGATGACAATGAATATGAAAACATAAATGATGACGAAAGCATCCAAGAAAATGATGATGATGTTGGAAACAACCCACAAGTCAATGAGGAAGATAAAAATGTAGAAATCAATAAAGAGGAAAACAGTGATGAAGAAACTAATGATGACACCTCTGATAGTGAGAACACAAATGATGATAAGGGCTATGATGATGATAGAAAAAAAGAGGAAAGTCATGAAACATAAAACATGGTAACTGATAGTAATGATGATGATGACGACAACAATGACACTAAATACCAAAAAGTCAGTGAAGAGGCTAATAACAGTAGTGAAAATCACAGCAATAATGCTAGCAACAGTAATGAGGGATGTAGTGACAATAATGACAGCAGTCCTGATGGCTAAGAAGGTAGTGAAAACAATGAGCCTGATAGTGGTAATGATGATAGTGCAGAGAACAGTGCTAAAGATAGTGAACTCCAAGCAGTATTGAAGGAAATGAAGAAAGTGTCCAAGGTAATGATAATGATGAGGGTAGAAAGAGCTCACAGAACCTAGATGACAATGAAGTTGATATCAGTGAAGGAGAAATGGATAATGATACAAATGAAGATCACAAAAGTGATGTTAACATGGAAGAAAATGAAAGTGAGGCTAATGAAGGCTGTCAAGAACACAGTTCAGAGGTCAATGAGGAAGAGAAAAGCAGTCCTAAGGTCAGCCATGGTGAGGGAATTCAGATGAATAAAATTGAAATTTTCCCTCTCACATACCAAAGATGAAATAGGCATGTGTTTTCTACCTCTAAAAGGCAAGGGACCATGCCATCCACGTCAGCTAAGAATCTTGAAAAGGAAAACAAAATATCAAAGAAGAAGAAGAAGAAGGTCAACATGAGGTTGAGAGAGAGTTTGAAATCATTCATATTGACAGTGATGAGGAAAATTAAGCAAGGATCTCAAACTTTCTCCTCCAGAACAAAAATTCCCAAATTGAAGACCTCCAAGAAAATCTAGATAGGGCCAAGACTGTGAATAATGTCCTTGAGATAGAGAATAGATAGCTAGGGGTAGAAAATTCCATTTATGAGGCTAGAGCAATTAGAGCCTGGAAAGAAGCTCAAAGGGTACAAGTAAAGTTAGAGGAATTCATGGGCACCTATGAGGAAAGTGAAGATGAAGAAGGATAGTCCAGAAGAAGACCAAGAACCATGGGTTTAAAGAAGGCCTTGGCAAGACAAAGAGAGCAAGAGTCCACCTTGGTAGAGTAGCTCCCTCTAAGTGAGTTGCTTGCCATGGAGATAGAATATGATTTGGAGCGTTGGTTAGAAAGATCAAACACACACTTGGAGGCCAAATTGGAGAAGGCAAGTAGAGACCTTGACCTCCAAAGGATGATGACCAAACACTATGCACTTAGAAATCAAATTGCAAGGGCCAAGCTCAAAAGAGCCCTTGCCAAAGTTTAAGCCTTCAAGGAGGCAAAAGGTCAAATAAATCTTAAGCTTATTGTTGATGCTTCTATGCAAGCATCCCATACATAACAAGGAAGATAAATGCAAATTTTGGGAACTTTTTGGAAAGTTTGGATTTTTGCTGATTTGGACAGCCAAGGGCGCAACACCCTTGGTGTTGTGCTTTTTCTCAGGGAATCATCAAGAGGTAAAGTTTACATTTTTGGAATCCTCAGATCAATTACATCATGCTAACCAAATTTCAGGTCATTTGGAATTGAATTGGTCCTCCAAAAGGGTCAAACACACCGTAATTTTCACCATTCTACCTAGTTTTCAGGACATGTGCTGTGCCTTTACCAACCTTGGGAGTTTTGATTTTTGAATAGGTTACAGGGGTCCAATCAGAAAAAAAATGGTAGTTATGGAAATTAGACTCAACAGGATTTCCAAAAAGCCATCACGGAGCCCATTCCTACATCGTGAAGGTCTTCAAAACTTGGTTGCAAAATGACCCAATTTTCTTGCTCATGTGCTGCGCCCTTGGCCTAGAAATGCATTCTTAAAACTCAGTGCTACGCCCTGACAGTCAAATAGTCAAAAAATTATGCTTGGAAATATTTTGGTGGCTTGGGGAAGCCCAAATGTCAATTTTTTTTCCAAAAATAGTCGAGAAGATATTTTGTATTAGATATTTTGTACCTCGGGCCATGCAAGGTCTCAAAGGAAAAAAGTGACATTTATGATTAACTAATAGGCTTCTAGAGACCTAATTAGTGTTTATTCCTCCAATGTAAGATAAATAGAGCATGGAGGTTTCACTGTATATGTTGGATATTTTCTGAGCATGCTATGCGATAGACTTGGAGTTTATTGGTTAAACTGGTGTTTGGTGCCTTGTGATGGTGTTGGATTGTGCTTCCATGGATCAAGCTCACTCTTAGGATTCATTAAGCTTGATTAAATGGTGATGTTTTCCATCTTTATGTTTTTTTCTTCAATTATTAATTGTGTTTATGGTTCATTTAGTTATATAATAGAAATAGAGAATAGGATTTACCTTCTTGGTACCCTACTTCTGCTTGCTTTCTCGACTTGTATGTTTTTTTCTTCAAAGTTTTGCTAAATAAATCCTTAAATGCTCTTTCGTGTTACTGATATGTTATGTTATAATGCTATCTGCTTGCAAGTAAGTTTTAGAGAATCCTTCACTACTCTCTTAGCTTACTTAATTGTTGTTTTTAAGACCTACTTAGCCTAGTTGATATTGAGGAATCCTTCATTGCTCTTCAAGTTTTCATTATGCTATCATCTTAGAAGCTTTTTCTTGTTTATTGGCTTTTTAAAGGATCCTTGATTGCCCATTTAACTCACTATATTCACAAATCTATGTTACTTCACTCTCCCCTTACCTAATTAGATCCATTTGATCTTGTCAACTTTCCCTTTGAAATATCCTTGACTCATTTTTACACATTTCAAGACTTTTACAGACTCCATAGCCCAATATATTGATATTCCCCACTCTAGTAAACTACTTAACAACTTTCCCAACCAACCAAACAAACAAAGAAACCCTAAACTTAATAACAAGCCTAAAATCAAACTCTTAAAGTCAACAAGTTCAAATCCTTTGCACAAAATAGAGAGAGTCCTCTCTGAGTCCAAGAAGGCTAGGTCCTAGGACTCCAAAGATTGGTCTGATGTTATCCCTGTTCATTTTTTCTCACCAAACTAAGAAATTATGGGGACCTAACAATATCAAAGGGAACGTAAGAAGGAATATGGTATCCTATCAGTCGACTCCAATCAATGGAAGTAACGACACTACTTGGAGGGGTTGTCGTGGGAATGCAAAAACTACCCCCTTGCATTACAGGAACGATATGATCACCCTCGTGTATCATGGGAACGAGAGGATTTCCATCCAATTCATGGGAATCTGAAGAAACAAAAAGAACCTGAGTGGTACAAGGTTCAATATCTATGGAAAAAGCACGCTCAACCGAAGGTGAAATAAGGTCAAACACTTTTGCAACCAATTGTTGGTCAAGAATTAACTCGTGGGATTCACATTTAGAGAGAGTGGGATAGATTGGAGATGATTTTTTTATCAATAACTTCATTAGCTAGCGAAGAATTAAGGGAAATATTCTAGTAAGTAGCCTAATCTAGGTGGATATTGGTGGCCACCCGCCTATTCCACTTGGGGCCCCACCTTTGTCTCTTTCAATTTTTAAATTTCGGCACAACTTACTATTTTTAGCAGTTTTTTGGGTCCTCAACTTCTGGAGCCATTATGATGCCCTAAAAGACGTTTTTTGGGAATCGCGCCTCCAGAAAATATGATTCTATTCTATAATTAATATTTTTGGTTAGTAGTTGTAGTCCTCGGATAGATCTTTCTAACAATGTATCATGTGCGTCAAACGGAGATAGTATGCCAAAGTTACGACCCCAGGAAGTTGAAACACCAATTTACCCAAATGGGGCCCATATTTTTGGCACTTCATCTCCTAGGGTTAGGTTTTTTGATGTTTAGGGTTTTCCATTGTCTCTCTATAATAAATAGGTCCTCGAGCCTCATTGGAATATAGTTCAGGGGCCTGTAGCCGCCACATCTCTTCTCAGAGATAAGCTACCAATGCCCTAGCTAGTTTATTTCCATTATGTCTGTAAGCAAATTTTAGTTCTTTGATATTAATGAAATGAAGTGTTATTTCCACTGCATCTTTGTATTTATGGTTATATGTGTATTTTTTTGTGTTCCTACATAAATCTGGATCCGTGGTATCAGAGCGGTCTGATTTTTCTCAATCCTTCTTTGCATATCCCCAACGAGGTTGGGATATAAGGAGTTAGGGCTTGATCTGGTTGAACCTTTGCAATATCAGCCTCACAAACCCTGAAGACCACCCATGGGGCACGAAAATAAATATGAGGGAGCAGTATATCTTATCAAAATATTTCTTGAGGATGCCCTCGAAAAAAAGAAGGAATGTAATGATGGATAACTTTTCCTAGATCCTTCAACGACTGCCCACCGATGGCGCATCTACATCCAACATCCACTCTGGAGGCACGAATCCCTTTAAGGTACAAGTAAACTTTGACATTCCCATATTTGAGGGTAAAATAGATGCAGATGCCATAGATAGATGGTTGAATCTATTAGAAGGATATTTTTTGGTTCATGACTTTTCTAACTATAAGAAGATTATTTTTACACTCTTCAAATCTACCCCCATGTCAAGGACTGGTGGGAAACCTATTGTGAGAAAAAGGATGAGACATAACCCTCTTTGTTCTCAGTTGTACCCACTTGGAATTATTTTTGAGATGTCATCAAGGAACAATACTATCCCATGGGGAGCTATGAGGGCAAGTACATATAATGGACCACACTACGGGATCAAGATGTGCATGAGCTGACGAATCTATTCCAGACCCTGTGCACAAAGTTGGGTATCAAAGATTCATAGAAAAATTTGGTGCTAAAGTATCTAAGTTCTCTGCACATATACATTCAGGAGGAAATGGAGTTCCTTGACATCTCCTTGCTTGGTACGACATATCAGTATGCTGCCAAGATTGAGCAGAAATTAAAACAGAAGAAGCGATACTTTGGATCTGTGAATCAAAAGGAAGGGAAATGGACCAACAAAACGCAGAATAGAGGACAAAGCCAAGGCTTGGTGGCCAAATAAAACTTGCAAAAGCCACAATAAAAGAACAACACCGCGAAGCCAAAGAAGGACACGTGAAAGTGATGTGAGTTCCATAAGAGCTCCACTCACAACACAAGTGAGTGTCAGGCCAAGCAGTCAATGGTGGCCGAGATGAGGGCTTCTGAATCATATGCATGCTCTGAATTTGAATCAAAAACTGAAAAGGGGAATGAAAAAGGGAAATAGATTATTGATGTGGAGCCCAACGCCACTGTTGCCACTGTGAAGATCCAAAAGCAGGAACTAAAATATCTAGAGGAGGAGGAGCGTCTCTTCCACTCCGAGATGTTGGTAAAGGGTTCCCCACTATAGTTTATTGTCAAAAATGGGAGCCAAAAGAACCTCATTTCAGCAGACGTCATTAAGCGGTTGGGCTTGCCAACCACAACACGCCCACAACCATACACCATGGGGTGAATTCACCAAGGATGGGTTCTTCGCATCAGCCAACAGTGCCGCCTTCCCTATAGCATCAAGCCCTTCACTGATGAGGTATTATGTGACATCGCTCCTTTTGATGTTTCTGATGTATTATTAGGCCAACTTTACTTGTGAAGCGACATGTTGTGTATGAGTCCTGGCCTCTTGTTGTTATTGTTTCTTTGGGAAATAATTTGTATAGCATACCAGAGGTACCACCGCCTACTGCTATATATTTGGTTACTGAAAAACAATGCAGTAAGATCATTTCCCAAAACAGGAAATTTATTTTCTTGTTGATCCTCCCCGAAGGAAAGAAGAAGATTGTTGCCACAACCTCCAAATAGGGCTCCTTTGCACAACAACAACAAATGGAAAAGGTTGTGGAGGAGTACGAGGACATCTTCACCTCACCCACAAGGGTTTGTCTGCACTATCAGGTCAAGCACCCCATTGATCTGACCCGAGGAGCATCGCTACCCAATGGACCAATCTATCGATGCTCTATTCTGGAGAATGACGAAACCAAAAGCCAGATTCAGGAGCTTCTGCAGAAAAGTCACATCCGGACAAGTTCATCGCCCTGTGGGAGCCAGATCATGTTGGTACAGAAGAAGGATGGGACTTGGAGACTCTGTATTGACTATCAAGCACTGAAAAATATCATTGTTCATAATGGGTACCCGATCCCATGGATTTATGACCTTATGGACCAACTCAAAGAGGCGAAATATTTCAGCAAGATCGACTTGAAGTCTGGGTATCACCAAATACCAATCTAACCCTTCGATGTGTGGAAGACGACCTTCAAAGCCAAGGAGGGCCTTTTTGAATGGTTGGTCATGCCTTTCGAGTTGACGAATGCTCCCACAACCTTCATGAGGTTGATGGATGACATCTTGCAACCATTCACCAACTCATTTGTAGTGGTGTACTTGGATGACATCATGATCTTCAACCAGACTTTGGAAGAGCACCTCCACCACATCTGACAAGTGCTCCAAACACTGCGGCAACACAAGTTGTGTGCCAGTTTGGAGAAGTGCACTTTTGGCATGACCCAGGTTCAATATCTGGGATACATTATTGATGAAAGGTGGGTGCATGTGGATCCAACCAAGATCTAAGTCATTCGGGATTGGCCAGCCCCAACCACTCTAATAGAGCTTCGCAACTTTCTAGGTCTTGCTAATTTCTGCCACCGGTTCTTGTTGGGATTCTCTCATATCACTTGGCCCTTCAGTCAAGTCACCAAGGGAGGAGCAAAAGAAAAATTATTTTGGTCGGAATCTCAACTGAAGGCCTTCGTAGAATTGAAACATTGCCTCTGTTCTGCACCAATGCTCACATTACCAGACTTGCAACTACCATTTGAGATCGAGATATATGCCTCTAACTATTCTATTGGGGTAGTTATTACTCAACAGGGGCATCTAGTGGCATATCATAGTGAGACATTTTCCGACACAGTTAAAAAGTATCCCAATTATGACAAAGAAACGTATTCCATTGTGAAGGCTTGTCGAAAATGGAAGCATTACATTCTGGGGAAGGAAACAATCATCCACACAGACCACTGACCCCTGCAACTCATACAGACAGAAAGGAAGTTGTAGAGCGATCACCATCAGAAGTGGTCCACATATCTACAACAGTTTCATTTGAACATCAAGTACAAGAAGGGTAGCACCAATAATGTTGCAGAATGCCTCAGTCGACCATCGATCGTGGCGCTAACCATTGTTCTCAACTCTTGTGGACACGAGATTTCTGATTGGCCACTTCTCTAAGAGAGTAATCCAGAATTCGCCCACACATACAAGGCACTCTTGGGGGGTACGCAAGTTCCAAATTTTGACCTCCAATATGCACTGTTATGTCACTTGGGACACCTTTGTGTTCCTTCAAGTGAGCATGCCAAGATGATATGGGAAGCACACTACAGTCGAGTCGTTGGGAATTTCAAGGTCAAGAAAACATTGGCATACTGCAGAAGTATTTCTATTGGCTGAACCTTCGACAGGATGTTGGGAAGTACATCAGATCCTATAATGCTTGTGCCATTGCCAAACCGACCATCAAGAAGCAAGGTCTCTATACTCTGCTACCCACCCCTAGTCAACCTTGGGACTCCATCTCCATGGATTACATGTTAGGCCTTCCTTCTACTAAGCATGGAAATGATTGTGTTTTCGTGGTCATCGACAGATTCTCAAAGATGGCCATAATGGTGGCCTGCAAGAAGAATATCACAACAGAAGCCACTACTAAAATCTTCTTTGAATGAGTGTGGTTGCACCTTGGGATCCCATAGTCTATCATATCAGATCGGGATAGCAAGTTCCTCGGCACATTTTGGTCCAGCCTCTGGTCAATGCTGGACACCGAGCTCACCAAGTCCACAACTTTCCATCCCCATACTGATGGCCAAATAGAGGTCGTCAACAGGATGATTGTACACATTCTATACATGTACAATTCAAATCATCCATGCACATGGGATGGAAGCCTCCCTATGTACAACACGGTTATAATCGGGTTCTCCACAGCTTAACATATCACAACCCCTTTTAAGGTGGGCTTGGGATTCTAGTCGCTATGTCTCATTGACGTAGCTATGCCATTTACGTTTACTCAAGCCAATTCAGCTCATGTCTAGTCTGAAGCGAACAAAGAGAACATATCCATTGAGTGGATTCAGCACGTCTGCCAATAGGTCCGTGACATATTGGACAGAGCCAATGCTAAGTACAAGCAACGACATGATCAACATTGGGTGCCACACAACTTCCAGGTGGGTGACAAAGTGTGGCTACATTTGCAAAAGGAGCGCCTCACTGGACCCCATCGCAAGCTTTACCTGCTCTGATATGGGTTGTACACCATAACCAAGGCTATAGGTAACAATGCCTTCAAGCTTATTATTCCACCATTCCTTGGTCTACATCGAGTATTCAATGTGGACCGCCTTCGTCACTACTTCCCAACTCTACTAGATTTGACGTTACAGAACAACTCACACCAACAGAGTTAAACCCAAAATGCATGGAACATGCAACCACAGATTGTATCATGGACATGAAAATCAAGAACACTCGCCAACAAAAGATCCAACTTTATTGGGTTGTCAAAGCTGGCCAACTTCTGCACCAAGGCAAGTGGTTCACTAGGGACCAAGTTTTGTAGAAGTTTACTTATCTCATGGAGGAACTCAATGAAATGGGGACCATTACTTCCTAAGGGGGGAGGAATGATCTAGGTGGATATTGGTGGCCACCCTCATATTCCACTTAATGCCCCACCTTTGTCTCTTTAATTTTTTCAGTTTCGGCACAAATTATTATTTTTAGCAGTTTTTTGGGTCCTGAACTTCCAGAGCCGTTTTGATGCCCTAAACAACGTTTGTTTGGAATAACGCCTTTGGTGAATATGTTTTAATTATAGAGTTGATATTCACAATCAGAAATTTTAGTCCTCAGAGATATCTTTATAATGATGTATCATGTGCGTTAAACGAAGATAATATGCCAAAGTTACGACCTCAGGAAGTTGAAACACGAATTTACCCAAACGGGGCACATAGTTTTGGTGCTTCATCTCCTAGTGTTAGGTCTTTGGATGTTTATGGTTTTACATTGTCTCTCTATAATAAATAGGCCCTCAAGCCTCATTGGAACACAGTTCAGGGGCCTATAGCCGCCACATCTCTTCTCAGAGATAAGCTACCAATGCCCTAGCTAGTTTATTTCCATTTTGTCTGTAAGCAAATTTCAGTTCTTCGATATTAATGAAATGAATTGTTGTTTTAGCTGCATATTTGTATTTATGGTTATATGTGTATTCTGTTGCGTTCCTGCATAAATTCGGATCATAGCCAGAAGACGGGGCTGAGAAGTTGTCCTTCTATCCAACACTTTGGAGGCTTCATCCATATAAGGACAAAGGTGAATGGCATGATTCCCTTCACATAGCTTACAGGGAAATTTGAATTTCTCCTTTTCCCCATGGGCCTTATTATCAATAGTTGAAGCTTTATCACTAGCATGATCTCGAGAGGTTGATGACAAAGGTAGATTTGACTCAATGGACCACATTTCTAACACCCTAGGAATGACAGGACAATCTTTTAGAAGTTGATCACCCTTACATCACTTGCAACGAAATTTGACTTTATGGGACTAAATGGAATATTTTCCAACATCGGTTGCATTGGTAGAAATGGTTTCTTAGTTTCCCCCTTGCTTTTTCTTCTTCTTCTTCTTCGTCCTCTTCTTCTCCTTCTTAGCTACCTGGTTATTAGAATCCTTAGTTTCATCAGGCGAAGAGGAAGAAGAGGGTGAAGCGACAGGCGATGAAGGAAAGGGGTCAACATTAGGATCAAAATGAGGTTGAAACTATTCAGGTGAAGGAAAAATTGGTTGAGAAGTAGCTTGGACATTTAGAACCATGATAGTTGAAAATAATCAAACTGGAAAACCAATGGTTAATCCGGGGAGGGACAACATTGCCATATATGGAGCGCCAAAATTTCCAAATGAAGGAAAAGGACCAGGATTCTCATCTAAGGAGATCCCTTTATTTGTAAACTCGGGAAATGTTGCCACTATTCTCAACCTAATATCTACTAAGGAGCTATGTACAAGCAAGATGTTTTTGTGGAAATTTTTTTTTTTAGAATTAAACAAAATAAATCAAAAGAGGTAATCTAGGAAAATGGGTTTACCAAGTATCCGTGAACTACAATATACACCTTGGCGAATGAAGGAATTAACGTACGACAACCAATCTCCCTGAATGTTGTTTTCGGTGTATCAATTCTACAAGGCGGCCAACTTGGTTACCTATGGCCAGATTGAAACCTAGTGTTGTCTCCTAATAAATACTCGTGGGAGTCAAGTCTGTAGTAGCGTTGTCTTATGTGTAACCATACAATTAAGGCGTCCCATTATACTTTTCATACATGGAGCATAGTCCTATGTACTTCCATACATGGGATGGTATATCACCCCTGGAATGTAACACATACTATTAGCGATAGCTACTACACTTTATGACATCGAAACACGTCTCTAGCCTATACCTCTAGATGTTTGTGTTAATTTTGAATACTTATTAGGTTTAATTGAATAAATTGTAAAGTTGATCTTCGATTATGTTTCAGTTTTAGGCCTAATAATGATGTCACCTCAATCCTGTAATGCAACTAAATGAAAAATACAACCCATTTCATTTCAAAGAACTATAAACTAATGAGGGAGGAAATGCAAATAAGAGTGCAAAAAACAAACAAAAAAATAAGAAATGGTTCCCCCAACTACCTCAATATTACTGAAATGTAACTTTTAAAAAATGAATTCACTTTCACTATCTCCAAATGCAAACTCACTGAAAAATGAAATCACTTCTATTTTCAGCAAGATTCATTAAACATATTTTTGTTTTCCTTTCCCTTTGAATGCTCAGATGAAAACTAATGAAATAAAAAAAAAAAACTAAAACTTAACCAAATGAACAAATAATTTGCAAAAGAACACACTTTTCTCTTTTTCTTTCTCGAATGTAAAATAAATCATTTGAAAAATACTTAAATGAAAATGACTTTCACCTTTCTCTTCAAAACGAAGAAAAGAAAAAAAAAACAATTCAAAAGCTTGAAAATGAGAATGAATTTCAATTTACTATTTTGAAATGGGAAATCAGATAAAACACACACATTCAAACTTGTGAATCAAACAATTGTGATATATGTTTGACAATTAATCGAAGGTGATTCCAAAGTGCAGTGATGACTCAATGCAAATGAAAAACCACTTCAATCAAAAGTCAAAAGTGATGTGATATGTCTTTTGGAATGATTCCCATTGAATTCTAAGATATAGTCAACAACTCTCTGATGATAAACATAAGTGACAAGTGAAACACGAGATATATTATTGATAATATAAAAGAGGAAGCTTAAAACCATGGCCTTGATGTTGGAGGCCTCCCTTTGGAGTAGTCTGAGTCTAAATTGAGGCTCTTCAAGAGATCCTTCTCCCAAATGGAAATTAAAGAATTAACACAACATGGGGATGCAAAGGATTAATGATCAACCAACCCAACAATGGCCAACTAGTAGTGGAGGGATGGGGATCAATTTATAGGATGGGAGAGAGAGTTAGGAGCCCATGAATTATTTAGGAAGGTCCAATTCTTGAGGGATAATCCCCTATCGATAATACCAAGTGATCCAAATGGGAGATTTCAACCATATCTCCATCGAATAATATCCAGCTCCCCGTCCTGGAAGCTTCTATAGCTCGAAGATTCTCCTCAATTTGGGGAAACACTTCCAGAAAGGGTTTAGCATGATTTTTAATTAGAATAGCACTAACATCGCTAGGCTAGAATGTACAACCTACCATCATCACGGGAAAATAACTGGAGAAAAGCACTGACCTAGAAATCTAGGGTTTGAACTAGGCTTCTTCAGAGACTCTTCAAGGGAACTTTATTTTAGTATTTAAAGGATACCTTGATGTATTTTTCCAAGGTGGATATACTGGAGAATATTCATTACAGGGCACTTCATGATCAGGGATAGGAAGTGAACAGGGTGACAAATTACAGTGTAACAGTTGTCCTTTGCCTTCAATTTAGTCTCTTCCAAGATGAATCGAGACCACAAATAAGCTTGGAGTGTCTTTCCATGAGTAGATACTAGTAAAATAAGTGTTCCATTCTGGAGGTAATGAATTGAGCACACAGGTTGTCAATTCTGCATCGAAAACAATTTCTACAAGAGCTTGGAGTTGATCCCTCAACTTAGATTTCTTCACCATGTATGAGGAGATGTCTTCATCAAAGTATATCCTTTCCTTGTACAAGAGAATCCTAAAATATATCTTTTGTCTTGAAGTGCTTACTTCATATAGCTTAGGAAACCTGTTATAGATGTATTTGTCCTTATCCAATTCTGCAACAAATGTATTAAGGGGATCCTTGATTGATTCAATAAGGATTCTTTCATCCCTTGTTTCATCCTTGAAGTATTTGTTCTAGTATTTAGTATTTCTCTTATATGGTTTTGCAATTTTTCGTAGCACATGGTCCATGACATAATTTTCTATGAGGATGAGATATATCATGTTCTTCCATGATTGGAAGTTGGATGTCCCATCAAGCTTATTCACTTCTTCACATAATGAAGACATAGTATTAGATGCTTGGGACATAGAAGTAATACAAAAATTACTTGAATTTTATGATGGATTTAAGGTTCAATTAAATTGTAGGCCTGTTTTAAATGTTCCCAAGACTAATATGCCAAGTTTATCGTCCTTTTGTCTTCTGGTTAGGGTACATTGTAGTTACCACTATAGTATGTCTAACTCAGCCTTATTCTGTTCCAAATAATTGTGGGTGCCTTCTCATCAACAGATATTTAATCCACTACTTTAACAGTAGATTCGGTACTTGCATTATGCCTATTAATTCGTGAAAATACTCTGCAACTTCGACACTCTGGTTAGGTCTTAAAACAGTCACTCCAAAAATCTTGGGACTATGATTAACATTCCACTCCAACCTGCGATCTCCTTTTAATTTCCAGGTGACTTCTTCCCTGGCATAAATTTCTGCTTCTAAGCCATTGTAGGCCTTCCAAACTTAACTTTACAGAACTCACCTTTCTTAACAAGTGAGACAGAATCTGCGACCTAGGTTAGGCTTCTTCTCAGGCTGCCTGTAGAGGTTTCTAGGCCTCTTAAAATACTCCATAACCATCGAATTTTTAGCACAGAGTTTTATATTTGTTAGTTGTTGTTATAGCCTTATACTATCCCTCAGACCCTCCTGAGGTAGATTTGACAAAAAAATTGGTGTTGTCCACAAAGGTATTCAAGTGCCCAAACTTGCCTTTGATCCACATTCAACCTTCTTCTCTTACTTTGTTTTTCTTTTGAATGATTCAGCCTTCAAAGCATGGAAAAAAAACTCTTTTTTTTGACTTGCAAACCATTTTGACCTAAAACAAGAATGATCTTCTAACTGCTTGTGACCTTGACCCTAGCTTAAATTTATTAGGGAAACAAGAATACAAACTTATCTTATCTTGGAAAGTTACTTGTGATGTTATTTTATCTTTTCTTCTTTATTATTATTATTATTATTTTATCATCAAATAATTTTCCGAACACTGAAGATACAAACAAGAAAGGACACAAGATATAGGCTCCAAGCGAGGGTAAAACCCCTCCGAGGGGAAAACTGAGAAAAAAAACTTATTTTCTTATAGAATCAATTCAAATGAGACTTCCAGGACACAGGACCAAAATAGGACATCCACCAAAAACCAAGCCAACAATCAAAGAGGTCTTATCCAAGACAAAATAAGCTCTCTAAGGATAACGAAGCAAAATCTCTTCAAATCAAGGCTAGACTAGCCTTTCAGCCTCTGAAACAAGATTTTCTATTTTTCTTGAAGTTCTAGGACTTGTATAGTATCTAGAAATTATAATTACTTCGCACATGTGACTTGTAAAAGAAATAATTTCAAAGATTGAACATCGTTATGGTTTCTTGCTCCTTTGCTACAGTTTTTCCTGCCTTCCAAGGCCTTCCTCACATCCTTTCCAATTGCATATCGAATGTGATATGTGTGCATCAAATGTGGGGAAGTTCCTCCTTTAAATATCCTTTATAATAGGTTATAATATCCCTCTATAGGCCAACTTCATCATAGATGATTGACTTGATCTTGGGAGTTCGCTAGACTATTCTAGAGACAAAATAATAATTAATTTCTTGATACAAGTGCCCAATAGGGTATTTTACAAAATTTGACTCTTTGAATTATGTAAGTCCTAGAAAAATTAATAGAATGCTTGACCTAATTGACAAAATACTTGAACATTAAACCCATGCTTTAAAAAAAAATCTTATTTTTCTTCTTTTGATACACATATGAGTCAAAAGACAATTATGAAGATTGAAACTAGTTATAGTTTCCGACATCCTAAACATGATCTTGTGATTTTTGTTTGATTGTGTATATTTGTATCATTATTTATGATTCAAGTGTTGAAAATATATGAATACATATTGTCTTCGAGTCAGTTTGATATGAAAAATTAGTTTCTTTTTCAAGTAGCAAAAGGGAAGAAAGCACAATGATAAAACTCTATCAAAGAAAATAAACTCATAAATTATATCATAAGATTAATGAAAGGAAACTATGAACACAATTCATGATAATGAACATTCTGTTGATATTTTTTAATTAAAAACAATATGAACTTGTATCACTCCATTTTTTTGCCTTCTTCTATGCTTGAAGCATGCTTCATGCTGAAAAAACAAGTGATTTTTATTACATATCAGAAGTCCTAGGCTAAGAGAGTTCTCTGGTTGATGAATATAGAAAGTATGGGAAAAGCAAGACCAACCTTAAACATAAGAAAGAACCATTTTTTACATATTGGATGCACCCCATAAATGTTAATTGGATCAATGGTTACTTTGGCTCCATGTAACATTCATTGCAAGAAGATAAATCCCTTCCATGATTCAATCAATCCCCAAGGTTCAATTAGAATACCCTTTATTACATATCCACATCCTACATTTTAAATGAGATAAAGAAGTATGTATTTGTATATTATTTCTTTACTAGGCATATATTTCAATCAACATGGCCAACATGCACACTATTGACTTGATTACATCGTGCAGTCCAATGGAATTAAATCTACACAAATAAAACAAAATTGAAATACCTTTAACTTCCAACGACTACAATTTTGTCATATGGTTTACCTTCAGGGTCCAAAACCACTCATTTCATTATGACTAGAAAGTCCCATAAAATGGGAAAGCAAGATGTGGGGTGCATAGTGTATGGTTGGCCCATGCTCTTCCATGATGGACTTGGACATTGGAGTTGGTTTAATATTTGTTGCTAGACCTTGTTTGGATGTTTTAAAGACAATCTTTCTTGAGGTGTTTGATAAGTATGGAGCTTGGTGACTTCATGTCGTTGATGCATGAAAGGATTTTGTGTGCTTGGAGTATAGTTGCATATTTCACCATGAGAAAAACATCCCAAAATCACCATGAGCACACAAACTCCCTTGACATTTGAAATATTTGGTTGAGGGAGTGGATATGTAGGTTTGGGTGTCCTTAAGGTGACACATTACCTTGGATATGCATTTTCCTTAAGAATACACATGACCTTGGAGATGCATTGGAGCTTAAGACCTTTGGAGTATTGTTGGACCTTGGGGAGAGCTCATGCAATGGAGGCCTTTCTTGTTAATCACTTTCGCCTTTGATCATGACACATGTCGCTTAGATTAGAATGATTCATATAGGTGGGCCTACTTGTGTCTTGCAAGATTTATTGTAGTGGACTAGGTCCACTTGTTATTGTAAATCCCCTTTACCTCTCATATAAATAGAGGATGGAGTGAGTTGTTATTATAGTCAATCATGCACTTGTGCATATTCCTTTTCATACTTTGGTTAGGGATGTAAGAGTACTCTCTCTCTCTCTCTCTCTCTCTCTCTTTCTCTCTCGTTCAATCTACTTTGTAATTTATGTGTTTTTGTCTTAATGTGCTAGAATTTCTTGGAGAATTCACCCAAAAATTTCATATATATAAAGAATAAATGAAACCCATGAACACAATCAAAACCTATCATATAATTCTCCATGATTTTGAAAAACGTAGATAGGGAAAACCAAGAGAAACCCTAGCTCTGACAAAGATTCCCCAACAATCTAAAATCACCATGAGAAAAACTTCCATGTCAGAGTATCTTTGGTGGAGCCACTATAAAACCTATGTTATTTTGAAATTTTGTTATTTCATATTTCACTTCCATCTTACCACTACCTTGCATACCTTGTAACTCCCATAAATTATGTTATTTCAATGAGTTGACTTCTATATTTTCATAAATACAATGTCCTCAATAAGGTAGTTGAACACTTCCATATTCATATTTATATCATATTCCAAGGATATATACATTTTCTGTACCAATCAAAAATTGTCTCACGAATCGAAATCACATCACAAGTGGCAATTGAACTTGGTTGGAAATGATATTAATTTATCCTCTCAAGTGCCTGAGATAGACCAAGAAAAATGTGTATAGTCATACTCAATCACTAAGGATTTTTGTTAATTTATCTCTTTATTGACCTCAAAATTTCTCAATTAGAAACAAATAACGATTGTTAAAATCCTTCGATACAAACTTCTATTTATATTTTTATGACCATTTACAATTATCATGAGTCACTATTAGTGGCCTAGTTGTCATTTGATGCACTATCATGATTTCACATGCGCATAATTAATATCCTCATGCACTATGATTCTTCTCATACTGTATACATACAAGGAAATTGATGGGTTCCAACATGTCCCTAGTTTAGATTTTCATTATTTTTATAAAAATTTTATGCCTTCCACATGAAGAAGAGGAGCAAAAATATGACATGCATACTAATTTTTTTGGCATAATGATTTGTGATATTTATTTCAACTTGGATTTGTATTATCCATGATCGAATTGAATTTTAGCCCCAATCGCACATAATAATATTCTTATTTCTAAATTTAGGATATTTTGTTACACATTTTCATACATCTATGACACTCCAACTTTCCAAATGGGCATGGCTGAATATTTTTGTAACTCCCATATTAATTATGCATGCAACACTGTTATGAACATACAAATACCACTTTATCTTTTATTCTCTATTTAATTACATGAACTGGACCAATCATAAAATTGTTAACCTCAAAAATGTGAATTTAATAAGAGCTAGACAAAAACCGGATCAAATAACTGGTTGTCCAAAAATACATAAATGATTCAAATTTAGGAAAAAACATATATATTAATGTGCATCCATATGACTCACAACTATTATAAAAAAATATTTTCATTTAACTTGAGTTTTCCTGGGCATATATTTGGACGTTTTTCAACATGAAATTCCTAAGGAATATGTTGTCATGAAGATTAGCATGCACCATATAATAGTTCAAATATAAAGTCTTTGGCACCCTTAAACTTGGTACTAGTCTAAGAATCCTATACCATACTAAAAGCATATTTTTGCTAAGAGAGTTCACCATGAATTTACAGCCACATTTTTTCTTAAGGGTGAAAGTGGTTCCATGTCTCATAACTTTGTTTGAAGGACAAATGTCCATATCATACAATAGAGGAAAGCTTGAAATTCTTGTTCTATAGCTAGAAGTATTTTTATTACATTGTTCACACTCCAGAACTAAATATGCAACATATTGTGTGCATCCTTATATAGGTTTTAGAATGCAAGCTAATCGTTTAAATAAATGCACGTATAAAACTTATAAATTAGCAAAATAACCATCAATATTTGTCTTCTAGCATTTTGGGCTGAATTCACAATAGTATGCTACAAAGTGTCATTTAAATGTTTCAAAATTAGGATATATAAATGTGAGATATATACTCTACATCTTTGGGTTATCTATTTTTCAAATCTGAGCTTTTTTAGGCTACATATTAATTGTTTAAACTTTGAAATTTGAAGAAATTATTGAATGGACTTCATAAATACGTGAAAAATAGTGGTAAGGCAGTGGTACCATAAATTGTGTTATTTCAAATATCGCCAAGGACTTGGTGTAGTGCCTAAAACTACCCATGACCCCTCACCCATCACCCTACCAATTGGGATGAGTGCAAAAACAGGGGCCTCCCCTTATAGTCTCACAACAATGTGTTGTGAAATTTTCCATTGGTCCTTTCTATGACACAATGGTATGTGATTTTTCTTCACTGGAGTATGCCGATCTCCTACTTGGTCTCTCTTCCCAGCAAAAATTCCATTATATCTATATTGCTAAACTTCCAAATTATCACAAAATACAATGTCTCGATAATTAATTATCTGTATAGAATCTATACTTATGTTTCAGATTATCTTTGTGTTGGATTTGTTCCTTTATGTTTTACTATAATACTGATGTTGACAAGCTTTATCTCACTTTTTTAGTCAAATGCTCATAGAATATGCAAAAGGAAATGATTGTCAAAATGTGGAAAAATTTATGTTTCCCATGATTTCTTTTTTTATTGTTCATGACAAGATAATCATCTTGCAGGAATGAGTTATCCTATAGTATTTTTCAATTTGTGGATTTTATTTTCCTACCCCTTTTTTATAAGGATTTATATTTCATTTTCCTGTTGATGGTTTTTGCAGGTATCTTATCGAGCCCCAAATTATGGTAATAGAGCAGATGTTGAGAAGTATTCATGGACACAAACTCTATCAGAGGTTAATGTTACAACATCACTTCCACCTGGAACTAGAAAACATTTAATGGTCTATCCATAAAGAAGAGTTATATAATGGAAATGTTGAACGGTAAACCTCATGCCTTAGTTGTAAGCCATTTATTTTTGTTTCTTAGTTGTAAGCCATCTACTGGATTTTGATCTTTATCATATCAATTATTTCACTAATCCAATATGCATGGTTATTGAAATAGGGTCTCATACAAAGTTGCGAGTCAGGTCCATTTTATGTATTTTTTGTTACACTTAGTCTAGCGCAGGGGTTCTAGGGTGGGTCAAAGCCCCTAAGCATTGTAAATGGGTCAAGGGTAGACCAAGAGTCTGCAAACCATGGTTTTTGGACCATGGGATGCATAGGCTAAAATAGTATAAGTAGTTGAACCTTTTTAGTTGTAAGGGAGACTAAGAAAGAAAAGAGATTGATGCTAAGTGTGAATTGATAAATCTGGTTAGGGTTGTTGGGTAAGGACTTCTATTGCTGCGTGCGTGGAGGGCCTCAGTCTTGCTGTGTGTGAACCCTGCTGCTGTGTGCGCAAGTTTGGGTTTGGGGTATTGTAAGAAGATTTGAAGGATTAATGAATGCAAAAGTATTGTTGAATATATGAATCCACTGGAATTGTTGTGATATGAATCTGTGATGTTTGGTTACTTAATATATGCTACTTTATTATTGATTTAAGCTACGAACATACGTGTGTTACTTATTTATGCTACGATCTGGATTTGTTTTGTTTCACTTCATGCAAGAATATATGGAATAGCTGTGTTATTGTTACATGAGTTCATGATCTGTTGATTTCTGTGAGTATCATTACTGTTGCACACGTGGATGTGAAGGGAATATGTAGATATAGGCTCTGTGATACAATATCTGGTCACTCTAAGGTTGAACGTAGCTCTGCTTGACTTACCTACCCTCTCCCAAGGTGTGGAAACCTGGTTCTAGCACCCACCCATACTACTTCAGGTGATACTTTGGCCTGCGCAAGCAGGTCACTACCGAAAGGGCCAGTATTATAAGGGTTTGTTGGCAAACCTTGAACATCTGAACCTGGGTTAGGACCCCTCGATCCAAAAAATGGTTCCATTGCTGGGACCTGGAGCATTTTGAGAGAGTTATAGGGTAATGCCAAGGCCATACTGGAAGCCTGAGAGAAAGGAAAATGATGAATGGTTTGAACAGCAAGTTCAAGAATTTACCGTAAAATAAAACCGCAGTGAGAGGTTGACCACCGAAGAGTGGAAGAATAAGTACATTTTCACAGAGATCTACAATATCTTCTTTGTAACAATCACGATCAAGCTCCAGGAGTGGCTCGCAAGGTTGGTGGAATTTCAGAAGTGTTGGAAGGACGAGTGGGTCACGGAGTGGACCCCCGAACTTATCTAGCAATTAGAAAAGGCTGATAATACCACCACTCGCATAGTGGACCATTGGGTAGACAGAGTGTTAGGAGGATTTGTGACATAATTTGCCATCAATCAGTTTGTCTCCTACTCTGAAGCAGAGAAAATATTCTTGAAGGGGTTCTGAGGTAAGTTTATGAAGATCTTACCATTGCTGATCAAGATATTATTATGGGAAAAGAGTATTCTGTGTAGCCATACTGAGTGAATGAACTCTGATCTAGATAAAAGCACAACGTGAAGTGGCAAGTACTACAGAACCAACCTAGAAGGAGATAGAATGGTCTACGGTTTGGTAAGAGAAGCATCTTCGCAAAGTCCTCCAGCGACACTGCTTTCAAACCAACCTAGGGGTAAGAATTCACCTACACCTCCACCACCAGAGAATGAAATGGTTGCGCACATGAATTTGCTGACCTTTAAGTGTGTAGGAGATGAAGACATGGATCAGTTCTGGTTTGTTGCGGGATCGGTATGGACTACATAGAATGTAGCTAGTGATGTAGTGAAAAGGGAACAACTGTCCGTTGCATTGAAAGGAAGAGCCTTGGACTGGTACATGGGATACATCGGCCAAAACGCAAATGCAACCATTGAAGATATTAAGAACGCCTTGAAACGAAAATTCAAGAAACCTAAGTCCTACTCTCAAATCGTGGTTGATCTAAAGGATTTCAAGCAAGGGCCTTCTGAATCTATGTGGGAGGCTGATCAATGACTGAAGAAGGTGATAAGAGAAGGGGGTTTCCAATACAATGATAGATAGCACACAGAATGGTTCATTGTTATGTTGCTACCTCACCTACGTGTACCTATGGGGCGCTAAAATTTTGAATCACAGGAGAAAGCCTTGGAGGGTGCCATGAATTTAGAAGCTGCACCTCAGGATGAGACTTAGCTGGGTGTCTAAAATATCTAGGGATAGATGGAAGTGATGCATATAGAGATCCATAATCTGTGGAAGGAACGAGGGGTAGAGGCTAGCCCCGAGAGATGGTGCATGCGATGTCGGGTGAATGGTCATACTAAGGATAACTGTCCTCTGTTAGAAAACTATATACAGGCTGGGGGACCTAGCCCATTCCGCCCTATGGAATTTGTGCGACCCAGTGGGCCAGCGCTATGGTGCGATGATTGTCGCGTCACAGGGTTGCATGATACCAACCACTATCCTCGCCTTGCTGCGTACGTTCCAAAGGTAAAGCAAAAATGGTGTAGGTTGTGCAAATCAGTGGGTCATGATGAACAAAACTGCCGGACGTATGATTTGATGATTGATAGAGGAAATTTATATAGAGTACAATCAGACCCTACGTCACTAAGAACCCTTGCAGGCATAGGTGGCTCCCCATCAAGGGGTAGGGGAGAAGGGCGTGGTGGAAGTGGAGGTCGAGGACGAGGTCATCTAATCTGTTATAACTGTGGAGAAGCAGGACAGTTTGCAAGGGACTGTCCAAACCCTACAAGTCAATCTTACCGATATTGTAGACAACTAGACCACGCGATTGAAGATTGTCCAATATTGACAGAAAAAATGCAAGAAAAGCAGTCGACGCCCACGCAGAATGTGCAGAGAGTTAAGGCTCAACCGTGAGACAAAGATCCAAGTGTGAATGTTTTGACACACAGTGGGAAGGCCACCAGGGGACCTGAGGAGGAGGCTACGATGGAACCTCTGATCTGACAAGCTGTTATTAAATAAGAAGGTTTGGACCTAAAACAAGTAAAAGAAACATTTATCTTAGCTCGCAAAGACTTTGCTGAGGTGGAGGCAGCTACAGCTTAGACACCTGCTAACCTCAAGGTAGATGAGGAGGTCAAGCCCTTTTTTCGAGCATGTATAAAGCTGTTGTGAAACCCAAAGGTTATGGAGAATCTTCAGGCATTAATAGATAGTTTCACAACATGACCCACTCTACCCACGAAGGTCAAGGATGTGCACAAGATATACAGGTATAATAAACGCACCGGGAGATAAATGCGGTTAACTGCGCAGATTGGTGACTATGAAATGGATCAGGTTATTTTTGACCTAGGATCAAATGTGAACGTGTTACCTAAATAGACTTGGCAATGAATGGGAGAGCCTAAGTTGGAATGGTCCACCATTCAGTTGTGCATGGAAAATCAGCAAAAAATCATCCCAGTAGGAAGGTTGTCTAAAATTATGGTGGATATCGCAGGAGTAAAGGTTCGAGCTAACTTTGAGGTAATTGAAATTGTAGAAGATGTAGGCCCCTACCCTGCGCTCTTAGGGCTGGACTGGGCCATAGATATGGGTGGTATGATCAACCTCAGAAAGAGAAGCATGGTGTTTGAGAATAATGGTACAAGGGTGATAGTACCATTAGATCCTGCGGAAGGTGAAAGATACACAAAGCAAGTGCGCGATGAAGAAGAGGTGGATCATATTTACAAGTTGACTGTGGGGGACGAAGATTGGATCAACCCCACAGTGGATGGAGCACTCTACTAGGAAAATGACAGTGAATGCGTCTCCGACTCTGATGGGGAAATGGAGAATTGGAAAAACTGGTTGCATGATGTCTCAGTGTTGTGATTTCTTTGAGTCACAAGGAACTTCCGCTGCATTTACTCTGAGGTAAGAGACCTACCCTACTTTGATGGCTCTAGTAGCATTAAGGAATTTTTGCGAGCATTCGAAGCCGAGGTTCCAAGGGAAAGAAGGATATGGGCCCTTAATCTAGCAATGTAGGCAACACCTGCAAGATGGTGGGAGATGCACAAAAGGGCGTTCGAGTACTGGGAGGACTGTCGGGACATGATGCTCCTACAATTTGAGCCTCTAGTAAAGATATGGGCTGAGATGTTCCTTGGCCCATGGGACCCGCGTCAACACATGCTGGCTTGGATCAAAGCATGGGGTGACTGAGCTATGGAAGAATGGGTTCACTTGTTCATTTACGCCTTAGTTCTAATCCTAAATATGTGGTACCTAGATGCAGAGCTACATCAATGCACCTGCCACTGGGAAACTCTAAGGGACGAATTCATAGGGACATTTGGACTCATAGGGGGATCATAAGCGCTTGACGAAGCTTTGCAGGGTATATATACATTTGTGTTTAAGGAACCCAGCTACGCTGAAGTATTCGGGGCGCCTACATGGGAAACACAGATGCAGGATATTGTCAACTGCCACAGCTTAGCAAGGAAAGAAATTGAAGAAGACCTATGGTCTGTCTCTATTCCAGAGTCGCAAGGAGAGCACCTCATTGCAGGACCCCCGATGCAAGAGGTGATGTCACTAAGCCTCTTAGGCTACGAAGTCAATATTGGGATGGAAGAGCACCCTAATTTGGCTAAGATTGGGGACTATTGGGATGAAAATACAGTAAGCAAGGTGGCCGAGTTACTCACCGAGTACCAGGAATTATTCCCAAAAAAATTCTCGGAACTAAAGGGGATCATGGGAGACTTAAGGGTCATGCATATCACTCTCAAACCAAATGCAAGGCCCATGAAACAGTGACCCTATAGGTTGAACCCAAAATATAAGTAGAAATTCAAGGAAGAACTTGATAAAATGATCGCTGCAGGTATCATTGAACCTATTGAATAGTCAGACTAGGTTAGCCTAATGGTGATTTAGGAGAAAAAGGCTAAAGGGGAGATTCAGATCTGCGTGGACCTATGCAAGCTAAATGACGCCTACATTCATGACGCATTCCCTACACCATTCTCAGATGAAATTTTGGATAGTGTGGGGGGGCCGGAAGCATACTCCTTTACGGACGGATTCTCAGGGTACCATCAGATTAGAATTGCTCCTGAGGACCGCAACAAAACCACATTTGCCACAGAGTGGGGCTCTTTCTAGTATACTGTCATGTCGTTTGGTCTTAAGAATTTCCCTACTATTTTCTCGCGGGTCGTGGTTGCGGTGTTCAAGGAATTCATCCACAAGTTCCTAGAAGTATATTTTGATGATTGGACCATCTTCGGCCTAGTAAAGGTGCACGTTTGAAACTTGCGCATGATGTTGGATGCCTGCCGAAAGCACCAGATTTCCCTAAATATTAAGAAGTGTATCTTCTGTGTACCCATTGGTATCCTGCTCGGCCATATAGTTTATCGACAAGGGCTGATGGTGGATCCTGCCAAAATCGCAACAATCATCAACTTTCCAGTACCAACAATGGAGAAACAGCTGCGCTCAATCCTTGGGCACATGGGCTACTACCAAAAATTCATTCAAGGCTATGCGTTGATCACGACCCCTATGGAAAAATTGCTCAAAAAGGATGTTTCGTTCTTTTGGGATGACGAGTGTCAAAAGAGCTTTGAGTTACTTAAGGAAAAGATGGTCTCAACACCTATTCTCATCTTTCCTGATTGGGAGAAGGTATTTCATGTCCACATCGATGCATCATAAATTTCTCTTGGGCCTGTCCTTACGCTGCCAGGAGAGGGAGACATTGATCATCCGGTTGCCTTTGCAAGTAGGAAACTCTCTGGCGCGGAACGTAATTACTCCACTATAGAGTGGGAGGGGTTGGCCATGGTGTACGCTTTGCATAAATATCATAATTACTTGTTAGGAGGACACTTCAAAATGTTTACAGACCATTCTGCTCTGAAGTACTTGGTAAATAAGCCTATTTTTGGGGGGAAATATGTTGATGGTTACTGCTATTTCAGGAGTATGACTTTGAAATCATTGTTAAGCCGGGAAGGCTGAATGTTGGGCTAGATCACTTATCATAAATAAAGAGTGGTAAGGAGCCAATCAACCTGGAGGACAGATTGTCTGATGCACAGTTGTTTGCTATTAAGGTAGTAGATCCCCACTTCGCTGATATCATTTAGTTCTTGACTACTAGAATGGCACCCCCAGAGTATTCAGTACAACAGAAGAAAGAGCTAGTCGCTCGGGCAACAGATTTTACCATCATTGCAGGTCAATTATATAAGATGGGAGCTAATGAAGTATTGTGGAGATATGTTTTGGAGCATGAAATGCATGCTATCTTGGTAGAGGCTCATGATGGAGTAGCAAGCGGTCACTAAGGAGGGAAAGAAATGGCGCAAAAGGTCTTGAGAGCTAGGTTATGGTGGCCTACCATGCATCATGATGCTCACGGTCATTGTAAAGCCTACGATACATGCCAACGGACAGGGAGGTCATCCCGGAGGGATGAAATTCCCCTTCAACCGTGAATGGTTCTACAAGCGTTTGATAAGTGGGCCATCGATTTCATAGGGCCTATCAACCCACCAGGAAAGAAGATAGGTGTGCGGTACATTATTATTGCCACTGATTACATAACTAGGTGGGCTGAAGCACAAGCAATAAAGGATTGTACTGCAGATGCCGCTACGCATTTCATCTTTTAACAAATCCTGACTAGATTTGGATGCCCAAATATCCTCATGAGCGACAGGGGTACGCACTTTGTTAACGAAAAAATCCAAGCTTTGACCATTGGGTTCTGAATCCATCATGAAAAAAGTACACCGTATCACCCATAGGCAAATGGTGCAGTTGAATCTTTTATCAAAATCTTGGAGCAAGCACTGACGAAGGTCTGAATGTCGATTGCAGCAATTGGGACATGTGCATCCCATCAGTTCTTTGGGCTTATCGAACCACTTGCAAGAAGCTAACTGGGAAAAATCTTTTTAGGATGGTCTATGGTAAGGAAGCCATTATGCCAATGGAGTTCATTATTCCTAGTCTACGTATTTCATCATTTACAAACATGGTGGACCCCGACATCATGGAGGAGTGATTAGCGTAGCTTATGGCTTTGGAGGAAGATTGGTTCCTAGCTAATTTCCATTAGCAGGTTCAGAAGGCCCATGATAAAGCCTGGCATGATTGACATATTCAACAAAAGACCTTTTGGAAGGATGACTTGGTCCTCTTATATGATAGCCAGTTTTCAAAACATCCAAGGAAGTTCTGGCAGCACTGGCTTGGCCCCTACACTGTTAAGGAGATCACGGATGGCAGAGCTATTCGGCTGGCCACCCTGCATGGCAAAGTGCTACCAGGATATGTCAATGGTAGTCAGCTCAAGCCATATCAAATCAAATGACTATATGGTCGGAGTAGCTATGCAATAACAGATGGTGAACCTACCATCACAGTGACTCAGGATGAGTAACAATATTGTGTTGGGGGACTGTTGGAACAAGGTCTTGTACAAAGCTATGAGTCGGGTCCATCTTGTATTTTTTACTATATATAGTCTAGCGTAGGGGTTCTGGGATGGGTCAAAGCCCCTAAAGAATTGTAAATGAGTCAAGGGTAGACCAAGAGTCCGCAAACCACTATTTGTGGACCATGGGATGCATAGGCTAAAATAGTATAAGTAGTTAAACCTTTTTGAGTTGTAAGGGAGACTAAGAATGAAAAGAGATTGATGCTAAGTGTGAATTGATAGACCTGGTTAGGGTTGTTGGGTAAGGACTCCTGTTGCTGTGTGTGCGGAGGGCCTCAATCCTGTTGTGTGCGGACCCTGCTGCTGTGTGCGGAGGTTAGGGTTTGGGGTATTGTAAGAAGATCTGAAGGATTAATGAATGTGGAAGTATTGTTGAATATCTGAATCCACTAGAATTGTTGTGATATGAATCTGTGATTTTTGGTTACTTAATATATGCTGTTGTATTATTGATTTAAGTTGTGAACATACTTGTGTTACTTATTTATGCTGCGTTCTGGATTTTTTTTGTTTCACTTCATGCAAGAATATCTGGAATAGTTGCGTTATCGTTACGTGATTTCATGATCTGTTTATTTCTGTGAGTATAATTTCTGTTGCACACATGGATGCTAAGGGAATTTGTAGATATAGGCTCTGTGATACAAGATCTGGTCACTCTAAGGTTGAACGCAGCTCTGCTTCACTTACCTACCCTCTCTCAGGGTGTGGAAACCTGGTTCCAGCACCCACCCATACTACTTCGGGTGAGACTTTGGCCTGCACAAGAAGGTCACTTCCGAAAGGGCCAGTAGTATAGGTTTTTGTTAGCAAACCTTGAACATCCGAACCTGGCTCAGGACCCCTCGAGCCAACAATGGTATTTATATCTCACCCGATGTCATTTACTTCAAATTGTTGATATACCATTCAATTATAGGCCAATTTTATTTTAATTCGGAGATTATATTGATTAAAAATATGTTCATATTTTGATTGGTTTACTAGGAGCTTGATTTAAAAAAAAAAATTAAATCCCACATGGATTTTATTTTCTTAGGGTGATCTCTTTGCCCCAGTAAGGTCAGATGAGTTCTGGAACATATGTATACATAGAGTGCATCTTTGGAGTTTTTTGTGTATATTTTATTCTTTATATCATTGCTGTATGGTTATTTATTGATTTAAAATAGATGATGGGAAGGTCTTGTCAATTCTCTTGACAAAAAAAAAATTAGATGGAGTGGTAGAATTGTGTTTTAAAGGGTGAGATAAAAATTAGTACTTGAAAGGTAGAACCTGAGAATAGCAAGCTATCTAATCTAGATCAAGAGACACGACAGACAGTGGAAAAAAATGATGGTATTGATGAGTATTCCCTACTAATCAACTCTAAATGTTAGACCACTTCCCAAATTTCAGTTATCTACAATAGAAATAGTGACTAGCTTTAATATTTGTATAAATAGTGACTCTCGACATTTTCCTATTCTTTTCCTATGAATGATATTAATTTTAAAACTCCAAATAGTATTTTGTTGAACTAATTAAAGCTTTGATGACAAACATATACTTTTCAAATCTCTTTTCTAAATCTATTTTCTTGTGAGAATTTGTATTTTTACATTATGTACTCTAATTGCTACTGTGTGACATATGCTATGATATAATTTCCTGGATAAATACACATAATTGTTGTACAACATAGTATTTTATAAATTTGAAGAAATGGGATTTACAAATACAAATTTTATTAATTAAGAACATCTTTTAGAATTCTTAGCTAAGTTATGATTATATATCGGTAAGTAATTTTGTGTATGTTGATGTTGTGTTGTCTCTTTGGTTTCTATCAAGTAATAATGGTTAATAAGGAATGTGTTCTTGAGTAGTATGCACACATCTTATTCTACTATCGAAAAGGATCTCCATGGTTTTCATGCATGGCAATGGAAACAAAGATGTTAGTGGGATCTCCAAAGTCCATGTTAAATGAATTTAATAACAGTGATGATTCTGATTCCTTGGTAGACAAAGAATGTCACAAATAAAATTAAAATAAACAGAAGCAACTTAAGAATGAAGGTGAAGCTATTTCTTTCTACCCAAGTGAAGTCACTAAAACACCTTAGTAGAATAAGGTGTTTAAGTATAGCAATATTTCCTCTCCTACAATAGATATGCACAATTTTCATGTGTCTCCATGTTTCTAAACTCAAAAAATTTGTGTTTTAAAACCAATTTTCTCTTCAAGTTCTTCAGTAGTTGGAAAAAGCACTACAAACAATTGTTCCATGAGTGAGAAAAGGGTCTCGACAGAATCAGATTTAGGTATTTGAAAAACATAGAAAGATGATAAAACATCAACTCACTCAGATAAATTGATAATCGTGGGAGATGAGCACTTGCCAAAGTCTTAAAAAAAAATAGAGCATCGGGGGATAAAACAAAGACAAGGAAAATTGATTCTCTGAATCTGCAAAATTCAAATAATATATGTTCACAAGGTACCCCAGTTATATTAATAAACTATATAGTAATATGCCTAGTCATTTTCGTTCCTATCTTATGTAGCATGTTCAACCTAATTATAATAGTTTCCAAACTCTAGTTAAAGAAAGCACTCCACATAGTAGAAAGAAAAATAATTCACCAAGAAAGGAGCATGTTTTGCATAAATGGGAAAAGTAGGTTATGGGGATTAAGATCCATACAACAGGGGAAAAGGTGGTCCTAAAGACAGAGACAACAAAATAGTGGGCTCATCTGAGCATTCTGGTTCATCCACACATAAGAAGAAATTAAACTGTCTACCCTAGATGTTGATCCATATTCCTTTGACCTAAAAATTTAACAAACACCCCAATATGCATGCAAGACAAGTGAAGCAAGACTAAACAACAAATTATATTTGTCATCTTTTTCTTCTCCAACACAATGAGAAAGGCACCATCCCCTAGATGCAAATATGCACAGATAAAAATGAATCAAGGGTTATTTTTCAGCTCCATCTTTAAAATTCATCAATTCCATGTTTTATGTATTTTCTAGTTCAAATTTATGGAATCTATTCACTAGGTTTTCTTGCAAAATAGGTTGTTAAATACTGCAAAATATGGATTTCTGGACATGGAAGGTAGTGATGGAGAGTGTTGTTGAAAAAAAAAATTAAATTGTTGTTGGTCATTTTTATTTGTGATTTAGTATCAAATCTTTTGCTTCATTAGAATTAAGTCCATTTTGTACTGACAAATAATTGAACATGATTTTTTTTCCAATGTTTTGCATTCTTAAAGTGAAATAATTACTCTTTTATTGTTTGGTGTTCACTGCTGAAAAGAGATACTCGTACTGTGATAAGTTTCAATTTTTTTATTTGTTGGTTGTTGTCATGTTTTGAGTGTAGACTTGTGAAATTCCAAATTGCATATCGCTTTATGTGAGGGATATATGGTTATATATATATATATATATATATATATATATATATATATATATATATATATATATATATATATTTCGTGGTTCCCTAGAGATCCGTGTTACATTTGCACAAAAGTTTAGATATCATTCAGATATCTAAAATTTCTAATTTTTAATTTGAATATTTACATGATAAAGGAAAGAAAAAGGTCCCAATTATAAAAATTCACCCAACAACAACATTGAGATTTTTCTTTCATTCAACGTGTAACATATTGCATATGTCTTTATCAATTCTCTTCTTCCATATGTTATCCACATATGACATTTCCTTTGCAATATTTGGTTCATTTACGAGTTAGACGTCATTTGTAGGCTATGAATGTCTTAAGAGTCTAAATTCTAATTCAGTTTTCAAATTAATATATTGATTCTATTATATGTAACTATTTTTCCCTCCACTCACTTTTCATAACTTCCATAAAGATTAGGTAGGGACTTGTAGCTTTGATGATTTTTTTCTTGTTTAGTAAAAGATTGTTAAGAATTTAATTTATTGAAAGTTTTATAATTTACAATCTATAAATTTTAGAGATATATTTTTTAAAAGTATAATTCTTTAAAGGGTGCTAGCTCAATGGAAGAGCACCTTATTTACAAGGAGGAGGTTTGTGGATCGATTCTATCGTGCCATGATATTTATATGAAATGGAGGTGATCAATTTTTAGTCACTGAGGCTCTTTTGACCATCACCATTGAGCTTATGGTGACATTTTTCAACCCTCACCAAAATATCAAATGGTGACGGTCAACGAACGCCACCATATATATGCATCAATAGTGATGACCATGAAATGTTTGTCACCATAAATCGTTTTTTTTATAAGAAATGGTTAGGGTAACTTGTTTTCATTATAGTCATTATTCATAATGGACTTTGAAGTCTCCAATGAGCTTATCATGATATTTTTTAACCCTCACCAAATATGAAATGGTGGCAGTCAAAAAATGTCGCCATATATATGCACCAATAGTGACGACAATGAAAGGTCCATCAAAATAAATCATTATTTTTCATATGAAATGGTGATGGTCACTATCCATCATTATAATCAATATTCATGACATATCTTGAAAGTCACCACAACACATACTTTCGGCGAAGCCATCTTCGGTGACGTTCAATTTTTTGGTGACCGAGGCTATTTTTCGTCACCATTGCTCATAAGAAATGGTGATGGTCACTATCCATCATTATAAATCATTATTGGTGGCAAACCTTGAATGTCACAATGACACCTATAATTTCAGTGACGTCACCTTTTTGTAAGTTCATTTTTTGGTGACGAAGGCTCTTTTGACTGTCACCAATGATTTTATGATGATATTTTTCGCCCTTCACCAATGTCATTTTTTCTTGTAGTGGTAGGATTAATAAAAATTACACACTTGACATGGATTATATCCTTCTACCATTGACACATTTTATTAGGACCTCCTCAATTTATTGTAGGTATATTTTTGTGAAAATATTTATGAATACACATAATATATATCATATACGAGTGATATTACAATTTAAAATGGTTCCATTACTATAGGGTCCACATTTATTTTCGATAACTTCATAGATAATGTTTGTTTAAAACATGGCATGTGTAACATACTTGGGCTAAAAGTTCATGTAATAAACATTAAAAAAGGAAACAAATAAGACCACGGTTAAGGGCCACTTATTCCAAGCTAAATGTTGGGAAAATATATCCTAGTGGGCATCACTGGATGTGTTTATGGCTAAGGGGAAATTCACAAAGACAATGGCTAAGGCATTAAAAAGGAAAAAATGAATTTTTTGCACATTTATTTATGAAAATAACCAAAATTAGGAGAAAAGAAGGTGAAAGGTCACATGTTGCATGTGAGGAGGAAATTGAACGAAAATATTGGAAAATTGAAGAAATTAAAGGCATGAATGATAAAAATACCTTAGAGCATCAGTTGGTATCCTTTTTTTAGTTCATTTTCAGAATTACACACAAAGAGGAGAAAGAGATCAAGCAAGCAAAGGAAGGAAAATTAAGAAAAGGAATGACAAGGAAAGGAAAGGAAAGAAAAGATCAAGCAATGAAGAATGCATTCAAGCATCTTCAGCACAAATACTTATATGTAAAAAATTGCAGGTATGATTTCCTAGATGGTTTTGACATGCAAGGTATGTGCATGTTGGTATTTTTTTTCTTTTGCTCTCGGTGGCATGGTTTTTTCAGGTTTTGACAGTGGTTTTCAGTTTCCTTTTTCCAGATAGTCATGGTGTGATGGGATTGCCCTCGGTTTTAAGCTTTGGAATTGCTGGATGGTTTTGGAATTCAGCACAGAGGTGGTCTCAGGAACATTCCCAAAGGCTTAGGAATCCCTTTACCAATTTTGGCGATATATATGGTAAATACTTATGGTGGTGTCTCATTAAGGGCCTAGTGTTATAATATGAATTGTGGTAAAGCCTAGAGACAAGGAAAAAAAAAATCCTCAAGGATAGTGATGAGATACAAAGGTATTCCAATCTCGGTGCCAGTTTAGATAAAATCACAGGATGGTGAGGGTGGAGGCAGTTTAACCTATGGATTCCATTGGTTGTTTTTGGATTGTTTTATCCATGAGATCCCACATTCATTCTTGAAAAATGGAATGGGGGTGGCTGGCTGAAAGAAATATTTGGTTGAGCCATGTCTATGGTCAAGTGGTACATGGAAGTCCCAAACCTAGTTGGCTCTTGTCTATGTTTAATGAAAGCTAAGTTATATTTCTTTGTAATTTTATTTATGTGGCTTTAATGGTTATTATATTATGGTTATTTTTGTAGTTATATGTTGGTTATAAGAATGGTTATGTGATTGGTTCTAGTCATCATTCATTTCATCTTTTTACTTTTAATCGATAGAATAGTGGATGGATAGATAACGGGAGAGATTGGTGATCCTTATTTATAAGTTTCATATGGATTTCCAGTCCCTTATGCCTAGTATTGTATTCATGACTTGTATATTGCATTGTTGCCAAGTGTTTGACAGAATCTCAGTCCTAGTTGGGGATGGTTAGGCCTAGTCCTAGTGTCAAATTTTGGTTTACAAGAATTTTCCTTATGTAATTTATGAATTTTGAATGTTATAGGGATTTCTGAGCAGAGGTATCACACCATCCCTAGAATTAGCCTCATAATTTACAGTTGTTCAAACAACACTGAGTAAAAAAGTCCAGATTCGCACTGACAGAGACCTATGGGAGAGACTGGGGGTTTCGAGTTGCATTGATGCCTTGGAAAGGGAGTGAGTAAGAGTAAAACGCATGGAAAATTTAGGTTGACTCAGGGGGTAGACACCTAGAAGGTTTGGGTTACTCCTGGACGGTCCTATAGAACCTGAGGGAATCAATAAGGCTTTTTTGTCAACTCCATTTCCTTAAGGCCACCTATGAGGTTGAGTCTGGTCATAACTGACCCCTCATCTCATTTTTACCCTAGGTAATCCGTTGAAAGTGGGTAGATGTGAGGGGAGCTATACGTTACAGTTAGTATAAGAGCATGGTTGTTCTCTCTTTTGGAAAATTATGATGTTGTTAAGGTTATTTTCATCATGCATGGGATCAAGGTATACTGTTGGTATGGTCATTCATGATGATATATGCTAATATACTGATTATCTCAATATTTTTATGATTATATATGTACATGTTAATGTGGAATTATCTTGCAGATGAGATAAGCCTCTCCTGAACAAAAATAAGGTATGGATTTAAGTTTGGTATCTATTTATTTTTTTGGCATGATATACTTGCAGGAATAAGAGAATCAAGGTTGATGAGAAAAATGGTAGACTATGGTTCTTGACACTCTCCCTACATATAATTTGGGCATTAAGGAGATGAGTATTCGGCTGGTGTGGCAGATACACTAATGATATTGAGGGAAGAGATTAGTTGTAAGGCAGATAATGACACGTTAGGCTTTGAAAAGACTTGGAAGGGCTTAAGTGATTTGAAAATGGTCTAGATAACTTGTATGTATTTCAAGAACCTACACTCTATTTAAATTAAAATGATCTAGCTTTTACTTGACAATTTTGCGGAATATTTTACTTGAAAGTGGTGTATGAATTTTTACTGTTTATGTGTTTTAACTTCATTTGTTCTTTCTGTAATTTAACATGTATGACAGAAACATAATGCAACAAATAATCATTCAAACACAACAACAATTTTAATCTAGGAGTTCACCCGAAATCTCGTGGGCTACGTCTCCTTTAAGCTTTGTCATCATGACTCAGCTCTTTGGGATTATGGTAATTTTTTTTACAAAGTAAATACTTAATTCCAATGAATAAAAAAATGATCCAAAGGACTAAAAATACCATAAATATCCCTCAATTAGCTGTCCAAATTTTGCAAACAGCTTTAGGTTCTTGTTGACACGATTCCTTTTGTCGATGCACTAAGCTACTCTGAGCTTATAAATGGCACAAACTCCCTCAGAATTTTGTTTCTGTCACTGAAACCACTCCTTATATATCCAATACATATCAGACATCAAATACCAACTGATAATTTTCTCAAATTGAGCACTTCATTCCCCAAATAGGCTATCCTCCACGGTTTTCCCTGGGCTGCCCAAAAATTCAAATCAACTTCTGAAGCTGTAGAAGTTTTCAAAATTTTCTGAAAAAAATTCCATTGGTTCCAAAATGACTGAAATATTCAAGATAAAGTTTTGGTTCATCAGAAATAGCCTCCGGATACTCTGATTTTGCCTCAATCACCTATCAGTACCCCTTGGCACTAGAGTCAAGGAAAGCTTCTCTGCTAATTTTTTGACCTCTATAAGTCTTAAAAATTTCTGAAAACTATGGAAATATATTCAAAATTATGTTTACAGCCAATAATGACCACTGGTTCACTGAAATGGTCTCAAACGACTCTTTTTAATCCTTGCACTGCTGCTAGAAAAAGCTGGCAATAATGGCCCTTGGAACTTTAGTGAAGCTTTTTGGCCTTCAAACATTCTCTACAAGCTCTAAAAACCATTTCATAAGATTCATATTATCTAAATTATCCAATTTAGACTATTGGAACTCTAGAAAAGGACTCTAACTCCCCTGGTTAGGCCTCAAACTGAATTTGTCTCATGGTGGCCCTAATGGCTCCTTTATCTTCCCTGAAGAAAACTATACTTACGATCACTTCCATTTGACCTGAAACCTATCCCAAAGTCTTCAGAAGGTCGAATCGACCCAAAATTGACTAAAATTTCATCTTGTTTGGTCAAAAATTGAGAAATTTATGTCAAAAACAATGTTTTTCCTAGTGTCCCCCCAAAATCCTCCTCCAAAACTGGAGGAACTCCAGTTAACTCAGCTAAAATGGTGGACAGACCTGAATTGGTAGACTCTGCTCCAAATTCGGCGGTAACATTTAATGTGGTGGTTAGTTGTTGTGTTCACATGCAGAAATGCCGCTAACTATCAACTGCTGGCGAATAAGCTTCAACCCGACTGATACATGCACTGACCCGAACACGTGCACTGTGACCCAAACACATGCAGAGGTTCCAAACCCAAATGCATGCACTGTGACCCAAATTCTTGCAGGGTGACCCGAATGTGGGCAGGGTGATCAGAATGTGTGCAAAGTGACCCGAATGCGTGTAGAGTAACTCGACCTTCCAATGACCAAAAATTTTGTCCTGACCCCCCTTTTTTTTTAAACCATTAGGCCTGGATTGGCCTCCACCAACCTTTAACAAAAATCACTTTTAACATATAATTTCTTGCTAAAATGTCAAAAGTCAAACTTGGTGAACTGAAAAATGAAGTTTACTGGAGACTTAAAACCTTCATAACTTTCACATACGATGTCAGTTTTGAGAACCGTTCATGGTGCCAGAATCAAAGTGATGAGACCTTTTCGGTCGTTTAGGTTCAAAAATCTTCCAAGCAATTTGAATTTTAAGCTATCATTCTAGTCCATGATCTAGTTCTGATCATTAAGAAAAGTAGACAAAGGTTTGCTAGGCCCTTATATTACTAGTGTAGTCCCTTGTTGTTGTTAGTGTATCCCCTTTATTGTTATTTTTGTACCCCTGTAACCCCCATATCATTATTATTATGCCCTTACATTATTATTGTTAGGTTGGATAGGATTATATTGTGACTCCATGGAATCCTATATAAAGAAAGGAGTTTTTATCATTTGTATCATCAAGAATTTTTCATTTATGTAATGGAAAGGAGGTTTCCTACTCAAAGTGGCTGATTTCTAAGGCATTGATCTCTCTTTTCTTCTCTTTTTGGAGCTGGTTTCAAAACATTTGGTATTAGAGCTTTGGATTCTAGGGTTTTTTTGCGCAAAACAGGTATCGTGGAATTTCCGCTATAAATTTGATTCTATGAAGGTTCAAAAGTTGCAATTTGTACCATGAGAAGTCGAAATCCAGAGGAGATTTGTGTAAAAATTTCAGATCTTGGTTCACAATAATTTTGGAGATATGATCTATGGAAGTTAGTGTTTTTCCTAGGCTCTCGAATTTCATCTGAAAGAGGTGACCTTGGAAAAATAATCATAACACTCTCTCTCTGAGCATCAAATTGGAATTCTGTAAAATGTTTCCAAAATTACACGGATTTTAGTTTCCTGTGTATCAATTTCAGAGTCTAAGGAGGAGACAATGACACATGGCACGACATACAAGGTCACTCTACTGAATGAGTCCATAACTAGTTCATTTTGGGAGATTGGGCATAAATTTGTCTTCAAGCATCCAACTCATGTAAGAAATGTATCATGCAAAAGAAGATTCATAGGGCTACTATAGGACCGAACTTTAGATATTGAAGATCCAAAATCACAGAGATAATTCAGTTTCAATATCGAGCTCCTAGAAAACAAGGAAAATGTGTGTATTGATTTTCAAATTGCATAAGTCTTGCTTGAAAAATCAGTTGCAAGTGGTTCCAAGGGCATACTGAAGCATAGATATTAGTATTGGCTTATAAAATACCCCATAAAAAGAATTAAACACCCATTAAGGCATCATAATACTCTATTATGAGTCATGAAGAGGAAGAAGTGTGACATGATATATCAAAATTACAAGAGCAAGTGCACCAAATTTCGCTCTTGCAAAGAGCATCAAAAAATGAAATGGAAGTTTAGAAGAAAGGTGTGGAAGCTAAGATCGATGCTTTGAAGAAAGGCATGGAAGCTAAGATGGATGAGATCGACTAAAAAATGAAAGAAAACATTGAAGACATGAAGAATGATCTAAAAGCAAACATGGAAGGTTTGAAGGAAGGTTTGACAAAGTTGATACAATAAATGATTCCTAATTGAGAAAATACAGTAGAGGAAACTCATGATGATAACAAAATAAATGTTAATTGTGATCTCATTAACTCTAATGTTGGATAGAAGACCCACCATATTCCAAATATGGATATGAGGAATTTTTATGGCAAGGATCCCGTAACATGGATACTACAGATGGAGAAATATTTTTATCTCCATAATGTGAAAATCACACAAAGGGTACGCATTGCAACTTTACATTTAGAAAAAAATACATTTGTATGGTATGGATGGCTTTGCTCTCTTCAAAAAAATTGTCACTTGGTCAATTTTTGAGGAAATGATAGCACATTATGAGGATACAAAGAGCAACACCTTCTTTAGCCAATTGAAAAATCTCAAACAAAAGGGTTCAATGGTGGAGCACATTGAGGCCCTCCAGAAATTGAATATAAGGGTAGCTGATATTATAGAGGAATAGAGGATTGATGTCTTCGTAGGGACTTTAAAGGATAACATCCAACATGAGGTTCACCATTTAGAACCTGATTCATTGGATAAGGTAGTCAGGCTGGCAAGAAAAATTGAATGTAAAATTATGGCGAAAAGGAAGCCTACCACTCACATCTATAAATATGGAAGTATTGCTACTCCTAGACTTCCACAACCTACAAGGTTGACACCATAAAAATTGGCAGAAAAAAGAGTAAAAGGGCTTTGGTATATTTGTGATAGAAAATACACTAAAGGTCATAAGTGTGCTGAGAAGAAATTATTTTACGTAGATTGTGAAGAGGAAGAAGAAAAAGAAAAAGAAACATCAAAAGAAGAGGATATACACCAGGAACCAACTCTAGAAAAAGAAGAAATGACTTCGACCATATCCTGTAATGCATTGGCAAGAATTACCACTCGTAAAACTCTCAAGATATAATTACATATCAAGAAGAAAAAGGTAATAGTGTTGATTGACTCGGGTAGTACCCATAATTTTATTCATTGTAAGGTAGCCAATGAATTCAATTGCTTCCTATACCCAGCACCGGAATTTCAAGTGATGGTTTCAAATGGAGGAACTATAAATTTCTCTAGAAAATTCCATAATATCAAGGTAACCATGGGGGAATATGTATTGAATATTCCAATTATTTCCATTTCAATGGGAGGTGATGATGTTTTACTAGGAGTACAATGGTTACAGTCTTTGGGGATGATAGCTTTTAATTTTCAATAACTTTTCTCGAATTTTTATTCAGAAGGAAAGGAAGTTTAATTATGGGGTATCTGAGGTAATCTGGGAAAGATAATAAGCTCTAATGTCATGATAAATCTTCTAAAAAAATAAAAATGAGGTGTAATTGCACAATTATGCTCCCTAGAAGTTCCAACATCAAAATCATATATTTCTCAAGATCTCCAAAAAGTCTTAGACAATCAATCCAAGGTGTTTGAATCTCCCAAAGGAATACCACCTATTCATGATCATGATCATGCTATTCATTTGATTCCAGGAAGTGTTCCTCCAAACATCAGGCCTTACAGATATCCTTATGTCCAAAAGAGTGAAATTGAATGTATGATTCCAGAAATGTTAGAGGCTAGTATAATTCACCTGAGCCAAAGTTCTTTCTCTGCTCCAATAGTATTGGTGCACAAGAAGGATGGGTCATGGCGCATGTGTCTGGATTATAGGGATCTCAATAAGCTCACTATTAAAGATAAATCTCCCATTCCTATGATTTATTAATTATTGGATGAATTATATGGAGAAATTTGTTTTACCAAGTTGCATCTTCATTCAGGATATCATCAAATTAGAATGAAGACTGAATATATTCTTAAAAAAATATTTCGAACTCATGAGGGTCATTATGAATTTTTGGTCATGCCTTTTGGCCTTACCAATGCCCCTTCTACATTTCAAGGGTTTATGAATTCCATTTTCAAACCATTCCTTAGAAAATTTGTGTTATTAGTTTTTGATGATATACTAATCTACAACAGGTCTTGGAAGGATCATGTTCAACATGTTGACAAGGTGATCAAACTATTGGAGGAGAAACAATTATATGAAAAAACATCCAAATGTTTCTTTGGAGTACAAGAGGTGGAATATCTGTGTCACATTATATATCATGAGGGTTTTAAGGTAGACCCTAACAAAATTAAAGCCATTAAGGAATGGAAAGTCCCCACAACCATAAAGAAGTTTTGAGGATTTCTCGAGTTAACAGGGTATTATCGCATGTTTCTTAGGAATTATGGGGCAATAGTAGCAACTCTAACAACATTATTGAAGAAAGATGCATTTTCAAGAACTCCTGAAGCAACTAAGGCCTTTGAACATCTTAAAGAGGCAATGTTCCTAGCACCAGTCTTACCTATGCCAGACTTCACAAAAGCCTTTATTGTGGAATGTGATGCCTCAGGAAATGGAATTGGTGCTATTTTAATGCAACAAGGAATACCCATTTCTTTTGAAATTTGTCCAATCTAAGGAATGTATTTACATAAAGATATTTATGAGAAGGAAATGTTGGTAAAACTAAACACACTAAAGAAATGACGACCATACCTAATCGGAAGACACTTCAAGATAAAAATTGATCATGATAGTCTTAAATAATTTTTGGAACAAATACTATCTTTAGAAGAGAAACAAAAATGTGTCACAAAGATGTTAGTTTATGACTTTGAAATCATCTACAAAAAAGGGAGGCTAAATGTTGTTGCAGATGCACTCCCAAGAAATGATGAAGAGGTGGAAGCATTGCTTTGTGCCATTTCTATTATCCAACCAGACTAGATTTCCGAAGAAAGGGATGAGTGGGAAAAGGACGAAGAAGTGTCGACACTCTTTCGAAAGCTACAACAATATCCTACTACATCTAATACATTTATTTGGAAAAATGATTCCTTATGGTACAAAGATCACTTATATCTTTGTAATAATTCCCAACTAAAACAAAATATTCCTTTGAATTGCACACTTCTCCCTTAGGAGGACACCTAGGATTTTCAAAAACATACCACAGGGTGAAGAAATAATTTTTTTGGGATGGCCTAAAATCTGATATTCAAAATTTTGTGGTAGAATGTTTGGTTTTCCAACAAAATAAAGTTGAGACAATTAAGACCTCGGGTCTTCTACAGCCTTTATCCATTCCAAGTCAACATTGGGAGGAGATTTGAATGGATTTTATTAAATTTTTACCGAATTCCGAAGGAGAGAGTGTCATCATGGTGGTAGTTGATAGACTTTCCAAGTATGCACACTTTTGTGTATTATCTCATCCATTTAAATCAAGTACAGTTGCTACTACATTTATGGAAACAATTAAAAATCTACATGGAAACCCAAAGATCCTTGTAAGCAACGGAGATCCCATTTTTACATAAATTTTTTGGACATAATTATTTTCTTGTTTGGGTACTAAACTAGCTCATAGCTCATTTTATCATCCTCAATCTAATGGACAAACTTAGATAGTGAAAAAATTTCTGGAAATATATCTTCGTTGTTTTTTATCTGATAAAAAAACACAATGGGTCAAGTGCTTACCTCTGGCTGAATGGTGGTATAACACTTCCTTCCATATTGCAGCAAAAATGACCCCATTTATGGCATTTTATGGATATCATCCACCATCCATCACGTCATATTTAACAAAAAATTCTAAGGTTCAAGCAGTGGAAGATCACATCGAGCATCAAAAACAAGTTCTCCAACTCTTAAAGGACAACCTAAATTTGGCACAAAATCAAATGAAACAATAGGCAGATCAACATAGCAGCAAGAGAAGTTTTGATGTAGGAGACTGGGTACTATGGCATACAAATTGGAGCTTCCTACTTATTCTCAAGTGCATCCATTTTTCCATGTTTCATGCTTAAATAAGGCTATAGGTGACAAAATTCTAGTTCAAACAATATTTCTAGAACTTTATGAGGAAGGAAAAATCATATTGGAACCTGAAGCAGTCACGAAAACAAGAACTTGACAGCTAAAAAATTGATCAATTTCATTGTATCTCATCAAGTAGAAGAACTTGCCCACTGAAGAATCTACATGGGAGGATGATAATTTTATACAGAAGCATCCAGAGCTACTCATGCATTGAGGATAACACCTTTTTGAAGGAGAGAGGCATGTTAGTCCCCTATATTACTAATGTAGCCCTGTATTATTGTTAGTGTAGCCCCCTTATTATTGTTGTTGTACCCCTATAACCCCCATATTTTTATTATTGTGCCCTTACATTATTATTGTTAGGTCGGCTAAGATTATATTGTGACTCCATGGACTCTTATATAAATAAAGGATGTTTTTTCATCTCTATCATCCAAGAATTGTGTTTTCCCCCTCAAAGTGGTTTATTTCTAAGGCATTGATCTCTCTTTTCTTCTATTTTTGGAGTTGGTTTCATAACAAGGTTAATGCAATGATTATTCAGAGCTTTTCAAATTTGGAGAAACATGGAAATTCAAGGATCATTCAAGAGTAGGAAGAAAAGACTAATGGAGCCTATGGTAGCAGTTCTTGGTCTGGGCACATGTTGGATAAAGGGTACGCAGTTATAGGTGGCATCTCATTGGACGCACCTGATAGGATGACTGGTATGTATGGGAATCATTCTAGTTTCTCTTCCATAAGTCATCATCATAGTCATCACTATCATCATCCCGATAGGAGGCGTGAGTACTTTCGTGAGGATTTCAAGAAATTCAAACGCCTACATTTAATGGAGAGATAAATAACTCATAAGATGCAAAGGCATGGCTGCTTAGGATGAATAAATTATGGAAATTGCATAGTTATATAGAGAACATGAAATATAAGATAGCCACTTTCATTCTTAAAGGGAAAGAATTTATTTTGTGGGAGGATGTAAATAATGTTAAAGTTATTCAGGAGGATGAGTTTACATGGGGTGAGTTTTAGAGGCTCTTCAAGAAGAATTACATGTCAGAGAGGTATTATGATTCTAGAGCTAATGAGTTTTATGATTTGTAGATGGTTTCCATGACATATGATTATTATACTATCATGTTCTTGGAGTTTTTCAGATATGTGCCTTACCTCAAGAAGGATAAGTCCAAGGATAAAATATTCATCAGTGGTATGCGAGTAGCATATAGAGACTAGATTGAGTTCAATGAGCCTAAATTTCTAGAAAAATCCATTTTAAAGATGAAGCATTATTATGAAAAATTAAAGTGAAAATTTAAGCCTAAACGTGACTTGAAAGGAAATGAGAAATATAAAGGAAGATGGCCACCAAAGCAGGGATGACCTGAATATGTAGGTGAGAAACAAAATATGGTTCCTTATAATAAGTTCATAACAAAATTGTAAAATATATTTCGATAATAATCACATGCAATGGAACATTTTCGATGCGTTTTGAACCAACCAGTGTGGTTCATCATTAGGACTAGGTGAGAGATCAGATCAGGACATTAAGTTTAAATAGATGTAGAGATTTCTAAACTAGTCGTTAGGAAAACGGCTAGTTTGACTTTTTTTTTTTTTTTTTTTAAAGGACGTGGATCACACCTTGGAGAGAAAGAGACTAGAGGTGATGGTAGATCATCATTGTAGTGTTGGATATGTGGAAAGGATGATCACAAGAGGGATTTTCCAAAATATCAGGGTGGTAAACCCTAGATTTATAGTGCGCAGGAGGCATAAATAGTTGGGGATGTTGGTCACAACATTCCTTAGATTTATGAAGTTATGGAAAATAAGCAGGTGAATCACCAAGCATCTATCATTGAGATGGATAGTAGTATTTGTGATCAATTTATTTCTATTTTCGCTGATCATGGATCTAATTATAGTTATGTTAGTCTTGACCTGGTGAATAAGTGTGGCTTGAGGAAATAAGTGCATGCATAATCTTCATTGGTTCAATTGGCTATAAGTACGAGGAAAGAGTTCACCATTGGGTAATAGCTTGTGCATATGAGTTAAATGTTATGCCTACATTAACACATTAGAATGTACTACAATTTGGATTGTATAACATGCTTTTGGGTATGGATTGGATATACCTTCACAGGACCAAAGTAGAGTGTTATGACAAGGCCATTGAGTTCCTAGATGATAATAGAGAAAAGAGAATTTTGCAGGGAAATAGGAAGCCTACATCAGTGAGGATGGTCACCGCTATGGAAGGTAAGTGCAGTTGCAAAAAAGGTTGTGTGATGTTTGTAGTGAACGTTTCTAGTGAAAAAGGTAAGGATGTTGGGGATGCAGAAATATTCCAAAAGTATCTTGTATTGCAATAGTTTTAGGATGTATTTCCACCAGAGATTCCAAAATTACCTCCTCATAGGGAAGTGGACTTTTCCATTGAGTTGGTACCAGGGGCAGCACTAACATCAAAGGCACCTTATAGGATGAGCACACTAGAGGTAGTAGAGTTGAAGTTGTAGATGAAGGAAATGATTGAAAAAGAGGTACATTAGGAGTAGTGTATCACCTTATGGTGCACTAGTGTTGTTTGTAAAGAGTAAGGATGACACTCTCATGTTATTAATTGATTACATGAAGCTGAACAAAATGACGATCAAGAATAGATATTGATTATCGAGGATTGATGACTTGTTTTATTAGTTGAAGGGAGAAACAATTTTATCTAAGATAGACTTGAGATAGGGATACCATCAAGTACGCATTAAAGAAGATGAAATCTACAAGACTACCTTCAGGACTAGGTATGGGCATTATGAGTTTGTTGTAGTTCCATTCAGTTTGACTAATGAACCAACTTCATTTATGTGTTTGATGAATAGTGTATTGAATCCTTATGTGGACAAGTTTCTTATGGTATTCATCGATGACATATTGTTATATTATAAGAATGAGCAAGAGAATGTCGAGAATTTAGCGACAATGTTGCAATTTTTAAGAGATAATCAGTTAAATTTTAAGCTTATCAAGTGCAGTTTCTTCCATACAAAGGTACACTAATTGGCACATGTTGTTTCCAAGGAAGGCATAGCAGTAGATCTAGAAACAATAAGAGTCGTCATGGAGTGGGGAAATCCTAAGATTGTGGAGAAAGTTAGGTCATTTATGGGATTAGAAGGTTACTAAAAGAGGTTAATCCGGAAATTCTCACACATTGCATATCCTATTACATATTTGCAGAGGAAAGGTAAGACATTTTAATCGACAAAAGAATGTGAAATTAGTTTTGAGCAGCTGAAGAAATTGTTGACCAATGCTCCGGTTCTTAAGATTACAGATCCAGATAAAGAATTCGTGGTGTCTACAAATGCTGATAAAAGAGGACTTGGTCCAAGAAATTAAATGAACACGAACAGAACTACGTGAATCATGATATTGAGTTGGAAACTATTATTCACACATTTAAAATGTGGACGCATTATATTCTTGTTAGGATATTTGTATTGCTGAGTGATCATAGTGGGTTTAGATATTTGTTTGACCAACCAAATCTAAATGTTCGGAAAGCTAGATGGTTTTCCACCCTTAGTGAGTTTGACTTCAAGATTAGGTACATTAAGGGAAACGAGAACACGGTTTCATATGCTATCAGTAGGAAAGTACAAGTGAACCAATAACAACTATGATTTCCTATGGTATGGACTTACATGATCACATCTTACAAGTAGGACATAAGGATAACAAATAAGTGTATCTCATGCAGAGGTTATAACAGAGTATAGGTACGGGTGCGCGTGCAGGTGCGGGTGCATTTGCAGGTACAGGTTCTCAGGATGTAAACTTTCATCTCATAACATATGGTTTGGTAATATTTAGGGACAAGATCTATGTGTCAGATGATAGTTATCTCAAGAAGCTTATCTTGAGGGAATTTCATGTCAAGCCATACTTGGGTCGCCTAGGATATCAAAAGACATCGACAACTGTATAGGTGGATTTGGCACACAAGTGTACCAAATCACACTTGCTTAAGAGGAGTGGTTTTTTCCTCTTAAGTTCATGGTCACAGGCATAAAATTAAGGGAGTCGGAAAGTTAGTAAACATGCCAAAACATAAAACATACTAGATAAGAAAATAGCATGTATTAATAGAGAGAAAATAAAAAATAAACTAAAACACATAATACAAAAGCTCTAAATGGATTCAAACAACTTCAATAATCGAAATGGTGGTGCTTACGTACCCTCTTATTGAGTTCTGGTAGGAATAAAGGATGAAACATTTACTCACTTTCCAAGGGGTAATTAGAACTAAGGAGTTCTAATACCCAATGCAAGGATGTATTTACTTCCAAGCTACCTTAGCGCAAAGTCCCTCTCTCTACTCCAAAGGATTGGAGTTGTTCGATGGCCAACAACCGAATCACCTCTATCTTTGCTCCGGATCACACACTGTTGGATTGCTTGCAGAAATTATAGCTAGCATAACAATGTTATCTCCCTTTGTTCATCTCTTGGTGGCCTTTTATAGGAGAATTCAAACTCTCCTTCCCTCTCTTGGTACATTTATGGATGTTGACCCAAGAGAGGAGGATCATTCCATTGTGTGTCACATTATTCCATTGTGTGCTCCCTTGAGGTCCTAAGAAAGCTTTGGCAGCTGTCCTTAAGCGGCCTCAAGTGTGGGATCAAAGTGTGGAATCAATTTCCTAGATTGTTCCTTATGGTCTTGGAAAGTGACTTCCGCCACTCTTAGGTCCGCGAAACTTTTTGAGGGAAAGTTGCACAAAGGCGCACCTATCGAAGAAAAGTGCACGTAAAGGTGCATTTCGCTGCTTTCTTTAGTGTGCAATTTGATTTTCCTCTTGGACCTTAGATATTTTTTAAATACTTTAGATCCTCTAATGCGCCTTAGCCCTGTAAATCCTTCTTTCTAACATCTAATAATGTCATATTTTCTTGTCTGATTTTCTAGTGATAATAGTTGTGTCCTAATGTGTGAGGTCTAGGAAGAACAATATAGCCGAAATACATTATAGTTTATTTTTTGTGTACCATGCAGAGAGAGAGAGAGACCTGTGTGTAGAATGGAGTTGGAGACACCTTACACCAGGTCAAAGAATTATCATGTCCTATGGGAACCCTGCAATCAATGGTATAATACAATAAATGCAATTTTTCTACGAGGCGAGAATTTCCTATGCTCGTGATGCTTTGGCTAGCTAAACAAATCTATTTAACAGATATAGATTCTATTAGTGTCACTAGTATGGTATTGATCTGTTGGTTGATGATGACGATTGTTGATGCCCTCATGATTTTTTTTTCTTTGAGAATAGGTGGAATGTGGTACCCATATGCATAAGCTATGTATGGCATATAAATGCACATTGTATGCATGGTTGTATAACTATGACCTTCTCATGTAAGCATTGTTGAAAGAGATGCTTATAAAGGCACGGGTCTTTGATGAATTTGATTAGAGTACAATTATTGTAAGGTACGATATGATATTGACATGAAATCTTGTGTTGTAGTCAAATGTTAGGAAGATCTATGACATCTATGTGCAATGACATCTCCCATAGTGCCACCCGAGGATGTCCCTTTTGTGGAGAGGGGTGATCTAAGGTACTGCTTCCTTTTTGGAAAATAGGTGTTGATTTCGACAAAAAGGAAGCCTCAACTGAATGAGAGTGTCGCTGATACAAGGGATCATGATCCTAGGTGTGATAGGTTTAACATAGGCATGATGGCAAGGGGTGAATGAAAACTGATGATGGGTCTCTATATTACTAGTATAGTCCCTTATTATTGTTAGTGTAATCCCCTTATTGTTATTTTTATACCCCTGTAACCCCCATATTGTTATTATTGTGCCCTTACATTATTATTGTTAGGTCGGCTAGGATTACATTGTGGCCCCATGGACTCCTATATATAGAAAGGAGGTTTTGTCATTTGTATCATCCAAGAATTGTTCATTTATGTAATATATTGGAGGTTTCCACCTCAAAGTGGCTTATTTCTAAGGCGTTGATATCTCTTTCCTTCTATTTTTGGAGTTGGTTTCATAACATTTGGTATCAGAGATTTGGATTCTAGGGTTTCGCTGCTCCATATAGGTCATCGTGTATTTTTCGCTACAACCATTTTTCTATGAAGGTTCATAAGCTCATAGTTTTACAGAGTGAAGCTGAAATCTTGAGGAACGTCTCGTAAAAATTTGAAAGCTCTTTTTGCAATATTTTTGGAGATATGATCTGTGGAAGTTAGGGTTTTTTTAGGCTCCTGAATTTCACCGAAAATAGGTCATCATGGAATTTGCGCTATAAATTTTTTTCTACGAAGGTTCAGAAGCTGAAATTTTAAAAGAGTGCAACCAAAATCATGTAGAAATTCTTATCTAAATTTCAGATCTTGGTTCGCAACATTTTTGGAGATATGATTTGTGTAAGTTAGGGTTTTTTCAGGCTCCCGAATTTCATTTCAAAGAGGTGACCGTGGGAAAATCGTCATAACTCTCTCTCTGAGCGTCGAATCGGAATTATGTAAAAATTGGCCACAAGTACATGGACTGTAGTTTCCTATGTATCAATTTTAGACCAAAGGAAGAAACAATGACACGTGGCACGTTGTAAAATTTCGCTCTACTGTAACCATTCCATAATTAGGTCATTTTGGGAGATTGGGCATAACGTTTCCTTGAAGAATCCAAATCAGGTCATACTTGTGGCATTAGAAATAGTATTCAGAGTGATAATATAGGGAGGAATTTCAGATATTGAACATCCAAAATCACATATATAATTCAATTTCAATATATAGCTCCTCAAAATCAAGAAAAATTTGTGTATTTTTTTCGAATTGCATAAGTCTTGTTTGAAGAATCAATTTCAATTGATTCCAAGGGCATATTGTAGAATAGATATTAGTATTGGGTTGTAAAATTCCCCCTAAAAAATTCAACACCAATGAAGCCTTCAGAAGGCTCTATTATGGCTCATGAAGATGAAGAAATGCAATGTGACATATATAAATTACAAGATAAAGTGCACCAAATTTTTCTCTCGCAAAGAGAAACAAAAAATTAAATGGATGTTTTGAAGAAAAGCGTGGAAGCTAAGATGGATGGTTTGAAGAATTGTATGGAAGAAAAAATGGAAGGTTTGAAGGAATACATGGAAGGTTCGATGGAAGGTTTGTCAAAGTTGATACAATAAATGATTCCTAATGGCGAAAAGATAGTAGATGAAACTCATGATGAGAACAAAATAAATGTTAATCGTGATTTCATAAACTCTAATGTTGGAATTAAGAACCCATATTCCAAATATGGATATGAGGAAGTTTGATGGAAAGGATCCTGTAACATGGATACTATATATGGAGCAATATTTTGATCTCAATAATGTGCAAAACACACAAAAGGTATGCATTTCAACTTTACATTTAGAAAAAAATACATTTGTATGGTATCGATGCCTTTGCTCCTGTAAAAAAATTGTCACCTGGTAAATTTTTACGGAGGAAATGATAGCACATTATGAGGATACAAAGAGTAACACCTTCTTTATCTAATTTATAAGTCTCAAACAAAAGGGTTCAATGCTGGAGCACATTAATGACTTCCAAACATTGAATATAAGGGTAACTGATATTCCAGAGGAACACAGGATTGATGTCTTCATAGGGACTTTAAAGGATATCATCCAACATGAATTTCACGTTTGGGAAATTGATTCATTGGTGAAGGAATTCAGGTTAGCAAGAAAAATTGAATGTAAAATTATGGTGACAAGGAAGCCTACCACTCACATCTATAAAGATGATAGTGTTGTTACTCCTAGACTTCCACAACACACAAGGTTGACACCACAACAATTGGAAGAAAAAAGAGAAAAAGGGCTTTGCTAAAGTTGTGATAAAAAATACACTAAAGGTCATAAGTGTGTTGAGGAGAAATTACTTTACATATATTGTGAAGAGGAGGAAGAAAATGAACAAGAAACTTCAAAAGAAGACGATATACACCAGGAACCAACCCTATAAGAATAAGAAATGAGTTCAACCATATCGTGTAATGCATTGGCAAGAATTACCACTCCTCAAACTCTCAAGATAGAAGGACATATCAAGAAGGAAAAGGTAATAGTGTTGATTGATTCGGGTAGTACCCATAATTTCATTCATTGTAAGGTAGCCAAGGAATTGAATTGTTTCCTATACCCAACACCAGAATGTCAAGTGATGGTCAAATGAAGGAACCATAAATTTCTCTGGAAAATACCATAATATTAACATATCCATGGGGGAATATGTAATGAATAGTCCAATTCTTTCCATCCCAATGGGAGGTGTTGATGTTGTACTAGGAGTACAATGGTTATAATCTCTGGGGATGGTAGCTTTTAATTTTCAAGAACTTTTCTTGAAATTTTTTTCGTAGGGAAAGGAAATCGAATAATGGGGTATCACAGTGAAGCCAGGAAAGTTAATAATTTCTAATGTCCTAAGAAATCTTCTGAAGAAATAACAACGAGACGTAATTGCACAATTATGCTCACTAGAAGTTCCAACATCAAAACCATCTATTTCTCTAGATCTCCAAAAATTCTTGGACAATCATTCCAAGATGTTTGAAACTCCCAAAGGACTCCCACCTATTCGTTTTCATGATAATGCTATTCATTTAATTCCAGGAAGTGTTCCTCCAAACATCAGGCCTTACAGATATCCTTATGTCCAAAAGAGCGAAATTGAACGTATGATTGCAGAAATGTTAGAGGTTGGTATAATTCAACCTAGTCAAAGTTATTTCTCTGCTCCGGTAGTATTAGTTCACAAGAAAGATGGATCATGGTGCATGTGGCCAGATTATAGGGAGCTCAATAAGCTCACTATTAAAGATAAATTTCCCATTCCTGTGATTGATAAATTATTGGATGAATTACATGGAACAATTTATTTTACGAAGTCGGATCTTCATTCAGGATATCAACAAATTAGAATGAAGACTGAAGGTATTCCAAAAACAACATTTTGAGCTCATGAGGATCAATAGGAATTTTTGGTCATGCCTTTTGGCCTTACCAATGCACCTTCTACATTTCAAGGGTTGATGAATTCCATTTTCAAACCCTTCCTTAGAAAATTTGTGCTAGTATTTTTTGACGATATACTAATCTACATCAGGTCTTGGAAGGATCATGTTCAACATGTTGGTAGGGTGCTCAAACTATTGGAGGAGAAAACATTATATGCAAAAAAATCCAAATGTTTCTTTGGAGTACAAGAGGTGGAATATCTGAGTCATATTGTATCTCACGATGGTGTTAAGGCAGACCCTAACAAAATTAAAGCCATTGAGGAATGGAAAGTCCCCACAACCATAAATAAGTTGCGTAGATTTCTTGGGTTAATAGGGTATTATCGTAAGTTTGCTAAGAATTATGGGAGAATAGAAGAACCTATAATAACATTATTGAAGAAAGATGCATTTTTATGGAATCCTGAAGCAACTAAGGCTTTTGACATCTTAAAGAGGTAGTGTGCCTAGCACCAGTCTTAGCTATTCCAGACTTCACAAAAACCTTTATTGTGGAATGTAATGCCTCAGGAAATGTAATTGGTGATGTTTTAATGCAAGAAGGAAGACCCATTGCTTTTGAAAGCTGTCCAATCAAAGGAAATTATTTACAAAAGGCTATTTATGAGAAGGAAATGTTGGCAATACTACATGCACTAAATAAATGGCGACCTTGCCTAATGGGAAGACACTTCAAGATAAAAAATGGTCATGATAGTCTTAAACATTTTTTGGAACAAAGACTATCTTCAGAAGAGCAACAAAAATGGGTCACAAAGATGTTGGGTTATGACTTTGAAATCATATAGAAAAAAGGGAAGCTAAATGTTGTTTTAGATGAACTCTCAAGAAAGGATGAAGAGGTGTAAGCATTGGTTTGTGCCATTTCTATAATCCAACCAGATTAGATAACTGAAGTAAGGGATGAATGGAAGAAGAATGAAGAAGTGTGTAAACTCATTCAAAAGTCACAACAATATTCTAGTTCATCTGATACATTTAGTTGGAAAAATGATTCCTTATGGTACAAATATTGCTTATATATTTACAAGAATTCCCAACTAAAACAAAATATTCTTTTGGAATTGCACACTTCTCCTTTAGGAGGACACTTGAGATTTTTAAAAACTTACCACAAGGTGAACAAAGAATTTTTTTTGGATGGCCTTAAATCTGATATTCAAAATTTTGTGGCGGAATGTTTGGTTTGCTAGCAAAATAAAGTTGAGACAATTAAGACCCCAGATCTTCGACAACCTTTATCCATTCCAGGTCAATGTTGGGAGGAGATTTAAATGGATTTTATCACGGGTTTACCTAAGTTTGAAGGAAACAGTGTCATCATGGTGGTAGTTGATAGACTTACCAAGTATGCACACTTTTGTGCATTATCTTGTCCATTTAAAGCAAGTATAGTTGCTACTGCATTTATGGAAACAATCCAAAAGCTACATGGAAACCCGAAGATTATTGTAAGTGACATAGATCCCATTTTTACAGGAAATTTTTGGACGGAATTATTTTATTTTTTGGGTACTCAACTAGCTCATAGCTCATCTTATCATCCTCAATCCGATTGTCAAACAAAGATAGTGAATAAATGTTTGGAAGGATATCTTCATTGTTTTGTATTTGATAAGCAAGCACAATGGGTCAAGTGGTTACCTCTCGTTGAATGGTGGTATAACACTTCATTTCATACAATAGAAAAAATGACCCCATTTATGGTACATTATGTATATCATCCACCATCCATCTCATCTTCTTTAAGGGAAAATTATAGGGTTCAAGCAGTGGAAGATCACATCGAGCATCATCAACAAACGTGAGACAAGTTTCGATGTAGGAGACTGGGTGTTTTTATAGCTACAACCATACAAAAAAATGTCCCACAAGCAAGCTAAGAAGGATAATAAATTATCGCAAAAGTATTATGGTCCTTACAAGGTGTTGCAAAATATTGGTACTATGGCATACAAATTGAAGCTTCCTGCTTCTTTGCGAGTGCATCCAGTTTTCCATGTTTCATGCTTACGGAAGGTTACAGGGGAAAAACTTCCAATTCAAATAATTTTTATAGAAATTGATGAGGAAGGAAAAACCATATTGGAACCTAAAGTAGTCACGGAAACAAGAACTCGACGGCTACGAAATCAATCAATTTCAAAGTATCTCATCAAATGGAAGAACTTACCCACAGAAGATTCTACATGGGACGATGGGAATTTTATACAGAAGCAACCGGAGCTACTTAAGCATTGAGGACAACACTTTTTTGAAGGAGAGGAGCATGTTAGTTCCCTATATTACTAGTATAGTCCCTTATTGTTGTTAGTGTAACCCCCTTATTGTTATTCTTTTGCCCCTGTAACCCCCATATTGTTATTATTGTTCCTTTACATTATTATTGTTAGGTCGGCTAGGATTACATTGTGGCCCCATGGACTTCTATATATAGAAAGGAGGTTTTGTAATTTGTATCATCCAAGAATTTTTAATTTGTGTAATGTATTGGAGGCTGCCCCCTCGAAGTGGCTTATTTATAAGGCGTTGATCTCTCTTTTCTTCTATTTTTGGAGCTAGTTTCATAACAGCCTTATGGTACTGGAAATTGACTTCTGCCACTCTTAGGTCCACATGGATTTTTGAGGGAAAGCCATGCAAAGATGCGCCTATTGAAGAAAAGTGCGTGCAAAGGAGAATTTTGTTGGTTTCTTCAGTGCGCAATTTGATTTTCCTTTTGGACCTTAATTATTTTTTAAATTATTTATATCCTCTAATGGGCCTCAACCCTGTACATCCTTCTGCCCGAGATTTAATAATGTCATCTTTTCTGATCCAATTTTCTAGTGATAACATTTGTCCCCTAATGTTTGACGTCTAGGAAGAACAATATAGCCGAAATACATTACAGTTTCTTTTCTGTGTACCATGCGGAGAGAGAGAGAGAGACATGTGTGTAGCACGGAGTTGGAGACACCTTACATCAGGTCCAAGAACAACCATGCCATGTGGGAACCCTGAAATCAATGGTATAATACAATAAATAAAAATTTTCTATGAGGCGGGCATGTCCTATGCTCATTATGCTTTAGCTAGCTAAAAAAATCTATTTAACAGATACAGATTCTGTCAGTGTCACTAGTATGGTAGTGATCTGTTGGTTAATGACAACGAATGTTGATGCCCTCAGGCACATGTTTTCTTTGACAATAGGTGGAATTTGGTACCCATATGCGTAATCTAGGTATGGCATATAAATGCACATTGTACGCATGGGTGTCTGACTGGGACCTTCCCGTGTAAGCATTGCTGAAAGAGATGCTTATAAAGGCACGAGTATTTGACGCATTTGATCAAAGTGAAATGGTTGTAAGGTACGTTACCATATTGACATGAAATATTATGTTGTAGTCAAATTTTAGGAGGATCGATGACATCTATGGGCAATGATATCTCCCACAGTGCCACTCGAGGATGTTCCTTTTATGGAGAGGGGTGATCTAAGGTATTGCTTCCTTTCTGGAAAATAGGTGTTGATGTCAATAAAAAGGAAGCCTCAACCAAACAAGAGTGTCGCTGATGATAGGTTTAACATAGGCATGATGGCAAGGGGTGACTGAAAACTAATGACGGGGATTCAGTGGCATAACTATTTCTAACGGGGAAATCCCTGGATTCGGTAGGACGCCCAGGGTGGGTATATATTGGTTATGAATGTCATGGTGGCTTATGTGTGAAGGGTGTGATACTCTGACCAAGGGTGACCAAGGACTACCCATGGGAGAAAAAATGGATGGGTGAATGGGGGACATAGTGCACTATTTGTGATGTTTGTACTTTTACCAAAAGAATGAGATAATGGGGTTCGGTTTGTACAAAATAGTGCCCCAAACATGAAAGTGTTCGCTCACTGATGATGTGAGGAAGGTTTTTTTGTTGAGGGTGGGGGCACCATTGGTTGGTCTCATGTGTGGGGTTGATGAAGAGGATGGAAAATTTCATAGATGGGCTATGCTAATGGAGGGGTGGTAGGAAAAATGTGAGCCGTGGTAGTGCGCTTTCGATCTTCTTGCAAAACTTGGTAGTCTGGGAAAGGGGTTTTAATTTGATGTGGTAAAACTTTACCTAATGCGTGGTGAGTGAAATGGGTATGAGGTGCTTCACAGACTAAAGTGGCCTGGCTATGGCATCATGAGTTTTGTGATATATGGTCTAATTTGGGTGATGGGCGCCATTGAGGGGAGGCTCTAACGATCAATGAGGATGTTTATCATGTGCAAGGTGTAGTGATAATCAACATGGTCGGGTGCTTGGAACGTATGGTTAATTTATTATGGAGAAATGATGTCAGGATATGTAGAGTTTTTCTGGTACTCTATCATGCTGAGGGTAGAATTATACCTTCTCTGGAACTTTCGGTGAATGGAGCGATGGATGGTTTGCACAATACCTGCAAAAAAAAATACCCCAAGTGAAATCCTATTCTTTATTCAAATATTATTGAAATACATTTGATAAAAAATAATATGAGAGAGGGCATACCCATTGGCACCGAAAATTTATTTTTTTGGGGGTGCAAATGTGTGGCACTGCCCTTGGGCGTTATGGAGTGTTGATCATAGTGTTGCATTCAGTCGTGTAATTGGGACTTCTGAGCTCTCGTTATAGTCCTCCAAAGTTACCGAAAAGGGCGACATATAGACTAATATGGCTCAATTTAGTTCATTTGTGTTAGTTCATTATTTTAGGTTTTGAGAGGTCAGAGGCTTCTGCGGAGCTGTTCTTGCCGTTGCGGTTAGCTTGAGTACCCGAGACTAGCAATTTTTTAGCTAGGTAAGCCCCGTGACATCCTGCATTTTGTTTTTTCAATGTGTCGGTGCCACAGTCTGTACACGATTGGTTTTTATGGATCCTAGGCCAGCTTTTGCGCGATCAAGGCACATGTGCACAAATTTTTCACAAAACTAAGGTTTTGCGCATGTTTATCGTGCCTATAATATCTTTGGCTATGTCTTTGTCACATATATGAGAAAAATAGATGTGCTCTCCTCGCGCCTGTTTAAGGAACAAGGGCATGGAGGGCCAAAGATACTTTTTGCAAAATTTTGGGAAATTTTGTTTTTTTTTTAGTGTTTTCAGTGTGATTGATGTGTTCCTTCTTGACGATAGGATGTTGTGGAGGGAGAGGGATTGGCATGATATCCAGGCTTATTTGGCTGTTGATGGTCATGCGCACCAATATTTGGCACGTTGGGGTATTCTCAAGTTTATGGAGAATGACCTTTTACATTCATAGGATCATCTTCTACGTTACCTGATCTGATGTTGGAACAAGCGACGCAAGGTAATGGTGCTTCGGCGGTGCGACCTTGTTATCCATCCTGAGATGGATATATACTTTGTGACCGGCTTCAAGGTGAGGCACTTCCTTATCCACTTCCCCTAGGAGGGTGGATCTTGATCAGTTTTTAGCAGGCAATTGTGGCGGGGCGCCCCTTACAGAGGGGTGCATAGCGATTGCTACTGTGACTGGCCTGGCCAAGTAGTGTGCTCTGGCTACTATTTTGCAACTGGCAGGGTCATCTATGCCTCATCGGGTGTGAGGGCCACAGATAGGTGTTTTACGCCAGCTGAGGGCCAAACACTTCTTCGATTTCGCCCATTTTTTCAATGATGGGATGTTGGCTCAACTTTCCAAGGTCCGAGATGGATCAAAGTTGTTCACATATGCTAGTATTTTATGTAGCATTATGTATGGGTGGGTGGTGTTGCTGAGACCTACAGTGGCTATGCCTACTGGGGGGCCTTAGGAGCCTCATATGAGGAGGTGGGCCCCTATGATTCCTCGTGGAGGGGGTGGTAGGGTGGGGCGTTAATCGAACGCCACCATGGAGGCTTGGTTTAAGGCCAATCCTCAGATGTTTCTGTCGTTCCCTTATGTGGGGATGGAATTCCGGGGAGACCTATACATGGTTCTTCCCGATGGATATGCTTGGGGGCCAGCAAGTATGTTTTTTTGTTTTCTTCATTTACTTGAGTATTAGGTTTTATATATGTATTATGATGACATTGACATATTTTTTTTACTCTTGCAGATGTTGGCAAGGTCAGACGTCCCGTGGCTTGGTTGGTGGGACACCATCTGATTTGGTGGCCTCAAGTTGTTCCTCACGCAAGCAGGGGACATGGATGAGCTCAGGTGCAGCCTCTGTGTGGAGCACCTGGTAGGGGGGCTAGTCTCTCGGGGAGGGTAGCATCTCAGATGCTACCGAGACTGCTACTGAGCGATTTCGTGCCGAGGCAGAAAAGGCTCGCGTAGCTGAGTTAACAGAGGAGGTGGTTGTTCCAGAGGTCAGAGCTCAGGTGCTAGATGATGCATGGGGTCGAGTGGACTGCTTGATCTAGGAGATGCCTACCCAAGGTTTTGTGGATGACCTCAAGGATGCATGGTTGGAGACACTGATGGCCCAGGAGAGGGGCTATCGACTGGTTTTACATCGGGTGGCAATATCCATTTTGATTGCAGCTCTAGTATTGGTACCAAGAGTGGTTGTGGGTCTTGATTCCCCTCCTAGGGGAGCACCGCCATAGATTTTTATTGTACACGTGGAAAGCACCCATTATGAGGATGCTTCCCCTATTTTTTTTTACTTGTATATTTTTATCTTTTTGGGCTGACTTACGAGTCAAAGACACTATTTTTCAAACACATATATTTTTTGGTATATGTGAGAGAGATTTTTTTTGCAGCTCTACATGGTCTGCCCCATGTTTTTTTTTATGGATTATGCTATGCTGATGGATATCTATGTTTTCTATGTTTTTTGTTTATTATGTATGATGGTTTATCTGAGATGCTTTCCAGTTTAGAAAATTTTTAGCTATGTGATCAGTTGTTTGGTTTTGATTTATTGGTACATGTGTGAATGTAATGTGGTCAAACAGTTGGCTTAATCTTTCTGCACACAAGTATTTTCTAAACATATGTGAATCCTGTATCTCAAATGCTTGGTTTAAATGCAACACTACTAACTAGAAATCGAGGTAGATATGCATATGGCATATGCCGTGATTGATGGCATCACACATAAGTCCGATGATGATGTCATATTATGCTTGGTTGTTTTTCGCTGAACTGATGCATACACAATTAGTGCAGACTGGCGATTGATCAGGATGGTAGATGACCTAGGTGGATGTTGCTAAACTTTATGACCATCGTGATGCTCCATCAGCAAATCCAAATTAATGGTTGGGTTGATGATCCATTTTGACACTAGAGCACATTTTATGACAAGGATTTTAAATTTTTTGGGTCTGTGAACGTTGACTCTAGGGGTGGGCCATCTCGGCCCTTATGGGTAAAATTTCTTGAGGTAAAGGCCGTTGATGGCATTGTTGAGGCATGTTCCATCTAGCTCAGTCAAGATGTATGCCCCCTTTAGGAGGCAATGTGTTATGATGTAGGGTCCTTTCCACAAATTTTCAAACTTTCCTTGCCCTAGGGCTTCTTTTGCGACATCGTAGTGGAGGAATAACTCTCCTAAGTGAATGAACGAGGGTTGATGTGGTGGTCGAATTATGCTTTTACCCATTTCTTGTGGGTCTCATTGTGTTGCAATGACTACCATCAGTATGAACTCTAGTTGTACTAAATGCTGATCTAGAGACTGGGTATCATCAAGGAGTTCGATGGCAGCATGTAAATTCAAGATCTCGCGTTTTGTGGGAATCACAGCTTCAACTCCGTATACCAAGCAAAACGGGGTAAAACCAGTGGATTTTTTCATGGCCATGCGGTATGCCCACAGGGCAGAGAAAAGCATATCGTTCCAATTGGTTTTATGGTTATTTACCATGCGTTGTAACATAGTTTTTAGAACTTTATTCACAACTTTTACTTTTCCATTGGATTGGGGGTAGTATGGTGATGCGAATTCATGGGTGAATCCGAGGTGGTGAGATAGCTCTTAGAAAAATTCATTCTCGAAGTGTTTCCCATGGTAAGATACTAACTCCTTGGGAATGCCAAACTGAGAAATGGCATGGTTAAACACAAATCATGTGATTTTTTCTACGGTGTTGTTGTAGGTGGGCATAACTTTTGCTAACTAGGTGAAATAATCGACAACCACGATGATGTATTTATGATTTCCTGAATATGCTCGGTTTCAAGTCATGAAGTCCATCCCCCATTTTCACAAGGGACCAATGACGATGACGGGGTGTAGGGAAGAAGGAGGGGCTCATGCCTTATGAGCGAAGCGCTGACATTGCTCACACCTCTTGACTGTTGTGATACAGTTGTGAAACGAAATGGGCTAGAAATATCCTTCTCGTAAGATTTTTTGGGTGGTGCCGATCCCGGAGAGGTGGTCACCACAAGCTCTATCATGGCAATCATTAAGGGATTTTTCCACTTGGTCGTTAGTAAGGCATCGACGTAAAATGGTGTCGATGTCCCATCATTATAAGACATCTCCCATAAGGAGCTATCGGGGGGCATGATGGCGAATGCACCGACAGTCATCTCGAGTGAGGCGGGTTCTGAATTTTAGGGTTCATAAGAAGAGGAGGATATCTCCATACTAAGGGTCATCAGTTGCTACGAGGAAGATATGTTCATCTGGTAGCGAATCATTTACTAGTGACCCTTTCGTATGACTTGGGAGGTCTGTAATGAACTCTATTAAAATTAGCACCTTTTTTCTCTTGGGGGAGAAAAACTATAATTCGTATTCTTGGATAATGACTATCCAATGGGCATATTTGTCGGTCATTAGGCAACGCGTGAGCAGATATTTGACAGGGTTAATATCCGCAATGACCGTAGTGGTATTTAACATGATGTGGTGGTGAAGCTTTTGGACTGCATGAATCAATGCTAATTTAGTCTTTACTTCGAGTTCATATCCTAATGCTGGTCTTGGTAAGGTTTTATTGATGTAGTAGATTATGTGTTCCTTCCCATCTGGGCCTTCCTAGATCAACACTCTGGCCAAAGCGGTCTTAGATGTTGATAGATACATAATGTAAGCTTTGTCATAGTTTGGAGGACTGATGAGCGGTGCTGAAGACAATGTGTATTTCATCGTGTTGAACACTTGCTAGGCATGGTCATCCCATTTGAATGGTATTTCCTGGCGAAGGAGGTGCATGAACTCTTGGGCACAAGTGGCATAATTTGGGATGAAACGTCTCAGAAAATTGGCCTTCCCCTGCAAGCTTTATAGTTGTCTGAGGGTTCGAGGTGGGGGTACCTATTTGATGGCTTGGACCTTGATGGAGTCCACTTGAATTCCTTGTTGGGGCATGATAAAACCAAAAATTATTTCAGCTATGACGTAAAAAAACACTTGAGAGGGTTCAAGCATAGGTTGTATTGTCGGCATCATTGGAATACCAGTGGCAGATCCTCGAGATGGTGTGAGCGCTTCTTGGATCGGACGGTTAGGTCATCCAAGTAGGTGAGGATAAGGTGTGCCAAGTCATGACTCTCTGGAAGGTGGCTCTTGATTTTTTTAGGCCAAATGGTATTACCTTTTATGTGAATGTGCCCTATGGGGTCATGAACGCGGTTTGTACTAGTCGATGTGACATATTTGAATTTGATTATACCTAGAGAATACATCCATGAAGGAGAGGGCCTCATGACCCACACAAGCATTGATGACTTCGTCAATGAATGGGGTGGGCTAATTGTCCTTGAGAAATGTTTTTTTTTCAAATCTCAGCAATTGTTGCAAACACGTAGGGTGCCCTATTTTTTCATCATGGGAACAGGGTTGGAAACCCAAGATGTGTACGCAATGGGGTAGATAAACCTAGCTTTGTGAAGCTTGTCGATTTCTCGTTTTATTTCTTCTGCCTTTTATGGGTGTAGTTAACACTGTTTATGGCATATTGGAGGTATGTCAGGCCAGGTGTCAATATGGTGCTCTACGATAGTGGGACTAAGCTCAGGAATTTCTGAGTAGTCCCATGCAAAGATATCTCTATACTCTTGTAGTAATGAGGTATAAGAGGTTATTTCTTCTGGAGAACATGATGCCCCCAACGATATTTCTTCGAACTTTCCTGGATTTTGGGATATATTCACCTTGATGGTAGGTGAGATGTTTGACATGTTTCCTTCCTCAAACACGTTGAGCGCCGGGATGGGGTTATTAACCAATCAAATTTACCTGAGGGGAGGAAATATTTTGATTCGATGGCATAAATCTCTTGTTCTTTTGTCTTGTCAAGACTAAACACTTTTGTGGGGAGAAAAATAAAGCGGTGATGCATTGTATCCCATGTATAATCCGGCTCTGTCATGACCTCGAGGATGTCCTCATCTGAATGGAATAGGGATCCTAAAGGGGATTGATTTTTTGCAAGGTTGTGCAGAACAGGTTAAGTCTGAATGGAGCTGGTTGATACACATGAAAAGCATTCCATCGTCGACGTGGTGTAACTAGACGCAGTCGACAGAGTGCAGAAATATTGGGTTTACACTTTCATAGGCATAGCTACTTTCATAGTTGCAGTTGACTCAACACCTATGGAAGATGACTAGAAAGCTTGAGTCATAGTTCCAATACATGATGATATAAATCATATATGGTGTATCGTGTCATCGGTGTTTGGTGGGGAAATAATTTCCATGATGGGAGCTTGCGTGTGCGCAAGGATAGATCCTTTGTTAGGATTGTTAAATTTTGGCAGGTGGAAATTATGCTTGGTACAGAGGTGCCTGAATGTTTCCATTAGTGGGAATGCCTCTGGCTTGTGGTTATGGATGGTGAAAATGGTGCACGGTACCATTTTTCCAACTGAGTAGATTGTGTGAGAATCAACACTAATCCTCATCCCAGAAGTGGACGCTCGGAAGGGGTCATACATAGAGGAGGAGGTCTTGTGCTTCCATTTCTGAGTTTTTGGCGTGGGTATGTCTCACTCTCTTGAGGAGTGTAGACTTAACGCCATTCTTTCCTCTCTAAGATTCGGGAGATGATCAAATTTTATTGTGTGATGAAAGTGTGAGAAAATATGGAAATAGTTGTGCATGATCCTCTCTTGGTTAGAGAGATGTCTTTGCGGGAGAGGAGAGACTATGCTAAAATTGTTTGCGAGGTGCTTCAGTTATTTGCACTGATTGTTCGGGTGGCTAATCAGGTCACATAGTCTGCATGTTATCCTAGGTTGAACCTGGGTCATGCTTGGTTGGAAAGCCTTCCCACATTGCCCATTACGTAGATGTGGGTATGGAGTAGATTTCCTAGGGGTGTTCTGCCTTCCGTATTGGTTGAGGAGAACCACACATTTTTTCTATAATATATGTATCATTTTAATTAGAGGACGTGCACGCAGGATATAAGTACAACTCTACTCATGGTGATTGCCTCGACACACTAGGAAAAACATCCTAGATATGGGGTTCCCATCCTACTCGCTTGATGGCGTGACTAGGTACCAACGACATAACGCTTCTAGGTCAGGGCAAGTGGCGACCACATGATTGGGAATTTTACACAATGCACATGTTGGTCTTCTCTGTAGAGGGTGGTTAGGGGTAACTAAGGGTTCCCCAATTGGTTGTTTTTGAGTTGATATTAAGAGGGTGGATCTACTCGTCACATCTTCTTGAGTTGTCGAATTGTTCATGGATTCAGAGTTAGAGCCATCTTGTTGGGAGTTGTAGACTGTGGTTGATCACATACAAGCTAGTGCTGCACGGAATCTGGGGATATAGTGACAATCGCGTAAAGGATGTTTTCCACCGCATATTTGACATGAATACTGGGTGTCTGGGTCGGTGCAGTATACAATATGGACTGGATACCACTGATGAAACATTTCCAGGGCTGGACAATCAGTGATGAAATGATCGCGTTCATCAAATATTACACAGCACTCGATAGGGGGAGGGGGAAAGGCTGGGATTATTTCAGGTGATTTTCATTCCTCCTGTAGGTAACTGATGTGAGGTTCATCTCAAGCAGAATGGATGGAGGGATCCTCTTGATAGGAATTCTCAATGGCATGTAAAGAGTCCCTATATTGCAGGATCTCTAGGAAATGATTGGTATAGTGCCCATAATTGTTGCATATAGTGCATGTGTGATTTGTACACAATGCCTTGCCTTGAATTATGGTGGCATGTTCCTTTTTACGAGAACATGTTGCCACGATGTCTACGGAAGAACTAAGGAGTGGTTTTAATTCATCCAACTCTGGGAAGATATGGGTAGAGTGGCCTACTATGTCACATATGGAGCAGGGTGGAGATTCCCGTTGCGAGGTGGGATGCTCCATGTTCTTTCCTTTTTTCTTGGTGTTCTTGGTCATGATCATCGATTTTGCAGTAAGAATTTCTTGTGCAGGGATGTTTGCGATAGTCTCCTGAATGGTTGGGTTCTCCTTGGGACTGAGGGGGACTAACCCTGTAGAGGTGATGTGTGTGGCTCTCGTCCTGGTAGGTGGGACTAGGTACCAAACTGGGATTGCAAAAGATATGTTTGGTAACACCATGGTGGCCAAGACCTGCTGGGATACAAAACCAGTTAGGGGATAGAGAAAAGGGGTTTGGGAGGCAACGTAGGCTAGAGAGGCTGTCGTGGCTAAGGAATCAGTGTCATTACTGCTCGTCTCCATGTCTTGACTGGATTCGGTGCTTGATGAGGAAATCATGCACACCAGGGCCTCTATGACAGTTGGTGATGACTCAGGTATAATAGAGGGGTCTCCTAGAAATGACACTAGGATGGATGACAGTTTGAACTAGCCAGGGTCATATTCTTGGTACCGTGTAAGCGTCTTGGTAGATGTGTCTACATAGGGTAAAATGGAATAAACATTTGTTAAGGGTTTCTTTTCACTGTGTGTCAATTGGTCGATACTAATGATGCGCTCCTCATGGGGGAACATCATAGTTCGAAAGATGGAGGAGGCTATGAATGACATGGCATACATATAGCTCCCGCCAAGGAGTATATTGCAATCCAGTTGAGCATCTAAGACTTCAATTTCTATAAGGACCTTATTTCTGGCTAAGCAGACCAGAACGTTTTGGTAGAGGCCGACAGGAGCTGAAGAGAGTCCATCGTATGCTCTAAGCGTGATGTCTGATGGCTTTAGTTTGGGAGACCCTAACTTCTGCCAAAGGTTATTTGACATGATGCATGTGGATGCATCCTCATCAATGATACATTGGTGAATGGTGATGTTTGGAACCGACATCGATATCCGAAAGGCGACCATGGAGGGAAGCCTAGGGGTGGATTTTTCAAAATCAAAATCCATTAGGCACGAATCGGTAGGGTCGATGGTGACCAATGCAGAAAGTAAGGCTTTCCTTTTCTTTGGAAATTATTCTAATACCTCAAAAGTTGACATGGCGGTGGGAGATTGAGCTAGATAATTCATAATTATATAGTTATGGGCTACTTTGGAATGGTTTCGTACCCGCCTAGTTGGTCCCTTAGCCATTTTGGCAAAGGTTGATGCAGGAGCATTAGAGAACCTTAAATAAAATTAAAATTCAATGCTGTGAAAGACGAGACGTGGACAACCATTTTTAAACATGGGAAATTTCCGTGAAACAAAGTTGGAATGATGGAAGCGATAATTTTTTAGAAGACTTGATAAATTGTAATTATGTACCATGTAATCAAATAGAGATAATTACGGGTTTAGTAGAGCGATTTTGGGAGAAGAACTCGTGGATATTAGATGATCCACTAGCTTGTAATTTATTTATAAATTAGATTCTGTATGTCCAGTGAGAAAAGGGAAAAATTTGTGATTCAGACCTGAGTGGCCTTAGCCTGTATTCAAGCTCGAACAATAATGAAATTTGTGTGTTTTTAAGTATACACGATAATCTGGAACTTAGAGTATCTGTGTGTTGTTTATTTTGAATTCTCAATATATATGTGTGTTCTTACTGTTAATTAATATGTTGTGTGAGTGTGAGCGAGAGGACGAAGTTCCTATGAACTTCGCGTAGAATAAAGCTATGGCAGAGATAGAAGGATAAAGAGAGGAAGAAGAGCCGTGTGAAGGATGAGCACATAGTCATGATCAAATCATAGATGTGAAGGCAAGAGATGAATGAATGACATCACATCGCAATATAAGTTGGGCAAGTTTCGATGTGATGAAGGGCGAGTAGTGAATACTGTTAGATCTGGAAAATATCAATGGTGGAGGTTAAATCACAAATAGAGTGATTTTGCAAATCATAGATTTTAGAGGTTACCATTAAGATTTCACACGATATGTTATTTGGATTGCTATGTGATGAGGATAAGGGCCACGTGTGGGAATTGCACATTGTGCACATCACATGATTTATGGTTTAACCGTTATTGTATAGAGTTAAATTTGCGGGCGACAATTTGTGATAATATGGGGAGTTACGATATGAGATGCACTATGATTGGTCACTAGATTATGGGAACCTAGTACCATAGTTCCACGTGTATGCATGTTTCTTGGGGAATATTGCGAGTTGTTGAAAAACTGTGGAACCTGTGATAAACTAACCACTATTTGAGTTCTTCTGTATGCATGTTTTATAATATCCAATATTATAATCCGCTGCGAGTTAAGGAAGTTTATGTGGGCACAGGTCCACAATATTAATGTAAATTACAGTTTCGTGCTGCATCAAAGGTTGAATAGGCATGTTTGATATGGTCAAAGGTGTTGTTGGTGCACTTGTGCTAGCCCCTAATGAATTGGTGTCTCATGGGGTATCGTAGTTTCGGTTACGTGTCTAAAAAAAAATTCTTTTCCAGTCATGTAGATTTCATGGCTGTCTTTTCAAGAATCGTCGATATTTTTTTATGGTTGCTGAGTGCTAACTGTCCCTTGATGGGGGAAAGGCTCTTGCATGACTATTGTTTCCTTTGAGGATCCCCCCTGCCCACGGTTACCTTGCAGCTTCTTCAGCTCAGGGAGGTCAGGACAATGGTGAGTGTAATGTTTGTACTCGCCACAGTTTGAACAAGAGTGGTTCATCTACAGATTCACCCTCTTGTTCTGCCTTTGGGGGTTCCTTGGCTCCTCATTCTGATTTCAGTTGGAGTTGCCTCTAGCCTGAGATCGCAGAGGGCATTATTGATTGTTTCCCCCTGTCCATGATTTACTTTAGGCTTGTTTTTTCCTTTTTTTATCAACCCCTTTAGGAGGATAATTTGGATTCTTCTGATTGTATGGTTAGCGCGGTTGGACTTGGGAAGGCTGCACAAAGTTTACCTATTCATTATTCTGGATGGGTGGATTTTGTGCTGGGGACTAGGAATATTGTGGTCCTTGTTCCTAGTTTATGAATGGCTGCTGGGGGGGAGCTCTTCCTTCATCATGTCTAGTTTTGTATTGGGTCCCCTGAGCTAGAGGATATGGTACTCCCTGCTCATGGTGGTATGATGATGCCCTATTAGTCACATTTTTTGAAGGTGCATGATGAATTTGGTATTCGGGTTGCAGTATGTTCTCGGTAGAATCATATACGTAACCAGGCTATGGAACAGTGCTCATGCTTAGGTGATTTTGGGTCAATGACACAATCAAATCGTCTGTGGAATTCGACGCGCCTGGAAATTATTTGTAAGTTTGCAGGCGCGGGGCATTAGGAAGGATATTGTAAATGTATCCTAACTGCGTATAAATTAGCTCGAGCTATTGGGTCTTACTGATGGTGTCCTCTTTGGATGTGGTCCTTTTTTGTGCCACATCCTTTGAAATCTCTACAGCGAGAGTTTTGAGGAACAAGTCTAAAAACACTCGATTGTCGAGTTTGGCTCTGCACAAAATACGACACCACCTCCATTCATGGAGATGGTCTGAGATATGGATGCCGGGTGTTTGCCTAAAGTGGGTCAGTAATTCCATTCCAGAATCGTGGTGGATAGGTAACTAAAAATAGGTTAGGAATGCAGTAGCGAGGGCGCTAAAGGTTCCATGTGTAGCAGATTGCTGCTCCACATACCATTTCACATCTATTTAGGTTAGGGTGCATTGAAATAGTCTCAGTCAAATAGTATCATCAAAAATGTTGTTCGACGCACACCATAGGCGAAAATTCATAACATGATTTCCGGGGTCTTCCGCTTGCTTCCCTTCAAAATTTGGAATGTATGAAGCAAGCTTCATGGGAATGGGTGGGCATGTAGGGTTGTGTGCAATGGGGTCGTTTGTTAACTTGGTTAAATATGGTAAATTTAAAGAAGCTAAGAAAGGTTATTGTGTTTTGGCAGCCATTGCACCATTTATAAAAACACAAAATTCTAGTTAGGTATAGGGTTTCTCTGTGACGTATCCTGCTGTGAGTTCACCTGGCTTCCTGAAAGGGTAAATCTCCTCTATCCCTTAGGGGTTGTGGGAGGAGTAGTATGTGGTGACCCTGTGGGGGTGTTCACCAGTGTGGCATTGGGTGATCGACTAGGGTTCCCAAATAATGATGCCCCAATAAAGGATGAACCAATAAGGGTGGTAGTGTTCCATATTTGACGCCTAAATGTCGAAAGACCTGGAACCCCTCCCGATAATGGGGGGAGGTCCAAAAGACTTCTAGATCGACGAGGTCCCATTGGGTCTGTTCTGGTGTCGACTGGGTATGTTTTTGGAAATATTTGAGAGGATAGAGATTATAATGAAAGAAAAATTCAATCGCATACATAAAACAAAGAAAAAATAAAAGATAAATTTTCCCTTTAGATTAATCCTATGTGATTAGTTAATAAAAAAATATGGTTTTTCGTTGTTTGCGTATGATACTCAAATCCAAGAAGACCTACTCATCCTCACACATGCAAATGTAACTAGGCCTTGGCAACATATCTTGTGAATGTTGGCACAACGTCCCAAAATAACTGGCAACACCCCCATTTAACCGAAGAAAATCGACCAAGGTAAGGGTATAAGATCTAATGTTTCCTGCACCGTCACCTATAGGGAAGGATGCCCTAGTTTTGGCTACTAAGTACCACTATCCCACATGAGCATTCAAGTCTTGATCTTCTTGGTAATTCAGCTACCAAAACTGAGTATTAGATGGGTTAGGTAGCCTCGAATAATACTAAATGCACTAGGCCCAAGCTTAACCTCCTCTGAATCGGGCCTCTGTGGCGCTTGAGTTTTCTTTTTCGTGGGTAGATAGAAAGATTTGAAAGTTCCATAAATAGTAAAATTCTATGTTTCAATATGTAAACTGACCAAGGCGGCTTACTGGATGCCTACCCCCTTGGTCCTACCTTAAACTATAAATTCTCTTGTAGCCCATGTGGGGAGAGTTTAATGAGTTTAGTTAAGTTAGTTTTAGGTGGATTTGATTCACTTAAGGTATGCATGTGTGTGAGCAAGAGGTGAACAAGTACATAGTTTGAACATATGGATATGCAGTGATCCTTTTTACAAAAAACCCTTTTTAAACTATGTTTGGTTGTTCCTTGTGCAAAAGAAAAACCTGTGCGGATATGGGCCGCTTACAATGTTTCTTAGTTAATCTAAATGATAAACTATAGGGATATGGTGAATTATCAGCAGAGAGTGTTTATATGCTTGCCTAGGATCACCCAAGGGTGAAAAGGCAACATATATTACTTTCTCTCTAAGGATAATTCATTCTTGGTTCCATATCCTAATGCGAAAAATTGAACAAAAACTAATGACTTTTAAACTAGGAAAATGAAAAATATTTAGCTAAGGATGCATGGACTGGGGCCACTTACTTTGGCTAATTACCTATATGTTTTTTTGGTGTCTAAATTTGCAATACATAAATTATTTCAGAATTCCAGTTAATTTCCACCTACTTAAACTATGTGTTCACTTTGTGAAAATCAACTTGAAATTTTTAAAACTAACACCTAAACTACTAAAACATAGCCAAGAGTGAGCTTTAACAAGTCGTGGGACACCTCAAACAGTGCTGGAATATTTCTTATGGGTTTCCAGTCACTTTAGAAATAGGAAATGAAGGGTAATGGCATAAATGTTTTGCATCTGGTTTCCGCACACGAAAGGCTCAGACAAGTGCGAAGCTTGCGTGTAGATCACTGTTGAATGCCCATGGTAAAATGCGTCTACCTGTGAAAAATCCGCGCGATTTTCCTGCAAAGAAATTTTTGGAACTTCTGAGCTTCAGCCTCTCACTGATGGTGAATAGGCAGTGAAGGAAAGAAAAGGGGAAGTTCGAGCCACACTCCAAAGCGAAGAAAGAGATCTCCACAAAAAGGCACAACCATGTAAACTTGGAAATAAAAATTCTGGAGTTGCCAATCCTGTGTAGGTGGATTTGGCGCAAAAATTTACCAAATCGCACCTACTTAAGAGGAGTGGTTTTTTCATCTTAAGTTCCTGGTCATAGGCAGAAAATCAAGGGAGTCGGCAAGTTAGTGAAGATGCCAAAACATAAAACATACTAGGCAAGAAAATAACATGAATTAATATAGAGAAAATAAAAACTAAACTAAAAGACATAATACAAAAGCTCTAAGTAGAGTCAAACAACTTCAATAATCTAAATGGTGGCGCTTACATCCCCTCTTATTGAGTGCTAGTAGGAATAAAGGATGCAACGTTTACCCACTTGCCAAGGGGCACTTAGAACTAGGGAGTTCTAAGACCCGATGCAAGGATGTCTTTACTTCCGAGCTACCTTGGTGCAAAGTCCATCTCTCTACTAAGAAGGATTGAAGTTTTTGGATGGCCAACAGCTTAATCCCCTCTATCTCTGCTTTAGATCACACACTGTTGTATTGCTTGGGCCAATTCCGTCCAGCATAACAATGTGTTCTCCCTTTGTTCATCTCTTGGTGGCCTTTTATAGGAGAATTAAAACTCTCCTTCCCTCTATTGGTACATTGACGGATGGTGACCCAAGAGAGGAGGGTGATTCTATTGTGTGTCACATTATTCCATTGTGTGCTCTTGAGGTCTTAAGGAGGCTTGGGCAGTTTTCCTTAGGGGGCCTCAAGTGTGAGATCAAGTTCCTGGAGTGTGCCTTGTAGTCCCAGAAAGTGACTTCTGCCACTCTTAGGTCCGCGTGGATTTTTGAGGGAAAGCCACGCAAAGGCATGACTATCGAAGAAAAGTGTGCAGAAAGGCACATTTTACTGGTTTCTTTAGTGTGCAATTTGATTTTCCTTTTGGAACTTACAGATTTTTTAAATTCTTTAGATCCTCTAATGTGCCTCAGCCCTGTAAATCCTTCTGACTGACATTTAATAATGTCATATTTGCTTGTCCGATTTTCCTGTGATAACAACGATAGTGAATAAGTTCTATTATTGGCTAAATCTAAGGAATGACGTGGTAGAGTTTATGGATATATGTTTGGATTATTAGTAGGTGAAGGAATAATGTAAGCATACAAGTGGTCTTCTACAACCTATTTTGATTTCAGAATGGAAATGGGAGGTCATATCCCTAGATTTTATTACAGGTCTTGCGAGGATAGTGAGGCATCATGATTCTACCATGGTTATGGCCGACAGGTTGAGAAAGGTGGCTCACTTCATTCTAATGAAGACTACATATTCAGCTACTGAGGTTGCATAGGTCTTCATTAGCAATATTGTGAGATTACATGGTGTTGTGAAGAATATTGTGTCAGAAAGGGATTCCAATTTCACTTCCAAGTTTTATCAGGACCTATTTGAAGGTTTGGGGACAGAGTTAGCCTTCATCCTATGATTCAAAAAAATATCGATAGATAGAGAGGGTCAGCATGATCCTAGAGGACATATTGAGGATGTATGTGATGCACTAGTAGAGAAATGGGAGGATTACCTTCGATTGGTTTAGTTTTCACACAACAATGGTTATCAGGAGTTGCCAAGGAAAAGACCTTTCGAGGCACTATATGGGTGGAGTTGTAATACTACCATTGGATAGAGTGATCTAGTAAACATGGTACTCATTTGATAGTACATGTTGGAAAAAATGGAACAGGAGATGCAGTTTATAAAGAAGAATATAAAGATAGCACAAAATAGGCATAAAATTTATGCAGACCAATAAAAGGCATTTAAGGAGTTCAGGCCGAGGAGTATGTGTATTTGTGCATCAATCCCAAGAAGAGTTCCTTGAGAATTGGATCACATGCCAAGTTTGCACCACAATATTCCTGGCCTTTTGAGATCTTTTAGAGGATTGGACCAGTTTCCTACCAACTTTCACTTCCTCCAACAATGATTATCCATGATTTTTTTCATGTTTCATTACATAAAAGGTATATAAAGGATGTTGATCATGTTATTGATTAGTATATATTGAAAGTCAAGAAAGAATGATAATTATAGCCAAAACATCAGTGCATATTACAGCGGAAGCAGCTCATGCCCGGGAACATAGCCATAGAGTAAGTTAAAGTGTAGTGGAAGAAATTTGTGCTAGAAGAAGCTACATGGTAGATTATTGATCAGATGCAGTCTATATATCCATCATTGTTTTTTGGTTGAAGAAAATCATTTTTAGTATTTTTACATATTTATAGATGGTTTCTATTGTATATTAGAGGCATGAATGATAAAAATACCTCAGAGAAATAGTTGTTAGCCTCAGAGAGGATAAGAGTACCAAGAGGAGAAAGAGATCAAGCAAGCAAAGTAAGGAAAAGGAAAGGAAAGCAAAGAAAAGATAAAGCAAGGAAGAGCATGATCAAGCAACTTCAGTAGGAATACTTGTAGGTAACATATTCCATGTATGATTTCCTAGCTGATTTTTACATGCATGGTATGTGCATGTTGGTACTTGGTTCTTTTGCTATCGGTGGCATGGTTTTGTTGGGTTTTTACAGTGGTTTTCAGTATTTCCTTGCCTTTTAGAGGATAGCCATGATGTGATGAGATTTTTCTCAGTTTTGAGCTTTAGAATTGTTGGATGGCTTCATAATATAGAGTGAAGGTGGTCTGAGGAACATTCCCAAAGGCCTAGGAATCCTTTGACCAGTTTTGGCGGGATACATGGTAAATTCTGAGGGTGGTGTCTCGGTAAGGGCCTAGTGATCGAGTGTGGATTGCAGTAAAGCCTAGAGACAAGGAAATGGAAAATTCCTCAAGGATAGTGATGAGATCCAGAGGCATTCCTATCTCATTTTGGTTTTTTGATCTCAATGTCCATTTAGGTAAGATCACGATATGGTGAGGGTTAGAGGTGGTTTAATATCTAGATTCCCTTGGTTATTTTTGGATTTTTTTATCCATGAGATCCCACATTCATGCTTGGAATATGGCACAGGGGTGAATGGATGAAACAAATATTTGGTTCAACAATGTCTATGGTTGAGTGGTATGTGGAAGTCCTGAACCTACACTAGTACAAAATGCCTAATCAGTTACTAAAAAAACCTAATTTTTGCATATAAATGACCATTTTTCAGTCGGTGACCAATAGTATCTAATTTACAGTATCTTATAACACGACGAAATTTTAGTCATTTTTAGCTTAGTCATTAATTGGTTGTCTCAATTTTAATGTGCAATAGTATATTTAGTAATTAATTAAGTCATTAATCTAGTCATTGATTTAGTCATCAATTGTCACAATTAATGACCAAATATAAAAAAAAAAAAATTACTAAATGATCACCCGAGAAAACCAATTAATGACCAAAAAATATGACGAATATTTTTGTCGTGTTATAAGATACTGTAAATTAGCTACTAATAGTCATATATATGAAAAATTTAGTCGTAATTTGAAATCACAAATTTATCATTTGTAGTAGTCATTTTTTTGGTAGTTTCATATTCATTATATAAACAACTAATTTAGTAGTTTATATTCATTTCATTTAATTTTATTAATAATCATTATAAATTACATATTTAGTCATATATTCATTTTATTTGTGTTCATCATTAATCAATATAAAATACTAATTTAGTAGTTTTAGATTGATTTTATGTATTCGTTATTAATCAACATAAGTTAATTAGTATGATTTTGCGACTAAATTAAAAATGCCATACAATGTGCATATTCATCTAATATAAATTCACAAAATTACATATGTTAAGTACAATACTGAATAATATCAATTGCAACTTTAAATAATTTCAACCACATAAATTATATTATATGAAATTTCAAGTATTACAATATGAGTTTCCAACTTAATATTGGTTTGACTACAATTTCCACATGAAATATTGTTTCATCACTTCAAAACATTATCATTGTGTTACCAATGCATTGTAGGTGAATTCACCAATTCTGAAGACTTGATCATGAATATTTATGTACGTGTATCATGCAAGATATTTTCTTGAAGGGTATAACTAGATCAGTTCTCTTCTCTCTCTTTCTCTCTCTTTTTGGATTTGTCAGTCAAGTGTTATTGTTCTCCTCTTTCTTCAATTCCTGCTTTTGACTATCAAAAACTGAGTTCCTCTTCTGAAATGAAAGAAGATATAATGCAAAGTAAAATACATGAAATACGATGACAATTTCAACATAAACTAAAGTAGAATATAAAGGATTTATACAACATATACCTCAACATCAACTATGTCAATGCCATTTTTCCCTAGAAAATAAAGAAACCGAACAAGTTTTCTTCAATTAGGCGATAAAGTCCAATATGTGGTTAGATGACCTATAAAAAAAAAAAAAGCGTAACCATAGAAAAATAACACCTTGGGAACTTGATAACAATCATATCGGATAAGTTACAACCTAAAAAGTTCAAGTGGTAGTTATCTTGTGAAACAAATGGAAAGAAAAAGACAACATATAATAAATAATGTATGACAACTAGCTATAAAATTACATCATAGAAGAAAAGAATTCCCCTATGGTTACCCATACATGTGGGTGGGTAACATGCCCCAATATGCCATGATCCTTAGGGTCCAAATGAAGTAAACCTCCTACTCATACATAATGATTGATTGGTTGCATCTTGACCTTACCTCTCCTTTCTGAATAAAAATAAATAAAAATAAGTCCATCATTAACTAGTTGTACTTCATATTATCATTTTCGCATGTTATCTCCAAATACCCACCAAAAATTTCATGTATGCCAAAAAATTAACATTTTTGAATTGTTTCTAAAACTATGTCATTTATACCCCCTTCCAATGTATCTAACAAAATGTACCCACTTCATTTTATTCTTTCAAATTCACTTACATCCTAAAAGGTTTTCATTTAAAAAATAAAAACAACCCCAATATCTCTAGATCCTAATTCTCATCCATATTTTCCATAAACCGTAATAATTAATACTCTCTTATGATCGACATTGTACAAGAATGAAGCTAAAGAAAACTAACTATTCGTATAAAACCAAAATGAAGCTATCGGTATAAAACAAACAATGAAACTTAATTTCTATTGGTAACTACAAAAAATTGAAATGAATTTATTGGTATATATATTAAAAAAAAAGAAATAAAGCTACGCAAAACACTCAGTCAATCGGTATAAATTCCAGACATAATGAGAAAAGGAACAGTGCATCATTCTCTACCATGTGTTCTACCAAATAAATTGTTAAAAATATTGGAGGAACTCTCTTCTTTACAATGAATTTTAAGAAGAATAAATGGATATTCAGTTCCTTATATTCTATTTTAAGAAATCCATTTGCATTCCAATGTTGAAATACCTCCACATAAAGAGATATAACATTTCAAGTTTCCACATACATCACAGATGTTATAGGTAAATTTAGGCACCATTCCCAATGACTTGGTTAACTGGGCATAATCTCCAAGACCGATGATCAAAGGGTCTATAGTTCCCTATCATCTCAGTTGCTATATGCCTTAAGACAGGAAACAACACGAATCAAACAGTGAATTTCAACAAGCAAGTGTTTTCCATGGGTTTAAGCTTATTATTAAACATATGAGAGCTCACCAACGTAGGCTCTAAAGGGCCTAAGTGCATTGCATATGCAGGTGGCCCCATTCAAGGCTGCTGTGCAGAGCACTTCCCGACATTCAAAGGTGCGTTGGTCACATTGGGAGTGAAATTATCATTGTTCCGGAAACTCCACTTGGCCAGTGTCTTCTAGAAGGGTTCACATGTGTCAAAATTCGGATCCAAGTGTCCATTTGAAATCTACATGACTGGAAACATGTCTTGCCTAATTTTGGAATGCAATTTATTGCAAAACAACCTAAATTTCATCTGCAAATTGAACACAGATCTAAGTGTTTGAAGAGGAAGAATTTGAGTAGAGAAATGCTGAAGGATTTTCAATAGAGAGTTTGATTTGTGGAGCTACCGCTGGAGAGACTTATGCTGTGATGAGAATTGGGAACATTTCTAGAAGGTCACTTCAAATCAGTCACTAGGTTGTAACCTCTCCTTCTATCATCAATAAATAGTACTTTTTGTTTTTCCCTACATGCATCTATGTTAACTTTGATTTTCCATATTGTAAGATCTTGGTTGATGAATGTAGTTTATGCTTAACTAATTTAGCTAACTAGCTTGAATAGATATCTATATTATTGCATCTTCTGTTATTTCAGTGTTCTTTCTTGCAGGAAGCATTTAACCATCAAACCGCTTGAATTTGAAGCTGTAGTGGAAGTGATAGAAAGGAGCCATTTGGCGACTGAAACAAGTAAGAATCCAATCCTCTCTGCATATCTGTTCTGAGTTAGGAGAAATGGTGGTATAGTCTTTCACCTGTTGTTCTAGACTATACACCGATCTAGGGAAGCATAGTTTATTTGTAGATTACAATTCTGGCCCAACAAACTAGAGACTCCACTCAGGAAAATTTCTCTTTTTTCTTGGTGTTTTAGTCTATGATCTTCTTTCTAAATCTACCAGTAGCTATTTCACATAAATATTCGAATTTTTCAGAGCTTAATTTACAAATTTAGTGGGCCAAACAATAGCTTTTTCTTTGTTTACTACACCAAACGCACCCTTAGTCAGGGCACAGTGCTTTGTAGAGCACTATCTCCCTTCTCAGCCTGCGTTGCAGAGCACTGTCTCCCTATGGAGACTGCGTTGGCTCATGAAAGGGACCAAATCCCATTGAATCTGACTTTGTAGTTTTCTTCACTTTTGTTTGTTGATTTGTTCTGAAAATTTTAATGCTCAATTGACCAGTAAATCTATATACTTCTTCTCCTTTAACTAAAAAAATTTTCAATGTTGTTTTAAGAAGTTTTTCATTATCATTGACAAGTTTATTTCAAAGTATTTTTTATGGTCACTTTAAGAATATTTTTCTTTCGAAATAGGAAATTGTCATAAAATATTCATTTCCTTGATAGGAGAAATTGTTGTGGAAATCCTCGTTTTTCCTTCAAAAGAGAAATTGTTGTTTGCATTCTTCGTTTCTCGAAAGTAAAAAGCATTTTGATTATTGATCTAGTGCACCTAGTTTCTTTTCTGCATTCATAACATTAAGGAAACTGAAAAGAAAAAATTGAATTTGCATGTAGGATTGTGTTTTTTTTGCAAAAGGAACATTAGGAAGTCTACATTTAGTTTGAGATTCATTTATTTTGTTTTGTTCATTGATTTGTTTACTGTCGAATTATTTGCTCTCTTCCCTTATTAGCTAGGTTCTTCATTGAAAAAGCTGAAAGTGAAAGATTGTTTATCATTCTTAGCTGCATTTTAGGAATTTTATATACATCATCATGGTGAACCTGAAAGGTAAACTGTTAAGCAAGATAAACATAAAATAAATCTCAATTTACTTAACAACACTTTGGAACATCAACGATAACATTTAGAAGGTCTAGGCTAGAGACGTGTTACAGCATCATAAAACATACCAACTGTCGTTAACTTGTCTACGATACATTCCGAGTGTGATACCTCGCTCCACGTACGTAAGTATATCATAGCTCGTCCACGTACTTTCGGGTATATCAGGCGGTGTTACAGTACGATAAGTATAAAGGGGTGCTCTCACTATGTGATTTCACATCAGACAACGCTAATACAGACTTGGGCCTCCACGTACCTTCGGGTATATTTGGGAGGACAACATTAAGGTGCTATCCATCCATAGTGAACCGAGTCAGCCACCCTAAAATTGTGATACACCAAACACAGCATTCGGGGAGATTACCTACCTATATTTCTTGGTTCGCCAGGAGGTATTCTACAGTTCACAGCTTCTTGGTAAACCCTTTTGCCTAGCATTTCTCTCTTTTTTTTCTTTTTTTTTTGGATAAAATAAATCAGTAATCATGGAAGAACACAAACCTACACCCCATCATTCATGTATATTAGCTTTAAAACCACCTTTACCGTCAAAAGTTATTTCTGGTAGGCGAAGGCAATCACGATCTGTCGAATCAAGTACAATTCGTACCTCTAGCGAAACATCATCTTTTAACCCAGAGTTAGCTTAAATTATTTCCACATATCCCGGTTCATCTACTGTTGTCGAAACAAAGTCTTCACAGCTACCGGTGGTCACGATCCATTCAATCACTGAGACCATACCTCCTGGACCTGACGTTGTTCAATCAAAAATTGATCCAGATCCTGTCTCTTCTTTGCCAGAACATCTGAATCCTGAAACTGAATAGCTGGAAGTTGTTCCTACCTTGGTCATCCCACAAAGTCCTGTAGCCATTGAATCTCCTATATCGTACAGTCAACCATCTGAAATATATATTGGGCCTAATGGTGAAGTTCTTCCTCCTGGTTTAATCGCGATTGAAGAAATCCCACAACCTGATACACCTTTAAGAAAACCCATTTTGGGGGAGAACTTTACCTGTACTAGTCATTTCCTCAATCATTTCCATCTGCTTTTATTGATCCCATTGCCACTCAATCTCCCATTGATTTCAGAGAGTATACACTTGGTCATACAACCATGTCTGAACCAACATCTTCAGTTGGGTCTGCTGTTCCAATTATGTTAGCTCCTACCCTCGCTACTCCGTCGATGTTCACTACCTCACCAGAGTTATATTTGCATGGTGGCCCTTCGGTCCCAACAGGTTACAAATAATTATATGGCACTTTCTCTGGTGCACCTTCATGTTCATGGTGTTTGCCAATGTCATCATCTGGTGTTTTAACTAGTCGTCCTATAGTTAGTACTGAATGACTTGATTCATTAAATCCATCATCAGGGCAATATCAAGCCAGTCATTATGGGTCAATTTCTTTATCAACTGGACTCCCATCATTCGGTGAACAATATTTTCCATCTTATTAACCTCCTTATGCTGGGGGCAACCTTTGTTTACCCAATTTGATAGTACTCAGTCACATTTTGGTCAAACTAATGTTGATTTGAATGTTTGTCAATGGCATCCCACTCTGCCTATCCAACCAAAAACAGTTGTCCAGTCGTATCAATTAGTTCAACCTATTACACCCACTTCATTACCACCTATTAATGCATCTATACCCCTATTACATAATCAAAATCTTGTACATCAACCTTATCAGGTGAACTCTTCAACTCAATATCATCAAATGTTGGGTCCACAGACTCAAAATCCTTTGGTTAATTTACAATAACCTGTATTAGGAATTATTTGTGCACAAGATGGTGTACCATTTTATGGGGTGTCACAAACACAATCTGGTTATACATATCAACCGAATCCAACTTATACAAATCTGGGTTATAACATTGCTGGACAGAATCCTTGGCAGCCACAGGTGCAAATTCCTCAAATTTCATATCATCAAGTAACATTTTCAGGTTTTTGTCAACAAAAATCTCAAGCATTTTCCATGCAAAACAACCCCTATCTAGGTTACTAGCATCAAATCCCATATGCTGGTGCTCAAAGATCTGTTTCCCAAGAAATTCCATCTTATCTTGGATATGCTCAACCTGACCTTAATAGACAGTTGCCTTTTGTTGCAACCTTGGAATTACCATATTTAAACCAGTTAACTAATGATTCTATCAATTATGCTCCTTGGTGGCTAGTCATACCACATAAATTACCTCTGACATTCCTAAATTCAATGGAAACCCTGGAGAAGATCCATCAACTCACGTTATAACTTATCATTTATGATGTTCTTCAAATTCCCTAAATGAGGATTTTGTTCGATTACATCTTTTCCAGTGAACGCTCACAGGTCCCGTAGCTAAATGGTACATTGAATTGCCTAGAGCTTCATTTGAGAATTTCACTGCCTTAGCTACTGTCTTTTTGACCCATTTCCAATTACCGATTAGATACGAAACTGGAACAGAACTCTTGACCAACTTCAAATAGACTAATGCTACTCACATTTCAGATCATATTCATGAGTGGCGTTGCCGTCGATGAATGGCTAAGAAATTTTTTCCCGATCAGCTCCTTGCTAAATGGTTCATCAAATCCTTGTTACCATCTATAAAAAAGGATGTGGCTAAAAGTGGCGTCGTCACAGAAGAGCAAGCCATTACTCGTGCCCAATATTTAGACTTGATTTACACTCAGTCTGGCACGCTCTATGAGAAAATCCCAAATGCACCGCGATCTAATTTCAATGTTCCTCCTCAAATAAAGGACTCTCATGTTGGAGATGGCTTGATAGGCACTGTAAACACACACAACACTACTGCATCTGATCCTACTCCTACTTCTGAAATCAATGCCGTATCATTTGAAAAAGGGAAAAGTGACAAGCAACCAGGAAGTAAGAAAAAGAAAACTTCTAACCCGCAGGAACGATCATCTGATCAAATGTAAGGACCATGGAAACCTTATTATCCATGCATAATATTTAACGAGGAACAATTTGTTAGGGATTTTCCTCATTATGCTAAAGTCTCAAAAATCATCAAGACTTCAAATGCATCAGTTGTGTTGACAGACCCATTTCCAAATCCAGACACAAATTTGGTTGCTACAGATCTAGCTCCTAGTTCCAAAGTGTTAATGCTATCCACTACAAAACCTTCACAAGATATTTTGGTGTCGACGCAGAATAAAGACTATGGTAGTCCCACCACTGATCAACCTACTACTTCGACAAAACATCCATCTAATGAATTAGTACTGCCTCCTGTTATTCTTGAATTGATGATTAAGCCACCAAAGGGAGTAATTCATAAATTGACATATAATCCTCGAGAAAGAGATGCACAAAATTATAATATTGTAGAAGAATTGGCTCAGTCCCCTTCAGCTATGTATTATCTTGAGGTATTACAAAATTTTCCCTCCCAGAAGCAGGCTTTATTGTCGTCCATTGGTGGAATTGATCCGATTGATTCTAATCTTGTCGTCTTTAATCATACGGACTATGTACCATAGCTACTAGCAGAATTGGCATTCTCCATCCAAGTAAATGTTCTCAATCACCTTGTTCATCGCACTATTATTGATGAGGGAGCATCTACATGCATTATGTTTCTAAACTATTGGAAGTCACTTGGCTTGCCGCGATTATCGCAATCATCAACGACGTTGAAGGATTTTGATGGAAGAACATATAAACCTTGTGGTATTATCAATAACTTGCAAGTTGAATTAGGGGGCAAAACAGTAAGTATTGATGTTGAGGTTGTTGACGGACCCCTTGACAATAATATTTTACTCGGAAGACCATGGGTATATGCAATGAATGCTATTGTTTCTACATATTTTATAATGGTTTCCTTTCCTCATAAAGGTACTATTATAGTCATTAATCAGTTATCCTTCTTTTCCTCCACTTCGCAGGTAACTGGAAGCATTTCGTTTGTTCACTTAAAACAACTAGAAATCCAGAACATTGGTGTAGGACTCTTAAAGGATTCAACTCTTATGGGAACCTTTGCATTACTGTTGCCCGCTACGTCGGCAGAAATTTCAAGTATAGAGACCTACTACATGATCTCTTCCACTCTATCTAGCTTAAGGAAGAGTACGGGTGATTCTGATGTTTCTATGTTAAATGATGTTTTACCGCTCAGCCCTATTGAGCTACAATAGCAATCAATCTATTTGGCTTGGGTGGAAAATCCGAAATCAGCGTTGCCGAGTGTTTGGGTTGATCGTTCATTAGATTTTGGTACTCCATTTGTTCGATTTTCCTCAAAATTTTTGACAGATGAAAATATTTTGGAAGAAATGATGGCAGAAGGAGAACCATGGGAAGATTATCATCATCGTTCCCATCTTCTAGATTATGAAGAAAATATTCTTAGTGAACTATATCACCCATCCATTCAAAAATTCTTTTCAAATTATTTCCAATTAATGCAATTGAATTTGAGCGAAACTTATCAAATATTGAAGAAACAATTTCTATCAATATTTCGACTAAACCTGGCGCTGTAGAAAATATTCATGTCAGTGTATCTTGTTCTCCCTCAGAACTTGATTTATATCACTCTCTTTTTTGTGAATTTCGTGACGTATTCTCTTGGTTTTATGAGGAAATGCTAGGCATAGATACTAGTATAGTTGAACACACTATTAATATGTATCCTGATGTCAAACCAGTGCATTAATGAATTCATCTCGTTCATCAGAAGAAAGCCGCTGCCATCAAAGTAGAAGTTGAAAAACTTTTGCGTGATGGTTTCATTTACCCTGTTCCGCTAACTGAGTGGGTTTCCAATATTGTTCCTGTTATGAAAAAACCAAGAACCGTTAGAGTGTGCGTCAATTATCGGGATGTTAATCATGCTTGTCCAAAAGACAACTATCCTAGTCCCTTTATCGACTAAATTATTGATGATTGTGTTGGATGTGAAATATTTTCTTTCATGGATGGATTCTCTGGCTACAATAAAATCAATATCTGCCCAGGTGACCAACATAAGACAACATTCATCTGTCCCCAAGGCACATTCACATATCAGAAACTTCCATTTGGTTTAAAGAATGCTGGGCCAAATTTTCAAAGAGAAATGGATTATGCTTTCAACGAAATCAAGCACATTGTTCAACCATATCTAGATGATTTACCAACACATTCAAGAAATCGGACTGATCACCCGATGAATTTGAGAGCCATTTTCTTACGCTACTGACACTACAAGATATGCCTCAATCCACACAAATGTGTGTTTTGTGTTGGTTCTGGTCGATTGCTCGGATTCGTAGTCTCAAAAGAAGGAATTCGAATAGACCCACTAAAGGTTCGGGCCATTCTTGATTTTCCTACACCATCAAACATACTTTAGATACAGAAACTTCAAGGAAAGGCTAACTCCATTCCAAACTATGCTAAAATGGCTAAAGGATTTACTCGATTATTGGAAAAGGGGGTTCCCTTCCATTGGGACCAAGTTGCACGAGCTTCTTTTGATGTTGTCAAGGACCACCTTGTCTGGGCGTCATTAATGTATCCTCCAAATTATCAAAAATATTATTTCCTATATATCGCCGCAGCTAAAACGACCATTGCTATGGTTTTGGTCCAAGTAGAAGATGGAATTGAACATCCGATTTATTATTTGAGTTGTAATCTCAATGATACAGAAGTTAAGTACTCGTACATGGAAAATCTTGCCTTGGAAGCTGTTCAAGATGTCCACAGATTTTGCCATTATATCTAGTTCCGAAAAACAACAATAGTTTCAGATTGCAACCCCATGATTTACATATTATCACATCAATTTCTGGGGGGAAAATATTCAAAATGGATTGTCATTTTGTAGGAATTTGATTTGGAATTCAACAAATCCAAGTCAAAGAAGTCTTTAGTTTTGGCTGAGCTTCTCTGTAACCTTCCCTCTGATTGTAATCCTACTACGTCGGAACCATCTATTCCAGACGAGTCTATGTTTCTTATTGGATCATCTGATCCTTGGTATGGGGATTTCATCATTTATCTCCAAACCCAAAATTTTTGACCTAATACCTCTTGCTCTGATCAGCGATGTATTCGATACCAAGCCAATGTTTATTTGATCGTCGGTGATACACTTTATCATCGTGGTGTTGATACCATTTTAAGGAGGTGCCTCACTCATGAGGAGGCCGAAAAAGTGTTAAATGATTGTCATGCTGGGGCTTGTGGTGGACATTTATCTGGTTACGCTACCGCGCAGAAGATACTCCGCGCCTGTTACTTTTGGCCTAATATTTTTTGAGATTGTATCCTCATAACCAGAAGTTGTCATGCATGCCAGATTTATGACCGTAAAATCCACAAACCACCAGTGCCAATGCATCATGTTGTCTCTGTTTGACCATTTACGAAATGGGGTATCGATTTCATGACTTGTAACCTTCCTTCGTCCGGGGGGCACAATTATATTATTGTCGTGGTTGACTATTTTACCAAATGGGCCAAAGCGATGCCTACATTTCATAACATAAGACAAACGACTGCATTTTTTTCTTCAACCATGTTATTGCACGGTTTGGGGTCCCACAGGCTATAGTTACGGATCATGGGAAGCATTTTCGCAACCATATGATGTTTGAATTTACAGCCAAGTTAGGATTGTCCCATGATAATTATACTCCTTATTATCCACAATCAAATGGACAAGTTGAGGCTATTAACAAAATTCTTAAACGAATGCTTCAACGAATGATAGGAGTCTGTAAAAGGAACTGGCACTTGATCCTGTACTCTACCTTGTGGGCGTATCGAATCTCGGTGAGAAACGCAATTGGATTTACTCCTTTTCAATTGGTGTATGGTCTAGAAGCTATATTACCAATCCAATGTGAAATATCATCGTAAAACTTGCGATAGACTTGTTACCTGACACCTCAGAAGAAGAAGCGCGTCTTCTTAACCTCATCCATCTAGATGAAATGCGTCGTGAAGCCCAATCGGCCAAAGAAGCACATAAGAGATGTATAAAGGCGCAATACGACAAAAATGTCTAGCCTTGCATCTTCTTAGAGGTCAACTTGGTCCTTCTTTATGACTAGGAAGCTGATGTTATAGGTACAAGGAAATTCGAGCCGTTATGGCATGGATCCTATATTGTCAAAAGAGTTCTTGCTAAGGGTGCCTACGAGTTAGTTGATTACGATGGGATTCCATTGGCACAACCTAGAAATGGGTTGTATTTGAAACGTTACTATGCTTAATCATGAGCGTAGTAATTTTTTGTATTATATTGTTTATATGTTGTTGATTTGCATTCATTATCTTAATTTGTCTTTTAGAGTTTTCTTGACTTTAGTAATCCACTTTACATTTCATCGCAGATGTCTAAATCTTTGGAACCATTTGTTGGATATGTTGATGGTGCTAGTCGTAGTACGCAGAATCTATCCTCTACAGCATGGGCCATTTTCGCTCCGAACGACGAGTTAGTGAGTTTTCAAGGGATTTGTATTAGTAGATCGACAAATAATATCACTGAGTATAGCACGTTGATCAAACTTCACTCTAATGCCATTTCAGTTGGTATTAACCACATAATCATAAGGTTAGACTCACAACTCATGGTACTACAACTTACTAGTATTTATACTGTTATAAATCCAACACTTCTTAGATTGTTCCTAAGAGTTCGACTTTTGTAGAGACATTTTGATTTCATTCAATATCAACACATCTCGAGAAATCTAAACACTTTAATTGATTCATTATCTAATCAAGTTTTAGACAGAAATTTGTGACATAGGTAAAGGAAACATTCACAACATTGAATAGGATTGCGCATTAAACATAGGAAAAACTCTAAAAACATATAGATAGATAGTTATAGGTTTTTCACAAAATTTGTGCCCAAGAAACGTTGGTCATCGGACCTTAAAATGTATGCAAAAATCACAACTAGTGGTGCTCATGATATCATGCTATATATCTAGGAATCCTACGGAGCAACCGCATCCAATGGCTACGAACCCCAATTGTGTGTCACTGCAGTCGCATGGGAATCTCTTCGATCTGGAAATCCAAAAATCCGAAGGTCAATCCCTCTATGTGCTGCTCGAGCCCAGCAAGAGTCTCAACCATATCAAGGTCCTGAAGGACTGCTCTCTCGACAGCCCTCTCTGCTGGCGCATTCGCTTTGCGCTCTGGTTCCTCTACTGGTTGAACATGACCAATATCTCCATTACATTAAAAATTTAGTTTAGTCTTGGAAAGAAATAAAAACACAAAAACTTTGTATAAACCTTTTAAAAATAAAAAACATGGTCAAATCAATCTTACCTATTGCACCCCACTGAGCGGCTTTTGGTAAAACTAGATCTGAATGTCCTCGAAAGTCGACGCCTATGTATGCATACTCATCTATGGCGATGATCTATCGCTAGAACTAGGCCAAGAATGCAGTTGAGAACACAATGGTCGATTGGCCTAAATGCCGACCCATGAGTTCTACCCATCTCTACATTCGAGGATCTCTAGAACTAGATATATCCAATGTTACATCTTGTGGCCGCATCAGTGGAATCCGTTCCAAAGCGAAGGATATAAGGATGGAACCATAACTGAAATTTTTCTTCTTTCCTCCCTTTGGTTTATTCAGTTGTTGCTTAATCTGAGATAGAACAGCTTCAGACCCGTTTAAGACTATTGGCTCTAAACATTCCAGTGCATACTGCATATACGATCTGTTCGCCACATGGAGTGTAACGGTGCCAGCTAGTTTAGCGATCGTGAATATGATGGTTCTCAAACGAAAATCCCTGACATCACGGATGTTTATTTTTCCATCTTTGCTAGGTTCTCACCCTAGATAGCAATACTGCATAACATAATCCCTCACTGTGTCTCCTCCAACAATAGATCCTGTGAGTGAAATGGGCAAACCTCTCCTCGAAAAACCTATGAGAAAATACACATCCTCAACTGTTATGGACAACACTTGATTTTTTATGTGAAATGCCTTTATCGCCAGATCCCATGCTCGAACAAGGAACTCCAATAGTTTTATTTTTTTCCTCATGCTCAATAATTTGAGGTACTTAAGTAGCCCGCAATCTCTTAAAGCTCTTACAATACCCGGATCATTCAAGGAAATCATATCTTGTTCTTCATGTTCTCTTTCTCTCCATGTAATCGTCATTATTATCCAATGGAAACCTGAAAATCAACCACTAGATCTATTAGATACCATTCATTGCAAAAAACTAGGCAAATTTTGGACACATCAAGAAAATCAAAAACTTGAACTGCGCCCAACGCTCTCCCTAGGTTGAGACAGTGCGTTGCATATGCAGGTAACTTTCACAATACCTGCTATGCAATGCAGGTTTCGATGTATGAGGGTGCGTTGCCATAATTTTGGGCAGAATTTACCCTAGAGGCCTTAAAACCCTAAAAATTTGCAAAGAATTCGAATGAAATGAATACTGAAAGAAAGAGGAGGTTCATGCTATTTACTTGGATCAAACGGTGATGAAATCCGTCCACAGAAACGACCGCAATCAACGACTGAAGTTTGGGGGAAAAATTAGGTTCAAAGCTCCAAAATGCAAATGGTAACTATGGAATGGTAAAAATGAATAGTGAAACTACCTTATATAGCATTTAATTACTTGCAAGTTAAATTTATTTCTATGACTATGGTTTTATTATGTTTTTATTATCATGAAACATGTATTTTTAATCCATTTGATGTTTTTATAAATAGGAAATCGAATTGACGAACAGGTTAGTCATACAGATTTATTTAAAAGAAAGACTTGACCACAAATCATGCTTTTTCTCCTTATTTTTCGAGCTTTGATAAAAACGAAAAAGGATTTGAAGCGCACTTTTATCTCTTTTTTGAGCTTCGATAACAGCAAAAAATGAACCCTTGGAGTCTTCTTTCAACTCTTTTCAGACTCCGATAATGTGAAAATATTTTTTAGCACTTGTCATTTCAAGCTCGTTAAAGTAAATGAATTGATATCTACTCAGTATAAGTTTAACCCTTTTCCGGATTGAGATGGATTATTTATGAAAAAGGAATACCTTGGTTAAACATGACCAAAGAGGTTCTTTCAAATATTATTTTACACTTTTTCGGATCTGAGGGACAAATTTACTAAAAAGTAATTTTGGATTTCTCTTTCGTCCTCCTTTTCAGACTCTCTAAATATGAAAAAGGACCGTGCTATCACTGTCGTTAAGCTCGTTAAAAAATAAAATAGTGAGAGGCTTGTCAATCATGGCAAGAATCGAGTTTCATTCATCGCTAGACTCGTTAAATTATTAAATAGCGATACTCTATTCGCCCGAAGGGTTGAATTATAGATCAAGAAAATTTTATCCTCGTCAAGCTTGTTAAAAAATAAAGAGGTACTGGTCGCCAAATGACTGGGGAAAATTTGGGTAAAGCAAGTAAAGTTTCTTTTTGGTAGCAAGTCGCTCTTGAACATGACACTTCTTTCACTACATGTCTGTGAATGTTTGGGTTGGGTAATCATCTTGACGGTTCATTCACACCTATGGTTCATCATGCCTTCACTTCAGTTTTGGGTCAATGATGCCAACTCATCACAGTGTCACCGATATGTTCAATAGAATTCATCCAGCATGTTGTCGTTCCTAGAGACAGCCTTGAGTTGTGAAAGACCAGTGCCTAGGACATCTTATATATAGCAAGGAGCATAGGGTATAGTAGGGGAAGTTATCAATACAAAGCTCTCATGCTATCTCTTGTGATCAAAAATATTAATTTGAATGGGACCAAAACTCTCGGAAACTTGACACAGGAAAAGAGATACTGCAGAGGCAAGGTGTAAAACCTTAATACAAAGCATCAGACAATTCAGAGACAGTTTATTGTAAAGCGGGCCAGTTCAGAAATACTTCATAGAAATAAATTATCAGAAGGTGTGGCTGTGTATGGAAGATTAAGAGAATACTAGTGTCAATTGGGCTGATATACAGATACACAATATCACCATGTAATGGGCTTACCAATTTAAGAATCCATACATGACAATAGCGTTTTAAAAATACCCTCCCAAAGAAACTAATATAGCAGAAATATGGTTTGAGTGAATAGTGAAACAGTATATCATGCCTAAGCCATATTTAAAGCACTTGACTAATTCGAGCATGGGTATCAACTAGGATAAATCCATACCAAAAATTAGTGAGCCACTCACATTCCAGAAACATGATACAAAAAAGGTGGATGAAATGAAATGATCTATTAAAATAGCACATATAGTGAGAAGTTACAAACTGTGAAATACCAAAGACCAGAATCTTTTTAACAAATGGAACTCCTCCTCACTGAGACCCAACGGGCTCTGAGCATTCATACAAGAGTTCAAAAAAATTGTATACAAAATCCTCTTACTGCATAATTTTCTGATAAAATCTGGAACCCTCAATCATTTGTTCTTCGGGAGCTTTATAGGAGAAAAAGAAAACTCGAAAAGGGAGTAGGTGATGAACATTTAATTTGCCTCATTAAGACAAGATGGCGGAAACGTGCACGCCCATATTTCTTGATGACTATGTAATGCTGTTTGTACCCTGTGGCCTGCTTACTGAAATAAATGCACTGGGTAGAAGTCTCTTTAGGAACACGACAAAGAAGTAAAATCACATAGACATTCCATCCTTTCCTGAAAGAAAATGGTGCTGAAAATAAAACTTTTGGGTACTGTTTTCTGTGAATGGTACTCTCTGCCTTCTAAACCTTGAATTAAGGTTTAATATCTTCAATGCTGAACGTTGAATTCCTCGATCATTCACTGATATTTATCTGCTGCTCCATTAATGTCTCCATTTGCGCAATTTGTGCTTTGAATGACTCTGGAGGGTTTGACAGATTTTAACCCTGCTTCTTTAATGGAAGTCTTGTCGACATACCTTCTCAGGAATTTCTCCATAATTCCAGCCTCTGACAAATGGTCCTTTGATGTGTTCTTGATTATAGTAATAGAGACTGTAAATCATGGCAGTTTTTCATCGCTGTAACCCTGCAAAAACCACAAACTCGTTAGGAAAACCACGCATGGGGATGGTGGATGTGGTGGGGTCCATGAAAATGGTCGTGCGGACATGGTGAAATGGTGGAACAATGTAGGGTGGTGGCAAAAACACAGTGAAACAATGGAGGATGGACTGGTGAAAGTTTTCAATGTAAAACATTGAAATTTGACTAATGAATAAAGTATATAAGGGCGGAGGAAAAATACGACAAACACATAGGATGGTGACGGGGTGGAAGACACATGTCGATGGTGTGGAGGTAGGTGATCTAGATCGTCCGATCTCAAGACGAGATCGACGGATGAAAATGCGTCAGAGGGCGATGAACAGTGGGCCATGGGTACGATTTTCCCATGTTAACTCGCGAGCAGCTTTGTGGAGCGATCACCGTTGGATCTGCCACTCTAGATTGGACGGCTCACGTGCATATCGTGCCGGATCTTCTGCCGAACTATAACGTGCGATGAGCTGTGGTTTTCAAATAGTGCGCGAGACATGCGTCGTGTGATGAATGGCATCTCTCTGAAATGAGAAATACCGCCCGCCTCCGAAAGGCGGTGCGATATAAACCAGCAGGTTTTGTATGGTGAGCGGGTGCACTATGGACCGTTGATTTATGATTTGATCAGACGGTGAATAGGTGATCAGAGTGGTAAACAGGTGGGCTATGGGCACAGCGCCGATCCACGAAGACCGTCCGATCTGCACAGATCGACGGTTAATACTGCGCCTGATCATTTGGATGGTAAGCGCTCCCCGGGCTAGTGCTTGGTTCTAGTGCCCTGGTCACGTGAAAAAGATAGAGGGGCTAGGGCCGAAGGAGCTAGGCCTGATATATTTTCAAATGCAGGTTTTCGGCTTTTCATAATGTAGTTTGGGGGTAAGAAATGGCAACAATAGGAAGAAAAAGGATTTTTTAGGACAAAAGAGGGGGTTTGAAAGGTTTAAGCGAGATTGTTGTCAGAATTTAACAGGGGGCTGACATGATCAACACAATGATTAAGAACTCATCCATCTGCAATACTCATAAACCTTCATTTTCATGACCGTCATCCCTAAAAATTGCTATCTCAAGTCACACCCTTTTCTCTGAAATCAGTAACTCCAGTTTTGCAATAAGGTGACTTCCTGTCGAAAAAAAATCAATATCCAGGAAGTTCACTTAGAAACATCAAATTCCAGTACCATGAGGCTTGTTACAGCATTGACAAGATCCTCGCTTTCGGACCATTGACCGAAAGATTTTGTTTGGCGTTCGAGATCAAATCATCTGTTCATGCCTTACGAAATGTACTGCAGTACCTTGAGGGCCATTTTCATAAATGGTGGTTCTCTCACATTTTTTAACAGCTCACATCATTGGCTGGTAATCAAATGATGTCTTTCCATGTTCGACGACAAATCATATATTCGCATGGCTAGACTTGTACCCGAATGATCAAGTGAACGAGATAAGAAGACCTCGCATCTAGTTTCATCCACCCAGGCTGTGATTTCAGGATTGTTGTACACATCATCTATACGGTGACCTTACATACAGATTTTCATCCAAAAATGGGCCTATATCTGTAGGCATGTCTGCATCTGGGAAACATTCCAATGTAGACTACTTTCTGAATTATGTACATGTTATTAGATTATTTTATGTGCTAACTATGGGAATGCCTACCCTCAGCAATTATGATCAATAGAGGATATATCATGATGTAATGTATTGTAATATTGATGCAGGTGACCATTCCGCTTTGTTTCCAGGCTCATCATAGTGTAAAGCATCTCAATAAAATGTTCTTATTATTTGGATCTCATGCTTTAGGGGGAAATTTGGGTACCATTCACAATGACTTGGTTAACTGGGCATCATATCCAGGACCGATGATCAAAGGGTCTATCATTCCCTATCATCTTACTTGCCATATGCCCTAAGACAGGAAACAACATGAATCAAACAATGACTTTCATTAAGAAAGTGTTTTCCATGGTTTGAAGCTTATTATTAAACATATGAGAGCTCACCAATGCAGGATCTAAGGGGTCTAAGTGTGCTTCATATAAAAGTAGCACCATTCAAGGCTACTCTGTAGAGCACTTCCGGACATTCAAAGGTGCATTGGTCACATTGGGAGCGAAAGTCTCATTGTTCCGAAATCTCCACTTGGCCAGTGTCTTCTAGAAGGGTTCACATGTGTCAAGCTTCGGATCCAAGTGTCCATTTGACATGTACATGACTGGAAACATGTATTTCCTATTTTTGGAATTTAATTTATTGAAAAACAACCTATAGTTCATCAATAAATTGAGCACAGATCTAAGTGTTTGAAGAGGAACAATTTGAGTAGAGAAATGCTGGAGGATTTTCAATAGAGAGTTTGATTTGTGGAGCTACTGCTGGAGAGACTTATGATGTGATGAGACTTGGGAACATTGCCAGAAGGTCACTTCAAATCAATCACTAGGTTGTAACCTCTCCTTCCATCATCAATAAAGAGTACTTCTTGCTTTTCCCTACATGCACCTATGTTAACTTTGATTTTCCATATTGTAAGATATTGGTTGATGAATGTAGTTTATTCTTAACTGATTTAGCTAACTTGCTTGAATAGATATCTATATTATTGCATCTTCTGCTATTTTAGTGTTCTTTCTTGCAGGAAGCATTCAACCATCAAACCGCTTGAATTTGAAGCTGTAGTGGAAGCGATAGAAAGGAGCCATTTGGAAGCGACTGAAACAAGTAAGCATCCAATCCTCTCTGTGTATCTATTCTGAGTTAGGAGAAATGGTAGTATAGTCTTTCACCTGTTGTTCTAGAGTAGACACCGGTCTAGGGAAGCGTAGTTTATCCGTATATTACAATTCTGGGCCAACAATAGAAATTCAGGATGATACTTCCATATACAAGAAAATGGATTAGACCCAGAAAAATCGCATACTTGTGACAAGAAATGGTATGCAGAGCATTAATTATCTTGCACAGATGAAAAAGTTTCACTCTTAGGTTTGCGGATCCTATAGCCAATACCGACTTTTTGAAATAATTGAACGCAAGATAGTTAAACAGAATATTGGGTTATTATGAGTATTGGCTCCATTTTTTGTCTTCCTCCTACACCTTATTTGGATGGTATTTATAAATTTCTCATTCAATCTAATTGAACACCTTATAAGTTATATCTTGTTTTATGTCATGTAGATTTCTCTTGGTTCAAATACTAGATTTTATAACAAACATGGAAAATATTTCGTGGAAAATAAACCTCGAAATTTGGTATGATTTTCCACAATCTTGCATGGTAATAGGGTTAAAAGACAAATTGTTGAGTTTTATGAGTTAATGAAGAAATTGTTAATCCTTTTACCCATTTTTTATGTATCACCAAAAGCAAAACAAAAGTAGGGCATGTTACATCTAACTAACAAGAGATCCTATTAACCCCAACTCAATAATTAATGGTAGTTGAATCCTCGAGCTACCTGATATATATCACATAGAGTGTATAAGGTTTAATGAAAGGCACTCCCCTCCCTAAACAAGGAACCAAGAAGCCAATTAATGAGTGGAAAATATGGTGGACTTCCTTCAAACCTACCTTGAAATCCCTGGATGGATGCTTAAGATTTGGTTCTCGAACAAAATATTCTCCTCTGAAACAACAAAAGTAAAAAATAATGCACCAACATTATAATATCAAGGTGATTTTCAAATCCAAACATTTAAGGCCACATTAAGGACATGCTAATATCTTTGAAAAACTTACGTGTGATTTTGAATCTTTCAAGTGCTCTAATTGTTCAAAAATTTCTATTTGTTTCACAATTGTGGCCTCTAGTTCCTAAAGGTGTGAAAAGTCAGAAGAAATTAGCCTTGCAATAAATAACTAAAATAAACAAAGTTTTAATAAGAAATGAAAAATTGAACGAATTCAAACTTACTTTATTTTTCTCTTTCAACTCAGTTTCCAAGTCCTTAATATGGTTTACAGAATCATTCAACATTTTTTTCTTTTTTGGGTGGAATATGGGGAAGTTTTTCACTTATCTAACTAAAAATTTCTTCCACGTTCTCAAGGTGCTCCAATAGTGAAGGAAAAATATCATTTTCAACAATATCTTGCTTGGAAAAATGATCTGATTTCTCCTTGGGTGTTGAATCCAAATTCTCCCTGAGATTGGTAGAGCACTCTTCTATATTTGAAACTTTTCTCCTCTCTACATCAACAACAATGACATGGGAAAATGCTATACACTTCACAAGAAAAGTCACCAATACTTCCCTTATCCAACCAAACAAACTTTCTCAATGATAATTATTCTCAACCTTGAACAAGAAGGTTTGTGGAAAATAAGAAAAATAATAACATATATTAGATATTAACAAAATATTCCACTATAAACTTATGATAAATCATTCATTCTTGCTGAAAAGGTAAATAATTCCACTTATAAGTTAGTGGCGACTGTTGATAAAACTGAACCCTATATTTCTTGATAATTATTTGAAATTTTGAAGAAAGAATTAACAGAGGAATCACCAACATTTGAAAGAGAATTTGGCCTTAATGAATGAAATTATAACCCATGTTGCTACTGTTGTTATAGCTAAATAAAATTTAAACACATTATTTATAGATGAAGAAGCAGTGATATTCAATACAAATAAAAATTCTTAAGGTAATGGAAGGAAGAAAGAAAAATAGTGCTATAATGTGCCCCTAGTATTAATTTTAAATCAAAATCCTTCAAGCCAAAAGAGGGTCATTATTGATATAGGTCCATGTCTCCAGGGTATATTAAATTCATGAGTAATACTCTATAGATCCATGCATTTGTTCATGCACATATTTCTCATGCTTCTAAAAGCAAGAGTAATTTTTCCAACCTTTGTTCATAGATTTGAAAAGAAACAACAAAGCTTAAGTAATAGTCAAGGCCATTGATTAAAAAATACATAAACAAAGCGTGTCATGTTTTCAATAGTCTTTAGTCTCTGAATATTTGTGACAAGAAAAATGAGATTCACCTCTAGCATAGTATTTTAAGAGTAAAATTTTATTGAGAACTTTTTGGATTAAACTATAATGAGGTTCACTTCTGGCATTATTTTAACCAAATATGGCATTCAACTCTAGCATGGGTTCCCTGAGAAATTTTTCCAAACCTTATGAGTCACAGTCAAGGAAGACTTAGTAGCAGTAGTAAATGAATCAAGAAGGTCCAACCAACGGTTTAGGCTTTAAACGCTACCTTTCTAACTTCCATACTAAAAGATGACAGAATTGAAAAATTTTCAAAATTCATACCAATTATATTCCACAACACAACATATAAAATCAACACAAAAATTATAGCTAATTTTCACGAAACATGGAAACGTGGGAACACCTAGAAATGTGGCTCCCCCCCAAAAATGGGTACATGAGGAAAATTCAATATATAAAAAATACAAAAAATATAGATATATAGTTTTTTTTTAAACAATGTAGTTGACACTATGTTGGTGAAAATATCGTCAAGGCTTTGAAAAAGAAAAATATTGTAAATAATTTTTTTTTTGGCCAAATATCACATCAGCAAAACTTATAAGAGAAAACAAGAAAAAGGAATCCCAAAAAAGTGATGCCACAGGCAGGGGATATTTTTTTATTTCCATGTGATATTATTGTGATGATATCACCATCTAAATGTCATGACATTTACCAACAATAATATCGGTTAGTGGAAAAATCATAATTTCACGATATTATCACAATATTAGTAGCATTGATTTAAATAACACACTGTCTTCAAGAAAATAATAATGATCCAAAAATTATACTTTAGAACCCAGGTCTATATTGATTGTCATAGAATTTTTCCTAATGCAAAATCTCATAAGTTTTCTAGTCTTGACCAATCCCCTACCTTCATACATGATAGAATCCAGTGGAAATGCAAAATCCTACAAACATTAAAATCCTGAAAAACGGTTAAGTCCATGTAAATTCTGAATGAGATATGAACTACTTTCTCCATATGAAGTCCAATGAGGTTGGAACCACTCTCCAATGCCCTGAAACAATTAATTATAATGTTAAAAATTTTAGTAAAAGGATATAAACTATAAATAAAGGTGAATGTCAAATTTTAAAATATAGAAAAGGTCAAGAAAAAGGAGAATGTAAAATTTTAATAAAACCATTAATTATGAAGGTGACAAAACACTTAAATATTGATCTTTTATCCCTTATCCCCGTGGGTGATTAAACATCCAAAAAGGTTCTCAAAATGTCAATAAAAACAACAAAAATACATTGGAAACTCCATACAATATGGATGGTGGAATTTCTAAGATGTTTCCCATGAATTTTGACATTTTGAGGCATTTTGGGTACTAGGATGTGGCCAAACTAGGCTTTTCCTTCAAAAATTGGAACAACTAACATACTCAAATAGATACTTCCCAAACATGTCTCTCACAAGAAATCATGGTCTATCAAAGAAAAATAAATACTCGACTAAATAGTTATAGCTTAAGAACTAGTCATTTTCCCCACATTAGCATAAGATGTAGAATGCTAATCAAATTAGATATGACCAAAAATTTAAACCAAATTAAGTTGGGTGTGTGTTAAAATATTCCTACAATAGTTTGGATATGATTACATCCTATTCAACTTTCTTCTGAAGTAAAAAGGGAATCAAATATTGAGGAATCTTGAGGTCGTATCCCTTCATTCTTGTGGCATGAGCCACAACTAGATCTATCTTGAACTCCATAACATCCCATTATTTCACAAATATTAAAGTAGTTTCCTCTACTGAGCCAATACCACACCATCTGTCACCAATGGAATTTTACTTTTAGGTTTATCGACACTAAAAAAAGGAAAAAAAGTTTAGTGGAATCAGAAATCAATACCGAAATGCCTCGGTCCACGTCACCAATTATTTTCTGAATTTTCTTCCACATATCTCGAGTTGTCTAATTGAAAATATGTCACAAATTTTCACTTAAAAAGAGTTCAAATCAAAATTACATACCTAGGCCACTCCCTCATTAATTGGGGTCATAAAAGTAGGAACTAGTCAAAATTCATTAGTGAACTAAAATACAAGCTCCATTAAATTACGATAGATGTCTTGCTAAGGGAAATCCATTCCTAATCAAGAAAATCATGCAATAAATACCAATGTACAACTACTCACTAGTCCTTTCTCCATAGACAACAATATAAGATATGAACAATTCTTTGGGATGGTATGAGAAAAAAACAAACAATCATATCTTAGCTTTGGGAAGATTAATACACCTCTCAAAGGCAACTATAGTTTAAACGTTGTCAAGAGAAAAGGACTATGGGTTACATAATCCTCTCAAAAATATAAATTTACAACCTTCACCATAACGATAAATGAAGACTTCAACAAGCACAAAAGGTAAAACAATGTGGAGAAATCTGACATATGCCTCCAAATAAATACATTTCCAAGTACTTTGCAAAGGTATAACAATCTAGCGGGTTTCTAGGAAGATTCAATGGCTCAAGGAACTCTCTTGGAAATATTAAACACTAACGACAAGCGAAGTGATGGATAATAGAAAAGAACTATATAAAATGGTGATACTTAGCTAGAATAAATCCCACCATAGTGATGACCAATAAATGTAATTGTGGAACAAAGAAACAAAATAAAAACCACCTTACCATACACAGTTCAGAAGGGTTTTTCTAGTTTGGTAGCAAAACAAAACCCAATAGAAAAGGATAAAGTGGAAGAGGTAGTACTATTTGGACCCAAAAATCTATGTTCCTTCACATGGTAGCCAAACAGAAAGCCCTACATAGGAGTATCTAAGAAAAAGGAGAAGTATGCATTAACCTATGCCTTGTGAATAGATGGGGAAGAAAACAATATTCCACTTGCTTCTCACTTATTCTCTTTCCAAATTTGGAAAATATTTAGTGCAGAGAAATATAAAATCCAATGGGTGAAAATCCTGATATATTACTAAGGAAAATTTGCATGAAATATTCACAAAGTTTGTTGAAAAGTGAAGCAACACTGCAAACCCCAGAAAAAAGGATCATAGACCCCAAGATAGATATTGCAACCAATGATTTCAAAATTTTGTAGGAAAATTAAAAGTTGAAACACACCTCTAAACTCAACAACCATCAAGAAATTTCGTAAACATGCAATCTAGATCACATTTGTCTTTAAGTTATAACACATTCACAAGTAGTAGGTTGAATTAAATGTGGCCTTACAACAATTAAATCGGGCAACCCATAAATGGGATGAGATTCCTCTATAAAACCCCTTGAGGGGACTTTGGTGAGATTGTATATGTATTAATTCAACAAACAAATCTTAACTAAGAAAAGCCTGGTGATGTTCATTGTCATGCACCTATTCCAAAAAATATAATAGAGTCCAAGAATACACAAAGAGGTTGCATGTGCCCTTCCTGCGTAACTATTAATCATGACCCTTTCAACCTTGTCCAATGTCAATCAAAAGAAATTATTTTCCAACCTTACAAGCACAAATTTTATGAAATTTATTGTTTTTAGTTTTTATCTTTGCTCACATCTAAAAAAAAATTCAAAAACCCTCATGAAACCTCTAGTGCGACTACATTTTCATCAATTTCTTCTTTCAATAATTTAATCAAATTCAAGTTTTAGCTTGAATGAAATGGAAAATATGGATACATATAATGAAATATTCCACTTTTTTTATCCCTGATCTGTAACTGTTTCTTCCATGACTGATTGAATATAATCCTAGGGGGTTGAATGAAAGATTTTGGTTTTTCGTGGTGCCAGAATTCAAAATCACAGGAAAACTATTAAAAAGATCCGACATAGGCAAGGATTGTGGTTGACCTCTTAGCACTTCAAAAGCCTCATAGAAAGGTTCCACCAGAAAGATCCAACATAGGCGAGGTCCATGCTTGATATTCAGTTAGAGGCGGCCAGTTTCTACTGCTCCTGCTCGTGCGATCGAAAATTGTTCAAGACTCCATAGTACCCTAATCTAGGTTTATTCCCACTAATTATAGGCATTGAAAATGAGTTTTTTTTAGAAAATAAGATGAGCCTCATGACGATGATGGTCATACAGAACTAATTTTACTGCCTTGTCAGATTTATATGGTGCCACAATATTTTCCCTACCCCCTAGCCTGGAATGAAGCGACTGGGCGTAGCTGCGGAATAATCCCACGCAAACGCTTCAAGTAGAGTCGGTATTTATGTAAACATCAAATTATCTCTCAGTATTTTTTTAAACATCAAGTTAGCTCTATGATACAATATTTTACAATAATTTATAAGAGTTAAAAGTAAATATTAATAGGTATCTTTATGTCAATTGCAGATTTCAAGAATATTATAGGATCTCTAATTAGAGGGTATTTTATTGTATATTCTTAGAATATTCACTAGAAGTTATTAGCAGGAGTGAAGTCAAATTCCATGTCAAATAATTTACCTCACTCATGTCATTAGGATTATATCAAATAATTGACCTCACTGATTTCCTAATGATTATTCCAAGAATCCACAATAAACTTATGTTTAGGTCAAATAAAGACCTCACTCATGTCCTTATCATTATTTAAAGAATCCAAATAGACGTAAGCTCTGGGATCCCACTGAATGGAGTCAACTATAAGTGAGGCTTTCTACAGTGAGCCAATTTCTGAGTTGTCTATAAGTGAGAATTTTTGGACTTTTTGGCAAATTTCTAGCGGTAATTCTGCTAAAACAATTTGTGGTAAAATCTTGATTTGTCTTGTTTAAACTGGTTTTTTTACTGCATATATGGAAATAGTACCCTCAAAAACCCTGGCCATGTACATTGTAAAGAGTTCATTGAAAAAAATTGTGATTTCAATGATATTTCAATGAATCCAAAAATTCTATAAAAATTAGATGAGAAAATAAACTAGAAAACTTTTCCAAAAAAGTCTTAGCTACCGAATAATGCAAGCAGTGAATAGCCCATGTGCATCTAATCCTAGAAAATTCCAAGAATCCTAAGGATATTAACCAAGCTAAGGATATTAACCAACATACCTGAAAATGGCTAGCAACAGTGTCTCGTGTAAGGTTTGGTACGTTCATGATTTCTAGTATTCCTTTTATAACCACTTTTCTAATAACAAAAAATCGTTGTTGCCAAACGATCGTTGAGGCGAGGGAAAATATACCAGAGACTACCTACTTTTCATACTTTAATTCGAACTATCTAGGATTCACTTTTAATTTCTGTTAGAAAAAAAGGTTGGGATGGGCCCAGAAGGCTTACTATCGACACCTGATTCATTGGTCGTTCAAAAAATGTTGATGGAGTTCTAGAGTCCAATTCACCTGGGTCTCCTTGAGGCCGCTTATTTATTTGATAATTTTACCACCCTTCTTTCCATTCTTAGAAATTGTCGACTCCGACAAGTCTCCATGATAATATTATGATATTTCCATCCACGTCTTCGAATCACGTGTTTCCATAAAGTGTGAACCTCTTTTGTTCTGATAGGATTTATCAAGTAATTGCACACACTGCATATTATGCCTCAAATCACAACATTGGTTTCGCCACGCACAGAAATCACTGTACACAGTCTCCATCCGAAATTGGAAAAATGAGGATTAAGCAATAAAGATAGCTGGTTCTTTAGACAACTTAATTAAATTAAAAAGGAAATCATTCAATCACGAAATCACACAATACTCATTTATCACCGGAAACCATAATCCCACACCGAAAACATCCAGGATTTTGAACCCATATTTGCCAACAGAGTATACTTCTCTCATCACAATAATACACAAATATTCTTTCTTGATGCCATCCATCAAATAAAAGGGAAAAACTGGAACAAAATAATGCTAATAGTACATAATCGTTGGTTATTGAATCAGGTTCCAAGTTACATTTTATCAGGGCTGCAAAGGAAAAAGTAGATAAAAACATGGAAAACACTAAGAGTAAGAAGCGTAAAGAATATATTACATTATGGCTTGAATTTTGTTACAGTAGTGGATTACCCTCTTCGAGCTACGATCTCAAGATGGCTCCTCGAATTTGATTCATGGGGAGGTCTGTCCCAGTGACTGCGTGGAGCTTGTTCATCTCAACCCGACCTCGAATTAATTACAAGCCCTGAGCCCTATTCTCAACCCTCGAGCCACTAGATCTATGATCCCAATCCTCCTCCTTTTGATTCTCTTGATGTGATTGAAAATCCTAAGCCTGCAAGTTTCAGATCTGAACGTCTACACCTCATGAATCATCATTTCACCTCCTCCTCATCGGACACCCAGCCTCAGTCCTGCTCGAAACTCCACGTTCTTCAAAGTGGATAAATCAAAGAGGACTGATCTCTATCTATATATTATAGAGTGGACTTGATACAATAGTCAACCATTAAGTTTTGTCTTTGTGCACGTCTCTATTAATCGACCATAAAAACTCTGTCATCTAGATCTCTCTTTCAGTCCTTCTATCTATTACCTTCCTCGATGTTATTGGAATTTAATTCCAACTTCCCACAGACAGCATAAGGATTAAAATTAAAATTTGATGGGATCGAAAGACAGTGACAACAATCTCCAGGTTTCAACTTTCACACAACCTCAAGTTTCTGAAACATTCACCTACCGAGCGATAAATCCTCCACCAACCAGATTCAATGTGTAGCCAGTACCATTCCGAGGGGCAGAAGAATAGAGCAACCAAGGGGGAAGGCAACCCACCGGAGGAGGTGATGTCACCTTCCTCTGAACCAATCAATTTTTTTTCGGGGGGCAAAGAAATTGGCTTCTGCATTATATCTTGACCCCACAAAATAAGGAATGTGTGAAATTATAATGTTTTGATTTATTTTATTTACTGCGGTATATTTAGTTTTAACTTGGATTATATATATTTAATAATATATATTGTAAGTATTTTATATTTACAATATATATGAATATTTTAATGTTTTTATATATATGTCGTGAGTGCATTTTGACCAGAAAATTTTGTGAATGTTGAGAAGAGTAGAAATAAACATTGACTGTGTATTGTGTAATTTGCCTGAAGGCAGAAACAAAAAAAAGACAGAGAGCACTGTGTGAGTAGCAATGAATAGAAACAGAGGGACAAAGAGGAGATTTTTTTTTGTTGAAGCACTGTGTTGTTGTAGCAGCTGACAGAAGAATTTTTTTTGTGAATCCAGAACACCAGAGTTCTGAAGAAAACATTTTGTAATAGTCTAGTAGTTTATTTTAATGAAATAGGATTTACATTTCATCTCTCTGTGTCCGCAATTTGTTTTTAATCTCCATGTTGTGGAAGAGGAATTTTATTTTCCTCTGTGTGTTAAGGATTTGTTCAGAAATTCCAACATGGTATCAGAGCTAGTCTAGGCACTCATTGAATGAAGAAGAGATCGCTCTTCACTGCAGAAGTTGTAAGAAGTTTGTTGAAGTGGATTTCTCCAGCAGAGAAAGATTCTATTTATTTACACAGTCAAAAGAATTTGATTATTTTGGTTTTTTTAGCACAGTCAATAAAACTATCGTGTTTTAATAGTTACAATGGCAACAGCAGCCACCATCCTGACAAATCCCCAACTTCCACAGTTTAACGGGAAGAACCATGAATATTGGGCAATCACTATGAGAGCCTTGTTTGCTTCACAAGACATATGGGAGCTAGTTGAGAATGGCTACCCAGAACTAGCAGATGCAATAGTGCTGACTACTTTGACAACAACAGAAAGAGACTTGTTAAGAGATAATAGGAAGAAGGACTCCAAAGCCCTCTTCTATCTCTTTCAATCAGTGCACGAGAGTATTTTCCCAAGGATTGCAATAGAAAAAAGTCTAAGGAGGCATAGGATATTCTAAAAACAACCTATCAAGGCATGGAGAAGGTGAAGACAACAAAGTTGCAAATGCTAAGGAGAGATTTTGAAACTCTCTGTATGAAAGAGTCTAACACTATAGACTCATTTTTCACTCAAGTTATTGGGTTGGTTACCCAGATAAGGTCTCATGGAGAGACACTCGAAGAAAGAAGAATAGTGGAGAAAATCTTGGGAAGTCTACCCTCAAGATTTGATGCCATAGTAGTGGCAATAGAAGAGACAAAGGATCTCTCACTATTTAGATTGGATGAGCTGAGTGCATCCCTGATGTCTCATGAACACAGACTAAACAGAGGAACATATTCCTCATTCGAACAAGCTTTCAAGACTTAAATTTATTTTTTGCTGAGGCAGAAGTCAAGGAAGATCAAACAACAGAGGAAGAGGAAGAAGCCCATATAGAGGTGGAAGAAAAAACCCTGCAAGTTCAAGTGGAAGGGACAACAATTAGAACCAAAATTAAGGCTCAAGCAAACATCAAGCTCATGGACAAAGGTATGATAAAACCCGAGTCCAATTTCATTATTGCAAGAAATATGGACACTATGCTAATGGATGTAGGAAAAAGAAAAATGACATGAATAATAGGCAGAATGATAATTTTACAAAAGAAGAAAAGAACCAGAAGAATGTGTTGTTAACATGTAATGTAGCACAAGATAGACAATATGATCTATGGTTCTTAGACTCAGGTTGTAGTAAACACATGACTGGAAACATAGCAATGTTTGCCAATGTAGATGAAAATTTTAAATCAGAAGTAATAACAGGGACTGATAGTAAGGTCTCTGTCATGGAAAAAGGAAGAGTGAGTATCTTGACAAGAAAAGGAGAACAGAAGTTTGTGCCATATATATATTATGTACTTGGCTTGAAATGTAATCTTTTGAGCATTGGACAGCTCATAAACAAGGGCTACAATGTATTCTTTAAAGATGACGTGTGCACAATCATGGACATACCTCCAAGAAAGAAATTCATTATAGAGGTGAAAATGACAAGCAATAGGATGTTTCCTCTCAAGCTCAGAACAAAATTGAAGGAAAGAATAAATGTAGTAGCTATAACACAAGAGGTCTTTTAAGAGGAAGTGAAAGAAGAAAACTGGTTATGGCACTTGAGATTTTGAAATCTCAATTTCGGAGGCCTAAACTTGTTGCACATAAAGGGAACGGTAAAGGGATTACCATTGATTGAGAAACCGGAAAGCCTTTGTGAAGGCTGCATATTGGGAAAACAACACAGAGAAAGCTTTCCAGTAGGGAAGAGTATAAGGGCAAAGACACACTTAGAAATTGTCCACTCAAATTTGTGTGGACCAATGCAAACACCATATTTAGCTGGCAAAAAATATGTTTTGACATTCATAGATGATTACATCAGAAAGACATGGGTGTATTTCTTGAAACAGAAGAGTGAAGTGTTTGAACAGTTTTGCCACTTTGAAGCTCTTGTTGAGAAGAAGAGTGGGCACTACATCAAAGTGCTAAGAACTGACAGAGGTGGAGAATACATCTCCAAAGAGTTCCTACATTTCTGTAGAGAGAATGGCATACACAAGCAGTTTACCACAAGGTACACACCTTGGAAAAATGGTGTTGCAGAAAGGAAGAATAGGACCATCATGGACATGGTCAGAAGTATGTTGAAGGAAAAAAATTTCCAAATGACTATTGGGATGAAGCTATCAATTGTGAAGTGTATATATTGAATCGATGCCCAACCAAAGCTATCATGAACAGAGTTCCGCAAGAAGCATGGAGTGGAAAAAAACAGTTTGTCACTCACATGAAAGTTTTTGGATGTGTGGCTTATGCACATGTCCCAGATCAATTGAGAAAGAAGCTTGACTGCAAGGGGGAGAAATGTATTTTTGTTGGATACATGATGAGTCCAAGTCATAAAAACTCTATAATCCATCCACCAAGAAAGCTATAATCAACAGAGATGTGCAATTTATTGAAGAAGAAGCTTGGGTTGGAAGCTTAGAAAAAATAGTGAACGTGAAGACATATGTGTCTCACGAAGAGGAAGATGAATGCACATCAACAAATAATTCCACCATGGTGGTTCCTCCACCACCGCAAGCACAAAAAACCACACTACAAGCTGGAAATAGAACAGCCTTGAGAAATCAAGGAAATGCTTCTCCAAGCACACCACAGGGAACTAAAACTCCCCTGAGTTCAAGTGAAACTCCAAGTACACTAAGAAGACCGAGATTTATAAATCTGAGTGAGATTTATGAACAAGGATAGGTAAATGATAATGCTGGTCTGAAATCTTTATTTTCTTTGTATTGTCATGTTGATGACCCAATTCATTTTGAAGAAGTTGTAAAAGAAGAAAAATGGATTGAAGCAATGAATGAAGAGATTCGTGCAATAGAAAAGAGTAATACATGGGAGTTAGTGGATCTCCTAAAGGTAAAGAATTCATTGGAGTAAAATGGGTCTATAAGACCAAGAGCAATGTTGAAGGCAAGATTGAAAGGCAAAAAGCAAGACTTGTTGTCAAAGGCTACAAGAAGCAACAAGGAAGATATTATGAAGAAACTTTTGCACCGGTTGCAAGGATGGAAACAGTGAGAACAGTGATGTCCATAGCAGCACAACACAAATGGAAGGTTTCTCAAATGGATGTGAAATAGGCATTCTTGAATGGAGTGTTGAAAGAATAGGTATATGTTGAAAAACCTCCAGGCTATGAGATTGAAGGCCAAGAGCACAAATTATGCAAGTTGAAGAAAGCTCTTTATGGGCTAAAGCAAGCACCGAGAGCATGGTACAATAGGATAGATGCTTACTTGACCGAAAATGGATTTGAGAAATGTGATGGATAACCCAAACTCTACATAAAAGAAAATGATGGTAAAATTCTTACTGTTGTTTTATATGTAGATGATTTAATTTTTACTAGCAATGAAGTTTCTCTCATTGCTGATTTTAAAACAGTCATGAAGAGTGAATTTGAAATGACTAATTTGGGTTTTCTGAGATATTTTCTTGGAATAGAAGTAGAGAAAAATGAAAATGGGATTTTTATTTCCCAAGAAAAATATGTTGAAGAAGTGTTGAAAAGATTCAACATGCAGAACAACAGGGCAGTTGTAACTCCAAATGTCATGGGGTTAAAATTGAGCAAAGAAGATCATAGCAGGCATCTCAATCCAACATTGTATAAGGGCATAGTTGGAAGCCTCATGTATTTGAATGCAACTAGGATGAATATTATGCACGCTATAAGTTTAATTTCCAGATTCATTGAAACACCAAAAGAGACTCATTGGCCGGCAGCCAAGAGGATTCAAAGGTATGTGAATGGAACGAAGGGGTATGGTATTTTCTACTCCTCATCTCAAAATTTTAAATTGAGTGGTTATACTAACAGTGATTGGGCTGGAAGTGTAGATGGCAGGAAGAGCACATATAGATATGTGTTTCATTTGGGATTGGGGGCCATTTCATGGTCTTCCAAGAAGCAACCAATAGTTGCTTTATCAACAACAAAGGCAGAATATGTGGCAGAAACAGCAGCAACATGCCAAGCAGTATGGATGAGAAGAATTCTCAGGTATTTATGTCATGAACAGGACAAAGGAACAACAATTTATTGTGATAACAAATCAACGCTAGCTTTATCAAAAACATTTGTCTTCCATTAAAAAAAAAAAAAAAAAAAACCAAGATCTTGGTAATTTACACCAACTCATTATTTTAAAACAAATTGCCAAACCCAAAATCCTGAAATTGCAAAAAACTGAAGTCCAAAATGTAGGATGGTTAATCCCACGTGGGTCCCACTTCTCACCACATTCACTCTTCTGAAAAATCCTGATTTACAAAAAGGCCAAAATAAAATATGCGATGCAATATTGCGATTGCGATACATCGCAAATCGCATATCGCAAATAACAAATATTTATTTTTGCATATATTTCAAAAACTCCGATGCGATTTGGAAAATACGTGGGGGGTTATTAGTTTTAACATAAAGTTTAATTTCACCTTATGACTCTCGTGACCTCACCCTCACCTCACCCACCCTCCACCTCACCTCTCCTACCTCACGCTTACCTTACCTCACCCTCCACCTCACTCTCCCTCACCTAACTCTTCTCTCCACCTTATAACTCCCATTCATCCTCCTCCTCCCTTATTAGTACTCCTCACCTCTCCTCCTCCCTCCTCTCTCCCTCTCACGTGGATGTTTAGTTTTTAATTATTTAATATATAAATATTATATTTTTATTATAATTTTTAGAAAAAAAAAAAATTTAATCAAAAAAATCTGTCTTCCAGAAAAAAACAAAGCATATCGATGCAAAATTTCATTTCATAAGATAATTGGTTAATAATGGTTAGATTGTTTTGCAACACTGTAGGACAGAGGAACAATTTGCAAATATCCTCACAAATCCATTAATGCAGAAGATTTTTAACTATCTCACGAAATGCCTGGGTATGCAAGAGAACAAAAGTTGTAATTAAGGGGGAGTATTTGAATCTAATTCCAATTGCCCGCGGACAACATAAGGACAGAAATTAAACTTTGATGGGATCGAAAGACAGCAGAAGCAATCTCCAGGTTTCAACTTGCATGCAACCTCAAGTTTCTTAAACATTCACCTACCAAGCAATAAATCCTCCACCAACCAGATTCACCGTGAAGTGAGCACCATTCCGGGGGGTAGTAGACTTGAGCAGCGAAGGGGGAAGGCAACCCACCAGAGGAGGTGACGTCACCTTCCTCCAGACCAATCAAATTGTTTTAGGGGGGCAAGGAAATTGGCTCCTACATTATACCTTGACCCCACAGAATAAGGAACGTGCGAAATTGTAATTTTTTGATTTATTTTATTTACCATGGTACATTTCATTTTAACTTGGATTATATATATTTCATAATATATATTGTAAATATTTTATGTTTACAATATATATGAATATTGTAATGTTTTTATATATATACCGTGAGTGCATTTTGACCAGAAAATGTTGTGAATGCTGAGAAGAGCAGAAAGTAGTATTGACTGTGTATTGTGTAATTTGCCCGAAGGAAGAAACAGAAAAAATATAGAGATCACTGTGTGAGTAGCAGTGAATAGAAACAGAGAAACAGAGAGGATAATTTTTTTGTTGAAGTGCTGTGTTGTTGTAGCAGCTGACAGAAGAATTTTTTTTGTGAATCTAGAACACCAGAGTTTTGAAGAAAACATTTTGTAATAGTCCAGTAGTTTATTTTAATGAAATAGAATTTACATTTCAACTCTCTGTGTCCGCAATTTTTTTTTAATCTCTGTGTTGTGGAAGAGGAATTTTATTTTCCTCTGTGTGTTCAGGAATTGTTCAGAAATTCCAACATATGTGGTCTAAACTGCTGAAACGGAACACAGTGAACACATCCTTTGCTTGACCTTGACGGGAAGAGAAGGGATGCCATTGTGATATGTATGGATCAATGAAGTAAATCATAGATGAAGAAATTAGAATGCATTCCAGGCAGTGATCTAGTTCACACAGATCATACATTTACATTTCTTACCATTAGTACCTCCACATCCCTACGTTGAGTGGGTATTTTTTTTTATCTCAGTTGAATATCGGTACCTCCACATCCCTACGTTGAGTCATGGGTATTGTTTTGTTATCTCATTTACATATCGGAACCTCCACATCTCTATGCTGAGTGGGTACATCTTCGCACCTCATGAATCATCGTTTCACCTCCTCCTCACCCAGACACCTAGCCTCAGTCCTTCTCGAAACTGTGTTTTCTTCCATTATGTTATTTTTCTCAGTCCGCCATCGGGTGTTTCCCTTCCCCTCATTCTTTTTATCCCTTATTTTTTTTTATTTGTTTTGGGTTGGGTTTACTTAAAATTTTCTTGGGGGAATTTAATTTTTAAAAAAATTATCCAAGTTTTTTCATTTGTTTTGGGTTGGGTTTAGTTAAAATTTTCTTGAGGAATTTAATTTTCAATTTAGTTTTTTATTTGTTTTGGGTTGGGTTTAGTGAAATTTTTCTTGGGGAATTTAATTTTCATTTTTTTATCTACGTTTTTTATTTGTTTTTGGTTGGGTTTAGTTAAAAATTTCTTTGGGGAATTTAATTTTCATTTTTTTTTTCTTTTAAGAATATTTGGATTTTTAGTTAATCTATCTTTTATATTAAAAAGTTAAGAATATTTAATTAGAATAATTGGATTTTTAATAATTGATCTATTTTTTTATATTGAAAAATTAAAATTATTTTAGATTATGTTTTAAAATTAAAAGTAATTTTAATAATTATCAAGAAAATCAAAGTGGCCCTTGGATGGAGTATATTTCCATTGTCAAATGTATTTAGTGTTCATGTTAATGTAATAGAATGAATAATGATTAATCTCTTAGGAGCACAAGAGGCCATGATTATGTGACATCAATGATGATAAATGTTATTCGAATATGCCTAAAGAGATCAAATAATATGCAAACAAATCAAAAGTTTAGGCCTCCTTACTCACCTACAATTTCATGATCCACCTATAAAATATAACAAAGGTATTCACATCTCCACACATACATATAAAAAAAAAATTAAATGAGAAAAATGAGGGAAAATATAGATCTAACTATATAAAAGATGTCTTTGGTAGAAGCTTATCAATCTCACACCTCAAAGACATAATTGAAGCCTTCCTTTCAGATGATAATTTAAGGACAGGATCAAACAAAGTGTGAAGAAAGTATGATTTTGAGCACTCAAATAAACATGTGAGTGCAACATGTCACAGTAGGCTTGAATGTATTTCTTTCATTTACTACAAGCTTTGGCAATAGAATGCAACTCATTGTTATAAGTTGGGCATCTATGAAAACCATCATAGAGTGTCTGAATACAATATAATATCAAATGTTTTTGTCGTGTGGGAACTACATCAACAACATGAATGATTGGCTCATAGGGTCCCTTTTATGTAGCCATTCATCGAAAACAACTACTTCCCTGATGGGATAGAAGAGAAAACTGATAGTTGCAAAGGTGGGAATAATGGCGTCATAGGTAATATTGTTTCCATAAGTAAGAGAACCATAAATAGGCTCATGAAAACCATCAAGATCTATTGGATGTGAAACGATGAAAGAAAAAATGAATACAAAAGTTTCAGTCAATAGGATATGGATCATCAAGATGTTGAACCATCCAATGTAAAGATGGTTTTTAGTGCTAATGATCTAGTCACATAAAATACCTTATAAATTTTCGCTTTGGGATACTCCCAAGATTCAATATGTAATCCAAAATGAGAGGATTTGTTGCTAAGGCTATTGGTTCGATATCAACAAGCATTGTGTTTATCTTGAACAGTTTAATCAAGCTCTAGTGATATCCTTTCGCATCCTTAAATGGTAGCACCCCAAGACATCTATTTTCCATCATGTATGAGAATTAAATTGAGGTCATATATATCATAAATTAGGGCATATAGTATACTATCCTAACAATATTTATTTAAAAAAAATATTAGAACATGTCAAAAATGACCCAGCGAGTATCAAATTATCATCATGAAAGAGAAATGTAATAGAAAAATATATTGACAATGCAAGAAAGTCCTTATAAGACTTCAAACAAAACTAAGGCATGAACGTTAACATACCAAGATTTTAGGAATTCCCAAAACATTTTCTCATTAGATTGGCTAGCATTACATTAATCAAAACAACCCCTGATTTTCTTGCTATTTCCTTTTCAAGTAATGTTTTCCTAGTTCCATAAGGGCCATACACCAAAACACCTTTTGGAGGATTAAGGAACTTGCACTTCCCAAACAGATTACACCTATGTAATGGACGAATAAACATCTTATAAAGTTCATATTTAACCTATTCTAACCCTCCAATTGAGACAAAGGTTACATCAATATCATCTATATTTATAACATCACAAGCTATCAAAACATGTAAGATAAAGGAATCACAATAAAAAAAACATGGCTGTAACAATCAAAATAGAATAAAGAGAAGGATACGGTGATTAGAAAAATACCATATGTGTAATAACATTCGAATGTGTAGCAAAAGAAATATCGATAAGTCTACATGGAGATCAAAATGATTCAACCTTACAGATGTTACATCTCATCCATACATAGCATGAAAAGTTGGAATGGGAGCAACAAATTGGATCCAAACATTTACAAACATGTAGTACTTTTTAAGAAGTGATATTTTTGTTCCTAAACTAAATTAGTCATTCACATTAGTCATTTTTAGCTGCATTACTTATTATCTAGTCGTATATTTTAACACAATACTAAATTAGTCATTTATGTTAGTCATTTTTAGTTGGATCACTTAAGATTGTTCATTTTTGGTAGTATTCCACTTGGAAAAGTTGTGGTGACTAACGTTTTTAGTCACTCGGTCACTAATTTCATCATTTTCTACTAGTGCTAGTTGTCTCTTCCCTATATTTAATGAAGGATAATTTCTCTTGATCTGTAATTGTATTTATGTGGATTTAATGGGTGTTATATAATGCTTATTTATGTGGTTATATGCTAGTTATAAGCATGGTTATCTGACTAGTTATAGTCATGGTTCATTTCATGTTTTTACTTGTAACTGATAGAATAATGAATGCAAGACCTAATTAGTCTTAAGAAAATTAATGGGAGAGGGTGGTGATCCTTCTTGATAAGTTTCATATGAATTTTCAATCCCTTATTCTCATTCTTGTATTCATGACCTGTAGATTGCATCTTTCCCAAGTGTTTGAGATAATGTCAGTCCGAATTGGGGATCACCATGCATAGTCTTGGTGTCATTTTTAGGTTTACAAGAATTTTCCTTGTGTAATTTATGATTTTTGAAAATTACAATATTTATGGGAAGAGGTCTATCCCCGTCCCTAGAATCCGGCCTCATAATTTGCAGTTGCTCGCACAAAACTGAGTAAAAAAGTCCACAATTGCACAAATGCAGGCCGCTCAGAGCAACTAGGGGTTTACAATAGCACTTATGCCTTGGAAAGGGAGAGAGTGGGGGTAAAACTCATGGAAAAGTCAGGTTGGCTTAGGGGATGGATACTTGGAGGGGTTGGGTTACTTCTGAAGGGTCCTGTGGAACCTGAGGGAATTCAACAAGGTTTTTTTTGTTGACTCCATTACCTTAAGGTCACCTCGGAGGTTGAGTCTTGTCATAACTGCCCTTCATCTCATGTTTACCTTGGGTAAGCCACTAAAAATGTGTATATGTGAGGGGCGTTGTACGTTGAAACATGGATGTATTGGAATTAATTTTATTAGTCCCTTCCTCGTGAGGGACTATAACAATCCCATCACAATAAAAGTGCACTGAATCTCGATTATTTTTCTCATTTTTTGAAATTTTAACCAAAGTTTCAAGAAAATGTTGAATAATTCTATTTTCCTATAAGTTCAAAAATAAGTTGCTAATTTATAGAAATATTATTTATAATTTTTTATTGGCTAAGCGAGCCTTGGTGGGACATAATTCCCCTCATTGAGGGAGATTTCTTTTTCGTATTTATTATCTATTTAAAAATCATTTTAAAATAAAAGGGATAATTTTTTGAGAGGCCATTCCATTAGTGTGTGCTTTGAAACTAGTATGTTTGACACTACTATTTCTCTGCTCAATAATGTCAAAATTGACAAGATTCCAGGTCTCTTACATAAACAAGGGGGTTGGGGGGTGAGGTTAAACATATACATGGAGGAAGGAGAAAGGGTGTGTAGAGAAATTATGTGAGGGGGAGTTTGTTAGAGAGCGAGGATTATATTGATTCAATTTTTGTTTCTCCGCACAAGGGTAATTTAATATGAAGAGTCGAGGAATGAACAAAAAAGGATAATTTCATTGGTGAGTTCTCTTACGAGGTTTCAGCTCCCTTTATATAAGCAATGCATGGGGGAGGGGGGGAGGGGGGGGGGGTGAAAAAATACACTAATTTAATATGGAACTGGTACTATTTTTTTGTGCAATGAAAGGGTGCGCGGAAAGTGCGAGAGAAAGGGTGCGTGGAGAAATTGTTTGCAGGGGAGTTTGTCAATAAGAAGGAACTATATCGAGTCAAGCTTTTTTCCTCTGCTCAAATCTAATTTAATATGTTGAGTCACGACATGGAAAAAAAGGCTAATTTGATTTTCTAGTGCTCCGACAAGGTAAGAACTCCCTTATGTAAGTGGGGTGGGGATGGGTGGGGGGGGGTTTGGAAGGCACTAAAAATATATATTAATTTAATATGAAACGACTACTATTTTGCTATATAAAGAAAGGTTGCATGAGAATTTCATGATAAAGGGTATGTGGGAAGTGTGGGAGAAGGGTGTGCAGAGAAATTTTCTCCAAGGGATCTTGCTAAAGAGCAGGGACTATACGAGTCACACTAGTTTGCTCCACACTTGGTGCATTGTATACTTTGAAATTTTAAAAATTTCTCTACAGATAATATGGAATCCAATGTATGTCACTGTTCAATAACCATATTCAGAAAAATTGATACTTATTTTCATTTATAGATGCTTCCAACATTGTCAAGTGTTCAAGGTTCCCTTTTCTTGACCAAGGAATAAGAACTTTTCCGATCCTGCATACTTCTATCATACACCTACCTCTCTATTTGTGTGGTGTGGGATGAATATATAAGGAAATATGAGTTCAAATATCTATAAAATTGGTAGAAGAAGCTTTAATTGTGCTCTTTGTATAGTTGTGCACAACCGTACCTCTACACTCAGAGCCACAGAACACAGTTTTGAGAACCCCACTAAGAAATTTCTCTAGAGATCTTATGTGGAGGAACGATAAAGGGTGTGCTATGAAATTGTGTGTGGGGCTAAAGAAATATGCATATGAAACTTTATGTATTAATTTAATATGAAACCTCTATGATTTTGATCTATGATGGTGGTACCGAATCTAGTGAGAAATTACATTTTGGCATAATAAAGTGGGATCATTTGATAGGGAAAGATTTTTAATATTTGAACAAGTTCTTTCTTCAGCTATAAATGAAGAACTGTAATTCTTGATAAGATTTTATCTCATCAGGATGGAGGACCTAATTCTCATTGTGGGTTGTAATCAAGTGTGTGGGAAGTGTGGGAGAAAGGATGTGTGAAGAAATTGTGTGAGGGGGGTGTTTGTAAAAAAGAAAGGACTATAATGAGTCATGTTTTTTTCCTTTCTAATAAGCATGATGCATAGTTTAAATTTTTAATAAATAAATGTCAAATTCAAGTAATACAAAATTATTTTTAAAATAATTAATTCTTCCATTATGCTTGTTTAGTATCGTTGCACAACTACACCTCCACACTCAGAGCCACCAAACATTTTCTTAAGAACCAGGCATTGGAACACGCACAAAGCAATTTCACCAAAGCTCATTTGAATCATGATATCAAATAAAATGCACCCAAGTTGACATAGTAGTGTGCACCATTTATTTCCAACCCTTATTTCAGAGACTAGCATGTTGGATACATTATCGTGAACTAAATTAATTCTTAGATGCTTATTTTTGTTTTTCGTTATAGGCGCGTTTTAGAAATTATGGTTTATAGGATCCTAATTGTAATCCTCATTGGGGAAAATGAATTACATTTTTTTAATTAAGTATCAAGATTTTGATAAATGCTTTATACAACAAATATTATTCTTTGGACCATGAATGTGTATTCAATGCTCGTTCAAATTCTTATTCTGTTTACCAATTTTGAAAATAATTCAGAGACATTGTGCAAATATATTAATTGAAATTATGTTTTCCAGAATATCCTTTGAGCTTTCATATATTACTTAGTGTTCTCTAGATTCCAAATTATATTATGTGTGAGGGACAATTTCAAAAAGCATGCGGAGGGGAGAAATTTTACGTTACTTGCTCTGCACACCAAATTTTATGTTACTTGCTTTGCACACTTGTTCTCCATTACAACAATCCTTCCTCGTATGTATTAGAAATAAATTTCTTTTAATATTGGATAATAAATTTTTAATTAATTTTTTTTTCTTTTTCTAAATTTGTCTAAAATCTATTACTGTAACAAAATGGTACAATGAGGCACTGGCCTCAGTAGTTCTCAGCCAGAGTTCGTGGAATATAGCTTTCAAAACATGTTAAAGACTTCCCTATAATGGGAAACCAGTCCAGTCCAAAAAATATGTGCCGCCCACACAGGGGAAACCGACCTAGGATAAAAAATTGTTTTTCTGTTTACAACCATTTTAAAACTATCTAAATTCTTCAAAATAATATAAATGCACCGAAATGATTGCGATCTATGAACCTGATTCCTGAAGAGGCTTGTAGGTTTAGCTATCATTTGGTGTAGTTGGAATCTCTTCAAGAATTCGGCAACTGTAGGCATCGAAGTCATCCTTTTCGGCGTGCATTGCACCTGTGTCATCCTTCTGCCATTCAGTGCCAGTAACCTTATCCAAAAGGTCCCGTGTTTGCTTGGCATTTCCTGCAACTGCGGTGCCTTCGTCAATACGAATCCGCTTGCATTTGCTAGTAGGAGGCTCGCCCTGAGTTGGGTTGTGCTTTGCCGTAATGCTGGTGTGAGGTTCTTTAGGAGGCTCGCCCTGTGATATGTCTTGCTTCTCCTCCTAGAACATGACGACTATAGTGGCTTTGATAGTTGGTCTATCCATGGTGCATTGGTAGGTAAATTGAGCTTTGTAATGGGAAGAACGAGAGCTAGATGGGAAGGTAGCAGCAGTAGGACCAGAGTGTTGGGGCTGAAATCTAGAAAGGCGAGTGCGTTCTCTGCTGCTACGTGTGTCTGGGTAGCGAGGCAAGAATTAATCAGATGAGGGCGGAGAAGTAGTAGAGTTTGAATCAGGCGAGGGTGAGGAGTGAGGCATTCTCCCTCTGCTACTGCCTCATCTGCATCGCATCCATTGACACACCCTCAGCATGGCTTCACCAGGAGAGAGGGACTGATTATGAGGAATGGGAATGGTGAGGAATTGGTCACTGCAAGTATCAGGAGAAATGGAATTGAGGAATAGATTGCAGTAGATGCTCTGTGTATAGTGAATGCCTGGCCCAAACTCAATGCAGCAGAGAATTGGGCGGTGCCTACCAGTTGCAGTGCGGACACTTGGCTTCACAACCACCTGGGGGCATTGGCATTGCAGAGGCAGAGGAGCCAGAACATTCAGGAATGCATGTCTGAAGGCTTTGGAGGGAGCCATAATGGAATGATAATGCAGAATGGTGGTGATGAATCGAACCAAGTTCCGCATTGAATACCATTTATGAGAGTTCATAAGTGTGAGATTACGGGCAGCAGAGTAGTTGCGCCACTTGTCACCCCAAACCTCCACTACCTTCTTAACTTTAGAACACACCTGCATCCGGGGTAATTGAAAAATGGTTAATCACAAATGAATTTAGTATTTTGTAAGCTCAAATTAGATGAACCCACACAATGACATTAGTTGGGACAATTAATTGTCTACCCAAACTTTTCATGCCTCAAACCTTTATAATTATTAAATAACTATAAAGTTCAAAACATGTTATATGTCTTAATTGTTCAAAGTTTTCCGAAGTGTGGAGGTGTGGAATAATCTTTCATTGTGTTTCCTAATATCAAATTAAATGTGTCTGTGTTGACATAGTAGAATGTACAATTGATTTCCCGCCCTCATTTCAAAGGAATGGTTCTAAAAAACTTTCAACCTTATTATTATTATTATTCAATGCCTTGTGAAGGACCTAAGCACTTTCTTCATGGTAAAAATACATTGAATCTCTATTATTTTGTTGAGTTTTTATTACTAATTAAGATCTAGGACATATCGTGAACTTTTGAAAGGTAATGTGATGATTCTAACTACTCATTCTATTTATTAGTCCCTGCCTTATTCTCTCTACAGGTGCAATGGTGACATGTTAAAATTAATATATCACGAATAACATATCATATTTGGTTATTATCTAATATGTATGTTGAACATTTAATAAAAAGTAATGTGATAATTGTAACCAGTGGTTCTAGTTATGTTGTCCATACGAGCATGGCTAGGCGTTTATCATGCATTTTTTAGCATATGCATTGCAAACACATGTCTGATTACTTTTTGAGACAGATGGTAACAAAAGGATTTTTTCTCTAAGTTTTTTGGAGGTTGTTCTCAGATTTGCATGACATGAGGGATTTTTTCTACAAGCTCATTTCGAATGTAGGTGCTAAAAGTGTAGCATTTTTTTCACATAAGTTGTGCATCATTCGTTATATATATGTGAATACTTAGATCCTTAATATAATATAAATTATATTTTTTTAGAAATAAGGTGAAAAATTAAAAAATTGGATAGCATTATATTGCTAAAAACATTTATACATTATACATTGGCGTCATATAGCTATCATGACTGAATTGTTTTCCTGCTATGAAATTAGAACCTCTTTTTCTTCTTATTTCTATGTATTTGATCCAATTCATAGCTTCGAAGTAGGGAAGAGGAATGCAGGTAAAATATATACATTTAATCACAACGATAAATTTTCTAAGAGGATCATTTCGGTTTTATTTATTATCATTTGATTATTACACTATACAAATCACTTTTTTTTGCTATATTTTTTTATGTACTGTAACTAAAAATGATGCTTTGTTATTTTTAAAGAAACATGTAACACTTAGAGATTCATATCCAGGAGAAAAACTACATAAAATAAAATACTTTGAATATTTATATAAAACGTTTTTTCATTTGTACATTTGTTAATTTTTTGGTTTAATATATGTAAAAATGAACATTGAGATTAAGATTGTATCTAGTAAATATAAAACGTATATTAGAATATACGTTAGAAACGATTTTACAATATTTGATTATGTCTTCATGATTGAATTCTTACTTAGTATCAATTATATTGTCTTTTTAATAAGTTATATGAGTGCAATATTTGTGAACAGGAAAGAAATATCAAACTTTGGACTCATTTCTAGTAAAGATATTGATAATGGTGTGAATATAGGCATGGATGAAGAAGTAGAGATGGTAGTAAGAAAAATTACAAAAGTAAACATGGCAGGAGACAAAAAAAAAAGTGTAGATAACATAAAAGAAACAAGGATAGAAAGGTAGTTCTTTCCAAGTTTAGCTAAATGTAAAAAATATTTCTTTTTGATTTCTTGAATTAATTTCAATATAATGCTCGTTTGATCGAAGATACCAGTAAAAACATAATAGGAAGTTGTTTTCATGGCATTGTTTTAGTTACATATTGAATGTTTTTGGATAAATAAAATAAGACAAAAGAAACACTTTATGCAGATTTGACAGACAAGAAGGCAAAAACGACAATAACACTATTTGTGAAAACACAGTCTATTGAACAACATGAGGAACACATTTTTGCAAATGTCGGTGTTTCTATTAGAAATTTTGAAATAATTCCAAAGCATAAATATGATAGTGGAGTGAGAAAATTTTTGTTGTAAATAACTTTAGAATTGTAGAAACAATTTTTCATATTTCAAGAGAGTACTAATTTTTCCCAAATATCACAGTTGCAACTTTTTCCCCTTGATCCAGGTAAATTTCGTCTACCCTTTTAACCAAGACCTTTTTCTTTGGCTGATGTGTTAGAATTGAATTTTATAAAAGAACTAATGAACACACATCAAGATATAATTAAGAGGAACAAATTTCAACAATCACACAATAAAAATGCAAGACATTTAATAACGGAGTTCGTCCAATGTGGACTACGTCTCCAGGCCTTGGTGTCGCGATGGTGTTGGCCGCTTCATTTGGTGTTGTAAATGGTCATGGTTTACATGGAAGTTTTTGACTTGTCATACAAGGAAATGGGACCTCAATATGAGTGGAAAAGTCTCTCCACGAGATGTTCTGTTGTGGGGAACTCTCAATCATACAGACCTCCTATTAGTATGACAACTTCACACATGGTGACAAAGAGTATCCCGCCATCAAGGCAACAAAGGGATCTCACAACATAAATCACCATCTATGATAAATACATACCACATCAAATAAACATAAATATTCTCCATCTTACATCAAGCAGGAATCAACAACAACAAATAAACATAAATATTTTTCATCATACATCAAGCAGGAATCGACACGACATAAAGAAACTCACAGCAATAACCAATAAAGTACATAGAAACAGCACTTCATATACCTCAAATATGATGTTGGATGAAGAATAAGCTACTCAGTCGCTAGATTTGAATGCACCATCGAAATCGTCGCGTCAAATGGCATGAAATCGACTTTCCACACATTGAAAAATGACATCGTCATTCCATTATGGAAAATGGCCAAAAAATTGAGACCTTTGTTGCAGAAAATAACATGCCATTAGAATCGCATCACCGAGAGGTGTAATATCCATATAAAATTTGTTCGATTTGGACATTGGGAAAATTTGGCCCCTTTGAAGGTTGAGCTCAAATCATGGTTCCACTGCCTCTGCACAGTGGCTCATGGTTCCGCATGCATTAAAAAATGTCTCTCTCAAATTGCATTCTCGCTCCAACCTATCTTGGGCACACTCAAGAAAGACGTGTTTAAATATAAAGTGTCGGGAGGACCTTACAAGGTCCCCTGTTTGGTATAACGGTTAATATCCTGTGATGGAAGAGGGGTTAGAGGACCAAATCCCACCCCTCCTATTTTTTTAGATGGAATTTTAAAAATAGCCATGGACGGTTGGCGGGTCCATTCCACGCAGCCCAACCCAACTCGACCCATTGAAATTTTTTTTATATGGTGTGTGGTGGTTTCATTTGGGCTTGTTGTTGGTGCCACCCTCTTAGGGGCCAACCACGTGGGCCCGGCGGGTTTGACCCCCATCAACACCCTTATCCGTTGCCTCCGGTGGTTGAATAAAAATGTGGTAACATTGTTATAACATTGTACGTTAAAACATATATATGGCACTTTTTATTAAAATATAGCATATATATTTTATATATAGAACATGTGTGGTGGTTTCCGTGGGGTCCGGCGGGGGTCATGGCCCATCGACCCTTTACAATATTTTTTTTATTTTTAATATGGTTTGGTCAAGTGGTGGGATTGGTGGCCCCACCACCTTTTTTTTAATATTTAATTTTTTTAACCAACATTAGAAAATTTCTCGAACCATAGGGGGTTTTGGACAAATTAAGTGTCCAACAAATTTTCCCAGAATCTGGCCGAATCTGGCCAGAATTCGGCCACCATAATTCTGTGAAGTTGAGTCCTCCTTAACCTTCCATGTCACCTAATGAACCCCAGAACTTCACATACGAACTCAATTTGACAAACCATTCGCACCATTGTGATCAGGACGATAAGATATTCAACTTGAAACTGAGTTTCCCACATTTATGCTACTTTGATTTTTTAGCTTTCTTAAGAACTTTATGTTTTGTGTGTGTCTCTTGGGCCACATAGATCATTCCTCCCCACTGAGGAGCTTTTGTTCCTCCAAAAACATTGATACTAATTAACAACTGATGTGTACAATGTTTGTATCACAATTGTCTTGAAAAAGGCCACCCTTCCTTCTCCTTCACCTTTTTTATTTGGAGTGATAAGCGGTGAACCGACATGTGCATCCTCGACAAAATTGTAGTACTATTCATTGCAAATTATATGCTCAAATAATGACCCAAGAATCCCATTATTTCCATGAGTTTATAACACATACTCAGTGGTCAAGTTCACATTAAAATGGAATCAATACCCCAGCTAACAAGGCCAAAACATCATTTTGCTTCATAAGTGATGGAAAACACATCATCACTTTCACATTTTAAATTGCAACATATAATTAAAAATTGTGGCCAATACATCTATAAAAACCATTTCTTTCTCAATAGAGTGAACCATGAAAATGTGGTAGATTTTCTTGTTGAACATTTCCACTGACTAGTTTCTGCACGGACACTTCTTCCTTAAGGTGCTGCTCCGAATGGAGCCTTGAACCCGTGGATTTTTTATGACCACTTTGGCTACAATGGCTACAAAAGGTTTTTTTCCTCCAGACCTGCTTAACCAGTTTCTTTCCCTACTGTGGAGAAGGCTTTCCACGCCTCATCCTCCTTTGTGCTTCCATTCTTTTCCAACACTCAACAATGACATGGTTATGTAAACGAAAAAATGATTTTTTTTCTTATGCCATGTTTTACGTTCATGATTATCAACATGCTTATAATAAAAATGAACTCGAGAATATCAAGACTTGATATACCTTTCCTGGTGGTTTCTGGTGCGATCATGGTGATGAGAGCTTGCCTCAGCGCTTTCACTGCAACATTCACTTCCATGGGATGATGGTAAAGTGTTCCCATCAATAAATTTTCCTCGTGAGTCCAGCAATATATGTTTTCCTCTAATGTCATTATGGTGATGAGAGCTTGCCTCATCTCTCTCTCTTTGAAATATGTGTTG